>CM046892.1:15366081-15966081 GCA_025688845.1 Cucumis hystrix | reverse complement strand
CCCCTCATTGGCAGAGGGAAGATTTGTGTTTGCAAGTTCATAACTTGCACTTGTCGAATCCTTTCTTCCTAGTGGAACATCCCAGTAAGGCCCACCCACCTGCAAAACGAGAAAAGTTTTATTAGAGAGAACCATTCAAAATACGAAAACGTAAATAACACAAATATGAGATACGAAAATAACTTAAATTTCTCTATACTTGCTTCAAGACATTCCAACATGACGCTCATTAATGATTTTAGATTGGAATAACTTGTAAGAACAGTGATATTTTTCCATAATCCCCTCATGTCCGGTTTGATAACTATTTAGTTTGTTGTTTTTTAAGATTAACCTTAGAAACACTACTTCCACCTATAAATTTCTCTGTTTTGTTACCCCTTTCTTTGTTTTTGTTTATAGAATTCAACTAAGAATTGATGTGTTTCTCCAAGAAAAGTGAAAACCATGTTACCGTATTTGAGAAAACATAGAACTAGAAACGCAATCTTCTTAAGGTCGTAAATAAGTTTGGGATTAAAAATTACCAGAATAACAGCATCCCTGGCTGCAATAGTGAGTATATCAGCACAAGAAACAATCCCAGGACATTCTGATTCAATGCTGTTCTTTATCCTATCAATGATTCTAAAGCCTTTGAGAGAGTGGATGTTGTCGGAAGCTTTTTTTTCTCCCTGTAATGTTATTGTGTCATCCAGCAAAACCGACCCGTCGCACCCCTAATTCAAATACTAACAATTAGTTAAATTCATACAAATATCTTATCAGGTAAAAACAAAACTCAGATGCACACAAGTGCTCAAGAGTCCCAAGTGAATCATAAAGAACATACATAAGTGTGAAACATGAACCATGAGAAGGATGTTAAACGAAGACTTGGTTACCTACTAAATGTTGAATCCTAACTGTTTATCCTTTCCCACTTGTAAGAACCTTTCCATCGTTGTATTAAACAAAGATAAAAACGTCTAGAAACACAAAATATTACATTATATGCTCAATTCATTTTTTTCAATCTAAAATATGTATAGTATAATATTTATAAATTATATAATACTACAAAATAATTATTATTTAGATTATAATTAAACAATGTGTTATAAAAAACAAAATCATAATGATACAAATTTTGTTTGCATAAAACATTTGATCTCTAAACAAATATAACTACGTTTTCATTTCTCTTGCTTTCAACTTTCTAAAAATCAATTATTTCTTAAAAATATTTTGAATTTATAATTAAAGTATAAAATGTTTGATTGTATGAAGTTTCATCATCTCCAACACTCAGGTTCACCTATTTTGGACTGAATACTCGTTTGAGAATGGGATATAATACCATGTTTGATAGTCAGAAGTTCCATCTCAAAACCAATTGACTATGAGATAAATAGTCAATCTATATTATATGGAATGTGAGTTTCCTTGATTTTTCTAATGTGAGTCTTAACGTCTCAAACATAAAAGAATTATAACAAAGAAACAATTACCTTTCACAAATTTTTTGTTCTTCCTTTTTTTTTAAGAAAAAGAACTTGGATATTTCATCTATGTTTGTGCATCGTAGCGGATTGTCCGATAAAATTCGTAGATGTAAAAAATTGAATTGTTTTCTACTTTTTCTTTGCGTCTTAGAAAGATAGGGTGAATTAGCTGCCGTCTAATTACCGAACAAAACAAACGAGAAATAAGACATAATAAACATGAAACACAAACGTTATCAAAGTTTCACTTTTCAATCTAACACAAGTGAAATAGATGAGGAAACGAACCTGAACAAAACAATCATGAAAGTGCAATCGAACAACAAAAGCTGCATTACGTGGTTCAGAAAGAACAGCACACTCCATTTCTTTCCTCACAATCGGCAACACATTGGGACAAGTTTTGGTATAGTAATCCAATGTCAATCGGGTCTCCCCTGTTTCAAACAAACTATAGCTCACAACAAACAAATCACAAAACACAATCATCATTATAACTCCATAAACTTTATTTGAGATTCCCATTTTAAATTTGAGATTAAGGTTTAGAAAACGGGAAAGATGGTAAATGGGCATCTAATTCTAAGTTTTAATAGAAGAAGTTGCTTTCTTGCATGGCTGCTTTTGAGTGTTTTTAGTCAATAGAAGATGCAACAACTAAATATTGGTCTGGTTGTTGGGTCTTCCTTACATTTCCTAAATGAAGAAGAATAGAGAAAAAGAGTTAATATGATTGGGTGAATTGTGGATATTAATATTAGAGCTAGTCACCAAACCAAAGTGTAGCCAAATTAATCTATCCTTAAAAACAAAAAGCTAACACCAACCTTTGAGTTTCTTTCTCTCTGTTTTTATGTTGAAGACGTAGGTGATGACTTCGTCTTCAAGGTGGCTTTTCACCCATTGTTGCCTTCGATTTCGAGTGAAGTTAATACTACGTTGGAGTCAATCAATTTGTATTTGAAATGTGTAATTGTAAGAGGGAAATTTTCGAAAATTATAAATAACAGATTAAAATTGAAAGATAAAGTTAATCAATGAAAGAGATTAAATTATTTGGTAAATACAGAAAGTAAAAAGGAATGAAAACATGTTACTCGTTTTGTTTACATCTAACTTTTGCAAAATTATTTAATAATTGCTAAAATCAATTTTGTTCTACCACTTCTATATATATTATATATTATTTTCTCTCTAGAAGAGAGGTAGCAGAGTGGGATAGATTGAGTGAGTTAATTAAATTGGTCGAAGGTCGTGCAAAAGCGTATACGTTCAAAATTAATCTAAACCAAATGAGGATCCAAACCAAACACACGAAATTGAAAAACAAATCTCTATTTCCCTCTTAACCTTTTTCCAATTTGTAGGCTTGAATTTTGCTGAAAGAACATTGTAGATTAAAATTTCAATGCATTTTTATAATAACTTCATTCAACTTCTTACCTCTTTTTGCTTAGAATATATTATGTTATGAACCGTTTCACCTTTTTTCTTTTTTCTTTTTCCTTTTATGTTGTTCCAAAACAGAACTACAAATTTCCATTTTTTAAATTGCACTTCTTACCTTTGTGTACCTTTGCCTACAAATTTCTGTTATTTGTTATATAACTTTTGAAAACCCTTTCTAAAATCACTGTGCAAACCAATCTTTGTCAAAAATCAATGGTAAACTTTTTTTAAAATAAAGTAAGAAGATGTTAGCTACATGCCAATTAGAACCTTTGAAGTTAAGTTCAAAGCATTTAATTTTTTGAGTTCAACTCAACATTGTGTTTGTAATCAAAAGTCATATCTTCACTTTAAACTAATTAATATGAGTAATTTCTGTGTATTTCACTCTAAGATGAACCAAAAAAAAAAAAAGGATTACGATAGGATTAGAAATTAAATTATGAAAAAGTCCTAATTAAGTAATTTTAACACCCTGGGAGAGTGATTTGTTTATTGTTTACATGTCCAAAATGAAAGGCCCACTTATCCATGGAAAAGCAAGAAAGTGCTTCCAGTCCAAACGACTGCTCTGTATCTTACTTGCATACGAATCCTCCATTATCACCACAAACTTCCAACCCTTCCATGGCGTCCCTTAACACCAATCAAACCTTCCATTTTCAGATAACGTTTACTTCTCCCATTTCTCCGTCTTCTTCTTCTTCTTCTCCTCTCTAACTTCCTCTAACAATGCTACTTCCGGCCATCACCTCCGCCCCTTTCTCCTCCTCCTCCCTTCGTCTCACTAACCCCATCTCCCCCCATCCTCGTTACGTCGCCGTCTCCATCTCCCCTCAAGCGTCGCCGGCGAATTCTAGCTACAGCGTCTCCGACAGGGACCTCGAATCCCGCGGCTTTGTGCTTCACCGCACCGTCTCCGACCTCAACCTCGACCACCTGAACTCGGTCTTTGCCGCCGTAGGATTCCCCAAACGCGATCCAGACAAGATCAGGGTCGCGTTGGAGAATACCGACGCCTTGCTGTGGATCCAATACGGTAAAACGCAACGACCGGTGGCGTTCGCTAGGGCTACAGGCGACGGTGTGTTCAACGCGATTATATGGGATGTGGTGGTGGATCCTTCCTTCCAAGGGCTTGGTTTGGGGAAAGCAGTGATCGAGAGGATTATCGAAGACCTTCTTCGTAAAGGCATTTCCAATATCGCATTGTATTCAGAGCCTCGCGTTCTAGGGTTCTACAGACCTCTAGGGTTCGTCGCGGATCCGGATGGAATCCGTGGAATGGTGTATTCAAGAAAGAAAAAGAAAAACTAATTACAGAATTGCTCGAATCCAATTGAATCCAGATCGTTTTCTCGCCATTCCCTTCCTTTTCATCAAATCAAAGTTTAATTACCTAAGCATTTGCCTCGGAAAAAAAGAAACAAACAAAACAACCAATCAATTCAACTAGCCAATTCTGTTACCATTGCAATCAAATCAAAATTACTCTCCAAGATTCAGATCAAACAGACGACGAAAGAATCAGAACAGGTTTCCGATGAAAATTGAGAAAAGCGTACCACCAATTAGGAAACATCCTTGGCACAGTTCAAGAAAGCAGCAGAACAAAGGATGGAAGCAATAAGAGCAAAAATTCCCAAACCGATGGCGAGAGAAATTCCGGCGACGAACAAATCCAATAGGCCTTGAATGCTGAAACCGATCATCATCATCCTCTTCTCCCTGTTCTTCAAGTTGCTATTCTGCGTATGAGAGTAAAAACAAAAAGCAAAAAGCCCGTAGCCATTAACAAAGAGGCAGCAAAATCTCGACACGCCTTCGAGCTCTGCGGTGGAAATCAGTATTGATTTCTACGTGTCGACTTCTTCCTTCACCCCTCTCTCTATTTCTTGTCTCTTGGTATGTAATATTAGATTATATAATTTTACTTTTTTTATACTTCTTATTAATTTAATGAAATTAAGCTTTGCATCCAAATAAATTGTTAAAATATTATTTTATTTTACCCATCTTTAAATACTCCATTTACTAAATTTAAGATTTACTAAAAATATTAAAATTGAAACTAATGAGGCTAAAATAGTATTTTAAGTGCATCCATGGACATTGATCATAAAATAATTGGTAAAATTAAAACTATCAAAGAAAAAGATAGTTGTAAGGATCTAAATAACTCAATTTACAATACAACATGTTAAATCTATACATATTGAAAGTTCATGGTATTGCTGTTTTTACACTCCTTTAATATTAGTATTTTTCCTTTCTTTTTTGTTAGAATTTTTATAAATGTATTTTTGACTTAGTTTACTCATGAAAAAAAAAATCTAGAATAAATTTTTATATTTTCTACAAGAAAATATGCCAACGACTTGGGCTCACATTGGACCCCCAGCTCCATTTTCGCCGCTCCGGCCCATTAGATCAAATGCTTAGAAAGAGTGAGTTTTATACGTAAACGAAGTAGAAGTTTAAAGCTTAAACTACGCGTTTGGTTTGCTTATAATTGGGTGAATTTGTATTACAAAATAATTTTTTTATTACAATTTTTAATCTCGTCTTATTTTTCATGGTATTTACATTTTACAATCTCATTTTTGTTTCGTCTTTGACTACTTATGTGTTTTAACACTCTTTTAATTTATAGTGATAGCGGCTTTTCAAACAACTTATAACTATAAACTTTTAGTTGTTAACATCTTTATGTCACTTGCGTTGTCCACACTTTTTACTTGTTAATACATTTATACATTGATGTTTAATATAAGATAGTTAAATATAATTTTAATACTTTAAAGTACAAATTACATTTTGCTATTTTTCTAATTATGTGTTAAATCGACAAGAGAAAACATAATCAAATTTAAGTACCAACACAATTTAAGAAAAAATAAGAGTATAATCGATCATGTTATCTCAAAGTCTCTAATTAGATGTAAGAAATATTAGTGTTTCTCTTTCTATATATATAAATAAATTATTACAATTTTTTTCAAATTCTTGTCATGGTAAAATAAGATCAATCTTTTTTTTATTTTATAAAAACTTGCCCCCATAGAAGTTGAATACTAAATAGAGAATACATGAATAAAACAAATGAGAAGTTGAGGAATGTCCTTTTCAAGGGAGGTTTTATTTTTATCTATAGCTATTTCATAAATCTTATGAGTACTAAAATTATAGTGAGAACATGTGAGAATTGATGATTGTGCTTGATAGATGTAGATTGATCATTGAGTGGCACCTCTAGTGGTTGCCAATTCGGCAACAAGCTCTTCCCCTTTAATACCTTACCACCAACTACCAAGCAGCTCCTACAATATATATAAATTAATTTATGATTGCTTTCAATTACATTAAACAACTTTCTACGACCTTATCGACTCTCATACTGAACAACTTTACTCGTTTTTCCAAATACTTTTAAGGGACCGTTTGGGGTAAAAATTGCTTAAGATTATAATAATCACCTCTTGCTACAATAATTAAATATTTGTACCAATCTACTTATATATGTTATTTCTTTTAGAACAACGAAACTAAGATATAAGAAATCAATAGCTTGCATTCTTTACACTTGTTTCTTATTAGAGAGATATTAAAGTACTAAAAATTATCGTTGAATTAAGCTTACTTTGACTCAAGATTTTCTTTATTCACATATCATTTTTCCATCTCATATTAAAGATACAACGATCATACTTCTTTTTAAACATTAATCTTACATATATAGTTTTAAGCTTTTGTTTCTTTAACTGACACATCTTGAAGCTCAATAATAGTTATACCTGAGATGATATGTTATTAAATTTGCCTTCACTCACTATCTAAAGTACTTTTTAAGTCAACTGGTGCCTTTAAGATGGTATATATCAAAACAGATGGTTCAGAGAGGTCTTGTGTTAAAGCCCTACAATAATAATGTTGTTTTCTCCAAATTAAAATTCATTTTCACTCATTAAAAAGCTTTTAAACATATAGATGTGTTTTAATGACCAATAAGTTTGTGGTTTAAATCGAAGTTAAAAGTGTCAATCATGAAACCGTTCGCATCAAACTTTTTATATAACAATGACACAAAAGAGCTTTGAATAGAATTATTTTTCTCTTGGCTTTAATAGAGATTGGTTATATATAATATATATTTTCTTTTTTATGAATAAATTATATATACACATATATATAATTGATATATGTGTTACGTGTACGCACAAAAAAGGAAAATAAGATAACCTCAGCCACAAATGCCAAACGCTAGTGGATTTAAACCTTAACCAATATTGAAAACCAAATTAAATGCGTTTAAGCTATGGTTTTGTACTATATATTATATAAAATTCCTAAATCAAAACTTGCACATCCACACCCATTCATATTATAATATTCTTAATCAATTCATTGATTGCTAATTAAACTTTAATTTGAGATAAAAAGAAAAACTATGTGTGCATACACTCACACACGTATGTATTGTGTGAAAAATCACTCCATATGTATCCATTATTATAACAAATTAGAATTTTTTGTGACACTTAATTCAATAGATGATCTATGACTATAATTAACTGTTGTTGTAGATAAATAATTAAAAATTAAAAATTTTAAGAGAAAAAAATAGATAGGTTTTTAAATTTTTAGACGATGATTGTGATTTACGACCGTTAATTAAAGAGGAAAAAGTAAATTCATTTATACGCACACCTTGGGACGTAATTTATAAAGAAAACAGTTCTCAACTTTGTTATTTATTTAAGAAATATTCATGTATTTTTTAATGTTGTAATGTTATCCATGACATTTTTCGAATGTTTCAAAAATTTCATCTAGAGTATAAGTTCTTTAGAATTACAAAAACTAAGACATGAATATAATGTACATGTTAACCTAGAACAGAGATTTAGATCATCATATCACTCTAAGTCATTGTCACACTATTTTCAAAATTGAACATCATATACTCATACATTATTTTTCATTTGTTAAGACAACATGTCCACCAAACATCTCCACAAATAGTATAATAATATCGTCTACTTTGAGTCTCACACCATGACCTACTGTCAAGACTCAAATATCTCCACAATTGTATATGATATTGTTCATTTTGAACATACACCCTCATGTTTTACTTTCAATACCACTCCAAAATGTCTCATATCAAAATAAACTATTTATCTAATCGATGTGAGACTTTGATCAAATTTTTCAACACTATTCTCCACCTACACAAGCAATTTTCGTTTCGTCAAAGACAAATCTCCGTAAAACTCGTCTCATACAGAAAACGAACACACACATATATATTTAGTCGAAGAGTAATTTTTTACAAATTTAACATCATAGCATAAATGTAAAAATGAAAAAGAAAGAAAATAAGAAAACGTAGATTGTGTATCCGTTATCTTGGAATGGAACATGGCCGACACTTGATAAATCCGTACAATCCATTTGAATAAATAAAATATGGAATGGTCAAAAGCCCCAAAGGGGAGGAAATGAGTGAAGATAAGAAGAAGAAGAAGTCAATAATCAAAATATTAATATATCAATTTAGTCTCTCAGGCTTATTCTCAATTTAATCATTTTTCTTTTTAGAAAAAAATTATTGTTATGTATAACATTTTTATAGTAATTTTGAAAACATGATTTTCATGTAATTTTTCGTTTTATTACATCAAAATCATCATTATTTAATTAATCTTAAATGAATTAAAATATTTATAGTAAATTTTTTAAAAATTCTGTGATTTGAAATAGTTTTTGGAATGAAAATTAGAGGAGGGAAAAAAGAAAAGGATCAAAGAGGGAGGTGGAGGGGGCTGTTTAAATGGAGACAGTGGACGTAGGTACAGGGATTTGTTCGTACATCTTGTTTGTGGCTGCCACTTCCCCACTCCCCTTCCCCCCCACTGCCCATTGCCCATTGCCCATTGCCCATTGCCACTCTACGCTACACACCCTTCTTCCGCATTGCAACCGCCTTCAAATCATCCCCTTCAACGCCACCACCAGTCCACCACCACCATCCTGTTGCCATCTTCTTTCTCTTTTACCTTTCTTTATTAAATAAATTTTAATCCATTCTTTTTTACTCATATATAATTAAATTTAATTTACTTTCATTTACCTTGAGTCAATTGGTAATGTTCTCGACTCTTTCTAATTAATATGCATTTTCATTTGTTAATTTAAGCTTTTTATTCAATTTTTTATTTAAGATTCTTTTTTAAAATAAAGCTTTTTTCTATTATTAGAACTTTTATTCTTTTCTTCTTTTGAGTTTACCAAAACTTCGTATGTCAAGTGGTTATGCATTGTTGAAAGAAGAAGAAACAACGAGTATTGTTATGTTGTTGTTGTTTTCATTATTAGATGTAGAATACGTTGGAAAGAAGGTCGTTGTTGTTGTAGACTAAATCTAGGAAATCTATAGAAAAAAAATATAGGGATTAGGAAGTTTTCGATAGAAATAAAATGTTAACAAAAAGTTTAGAAATGGTTATAAAAATCATATTTTGAAAAACTATATGTTAAATAAAATTATGATCATTTGATTTATAAACATTGGATAATACTTAATTATGTTTGAACAATTTTCGTTGTTATTATTGTTATATTCAATGTTTTATGAAAACAAGTTTATTATTTTCAAGTTCGATTAGATAATGTCTTCTAGTGATTTTTTTATAATTTAATTTTCATCCTTTCTTACCAACTGTTATGAGTTTCTTTTTTGCTAAATTTCAAAGAAAACAAGAGATTTCAAAAACTATTTTGTTATTTTTTCATCACAAATACAACCGTAATACTTTTATACTCTCATACATATTTAAAAATAGTGTATTACAATTTACACATCACTGATATCTTGTCAAGAATACATTTAATTATTTACAAAAAAAATGATTGCTTTCAATGGATTTAAGCTTGTGAAAGTGTACGGAAAAAAAAAAGATTTGACTTGAAAAAGAAAAGAAAAACAAAAATGAAAGTACTGTTTTTGTAAAGTGTTGTTGGAGTTTTTAGAATGATTTGACTGGATGTCGTTATAAAGAAACTCAATCAAATCAACTAAAAAACCCACCATTTATATCCCTGTTTTCATCGTCCTTTGTTTTCCTCAATTATTGGCATTAAACTCTTTGCTTCTAACAAAACCATAAATTGATACACACACGAGAAAGGTCGCGAGTACTGCCCACTGGACACTGCCCACGCCGCTTATTGAGGTTCCCTTTACGCCACGCCCATCCGCAACCAATGCAACACCAACTCTTCAAAATATCTCAATTTAAGCCTACATTGCCATGTATTTTTTTATAAGGTCGACGAATTTACATTTGACATAAGAATTTTGTAGGTTAAAATGTCGAACAAATTAATTTTTGTGTACGACTTTTCGATGTTTACTATCTTACGTCATTGGTTTTAAAAATTAACAAATGTTATTATTAACTGATAAAAATTTGTTGGAAAATGATTGTGATCAAAGAACACTTTGCTAAAAATACAGCACCAAAAAAAAAGTGTCTGTTGGTGAAGTGACGTCTCCTTTATTTTTAAATGGACTAATATATCTATTTAAATTTTGTTTATAGACCACAACATTAGTGGTTTTGATTTTACAAAAACTACAATGAATTACGTCAAAATACTCAATGTGGAAAAATTGAAGTGGACAACCACAAAAAGTTTATTTTTTCCATATATATTGAGAAGCTATTTACAACAACTTTAATATTGATATTAAGAATTAAACGTAGTTTTAGCCTGAAATTATAATTTTTTTTTCTTATATAATATGTGGATTGAGAAAATTGAACCGACTTCAAGATCAATGTAATGTATTCAAAATTAAGTCTGTAAAATTAGATGTTTTATATTGATATACAAGTTGTTGAGGTTTTTATTTGAATAGCCATTTTAGAAGAGTCTTTGATTATGATTGACGATTTGTTTCTTGTAAACTTAACGGTCTACTGTTGTATTTTTTTTTAACGTATCGTGTTACTATGTGTATTATTCTAACATGATTAGGGACATTTGTAGTGGGAAATTATAATCTAACGGATTGAAAATATGAGATTTTCACATATAATATAATTATAATATTAGACTTAAAAAGTGTAAAAATGGTGGAAGTCTTATCAAGAAAATAAAAAAGTGGGTACATTGATCATAGACCTCTAGTCATGTTTTTATGGTACAATTTGACTATTTTCAAATTGACCTCTCTTTGAAATTCAGTCCAAAAAAAGTTAAAAATAAAAATAATTTCAAAGATGATCATTGAATAGTTTTCTCATTCTGGTTGTTTAAGGTTTAGTTTTTAAATTTTAGATGAAAATCTCAAAGTTTTATAATAGTGTTTAATTCTCTATAAGGAAAAAAAAAACAAATGTAAGTATGTGATATAATAATATATATAAGGAAAATTTTCAAAAATAGCAAATTTTACAAAATATTTACAACATATAACAATTCTATTACTGATAGTAATCGATATGCTATAGTGATATAAAATCATCATTGATAGAATCCAAAATTTTGTCATAGCTTGTAAATATTTTAATTTATTTTACTATTTTTAAAAATGCCCCTATATATGAATATGTTATTTTATAAAATGACATTCTAATTACTAGCAAAATAGAAGGTGAATTCATAGATTAAATTATTTATGCTATAATTAACTATAAATATTCCAATTATAAATACATGTTTGGAGATAGATGTTTGGTATAAAATTAGAGTATAAGAATCGAAATTATAAATACATGTTTGGAGAGAGTTCTAGTTTGGGGTGGCAACAATAACACTTTATCATTCATAGAACATATGATTTATTTATATAATCAACTACCCTACAAAGCACTTAATTAGTCATAGAACGTATGATTTGAGCATGCACATGTCGTTGAAGATGGATGTCAACACAAGTAATTGATTGCCATAGTTGGTTACACGACGCTTGAGGTGTCATGTGGAGTGATTGTTGGAGTCTAAAATTGATCGACAAAGTTGTCATCAACGGGATTGTCAAAGTTTGAAATTGATCGTTAAAGTTATTGTCATAGTGATTATCAGAGTCGAGAATGGGTTGATGGATTAGTCGTCAAAGTTTTGTTTTAAAGTTGGTATATTATTATACAACTTACTCCAACTTGATGAGTTGGATACTCTAAATTTTTTATCAAACTATAGAGACTAAATTTAGTATCAGAAATTTTATAACTATAGAAACTAAATTTACTGTTAGAATAGACGTGTAACCAAAAAAAATTGAAGAAATGGCAAACATGAAAAGATTGTTTAAGCAGACCACTTTCGAGAGAAACGGAAGGCATTGGAGTACGATATGTAATTGATGTTTTAAAGTTGTTGAAGTACGCTTGTCTTCATCTTGTTCGTCCAAATCCTTGAAGCAATTGATTACAACAATGGAGTTGGAAGCTGATTTTCCAGTTTAAAAAGGAAACAAAAAGGGCCACCGATTAAATAACAACATCTTCATTTCATAACTGCGACCTCCAATTCACTTCTTCTACTTACATCTGGATTCGATGTGACACTGAACTTTAAACCCTTTCTCCCACGCTCTTATCCAACCAAAAAAGAAGGTATGTAATTGTTTTAACAACAATTTTATATTCTGTTCTGTTTTATCTTTCTATGAAATTCCGATTAGTTTAGTAATTGTATGGAGGGAAAAAAAAAGTTTGGTTTCGTAAAGTAGGTCATACGAGACTTTGTTAATTGCTATCAACTTTTTGATCTAATCTTTGTTGTAAACTAAACTAATTTGCAAGTGGGTTTCAAGTAGAAGAGGCGAAAAGAAGAGGAAGGATTAGATATGCAAATGGGAAAATTTTGGATTAAAGTATTTATGTGAATAATTTATTGTTAGAACTATGGGAAAGCTTGACTTAGGTGTGCTATTGCGGACACTTGGTGGAGTCGTGTGCTTAAATAATCATTTGGATAACATTGGAGCTTATGACATTAAGAGCAATTTTTCTGTTCCTTTTGGAGTTTCTCGACTTTATTACTTTAAGTATGATAAATGGGTGGAGAGGAAGAAGATTGACACGACTTTTTTAATCCAAGTTTTTCTTTTTTATTGGGTTGGTATACGGTACAACAATTATGCTTTTTCAACGTTGAAAGAACACATCCAAGTTTAGGACAAGGTTTAGTATTTCTTGTTATGACGCATGCAAGTGAATGAAACAAAAAAGGAAAAATGCAACCACAGCCAATCAATATGAATGGAATGGTAGCCAACGCAAAGCCAAATTTTTGGTATGGTTTTATGCATATACTTCACAGACAAGGTCTTTGATGAAATGCTTGAGAGAAATAGATGAAGCAGCGATTTAGGTAAATGATGCAAACAACCTAAATGGGTCCCTCCAACCCAATATTTTCAGTGCTTAATGAGTCATCAGAAGTCTAATTAAATTGGTTATCAGAACTTAAAAATTGTTACTTGAGAATTTGCCTTTTTGTATTAACTTTTACCACGTCATTGGTTCATAAGGTCAGGTGTTATTGGCTGCTTGAGTTTAATGCATTATGCTTCTGTAGTCTGGCGGTGAGAATCCCAAAGGAAAAGTTCTCGCCTGAGATTGACTGTTATCACCATTAATCTTTTGTTTAACTTTTGAATTGTTTCACTCATGACATGATTTCTTCTGTCACTTATGAGCATATATGTATATGCCATATGTGCCTGCGCGTGTTTATATCCACATTAGTTGCATATCAAGCACCATATAAAAGCACTAGAGCTGCACACTAATAGGGTCATTGTAATAATTTGTTTAAACCTTATGCTCATGTAAGCCTCCTAACAACTGTAGCTTTACATCCTAACAACTGTAGCCCACTTTTCCAACTTTATCATCCTATAAAAACCCATCAGTCCTCCTGCTCGTATTCCTTGTCTTACCATCAGTAATCTGCTAGACAAACCCTCTGAAGCCACCACTATCAAAAGAATTTCAAATATGCTTCCTGGTGAAATATCTGGCATCCAGTTTTTTCCATCCGAAAACTCTTTTCAATTTCCTTCAAACATTGACATGATGCAGAATAGCTTTCAAACTCTCCATCATTTCAATGGCTTCTTAGGCAACCTCCCGATGTCTCACGTCCCCCATCCCAGCCATGAATTCCTTAAACAATCCTCAAGTTTTAGCTACAACTCAACATCTGATGATGCAGAGGAACAACAGAAGAGTATTATTGATGAAAGAAAGCAGAGGAGAATGATTTCTAATAGAGAATCAGCTCGTAGATCGCGGATGAGAAAACAGAAGCACCTTGATGAGCTTTGGTCTCAGGTACTTCGGCTTCGCACTGAGAACCATAAACTGATGGACAAGTTGAACCATGTATCTGATAACCACGAAAAGGTTCTTTTGGAGAATGCCAGGCTCAAGGAAGAAGCCTCCGATCTTCGTCAGATGCTCAGTGACCTGCAAATTGGCAGCCCTTACACTCCTTGCTTGAGTAACCTCGAAGATATTCCCTGCAACACTGCACATCTCAGAGCTGAATCATCATGCCAGTCCATCGCCAACTCCATAGATAACCTACTCCATTGAGGATAAATCTTTTAACTCTCTGATAAGAACTTCTAGTTCTTTTTATCTAGTTTTCTGATTAGTCATTAGTCTTTGCCTTGAGCTTGTATGAGATCAGTACTAGAATAAGATTGTTTCAATTTTCAACCATAGGTTCAATCCGGAGTCTACTCAGTATCTGTTAAAATTGCATTCATGAAACAAAGTACTCTCTGCCCGCCGCATATACATAATGAAGCTGGATGAGCCAAAGTACCTGAAAATGATATAATCATTTTAGATCATGGATGCCTGAATCATAACTTCATAATTTTCTTTTTAAAACCCCACCAGCTTACATCATTAAAGTTCCACCAAAGAGAGAAATGGATAAGAAACAGGAAACAATATAACAGAGGAAGTAAGATTTATGTCCAGTGAGCAAAGTCTATGGTGGAAAAACAGCCAAAATTCTGCACAAAATAAGAGGGGCACAATAGGACAAGCCATGGTGGAGGGCGCTGCTGTTAGTGGCTCATCATTGAAATGAATACCATAAGAGGCCAAACTTTTGAAAATGGTATCCACTAATACAAAAACACCCTATTACCTTGCTTTTTTAAAAAAAAAAAATTTGGAAGCTGATTTAAACAACAAGCTTAACAGTTTATATCTTAATTATACTGTTCAATCACGCAAAAACCTCAAAACAAAGGATTTGACTCTCTTTTTTCCTCTCCCTTTCTCCATCGCTAGATGTGGTATTAGAATTTGTTGCGTAACCTTGGTGTTAAAATTGAAACATTTCAGGCGGCACTGTTAATCAACCATAAGGAATTGTCTTGATCAGAGGTGACGTTTCAGGTGGTGGCTGAACAGTAAACATCTTTTTTTTTTTTTTTTTTTTTTTTTTCATTTTCCTTTTTTACATTGACAATTGCTGTTGCATGATCACATCATATTGCTCTCACCCTTTATTTTATTTCTCAACTACAATGTTCTGTTGCCGCCGTAGTACGATTAAACTCTCTCTACTTTACTGTCATTTGCTGTCAAATTTTTCTTTCCCTTTTGTCTGATTTGGCATCTTTCAGAATCAAATTTGGCTCCAAATACCGAGAACACCTTGATGGATTTGGATAGGGAAATTCTATCACAATCTCCTTATTCATCCCTTCTCTACAGCTTTCTTAAATGAAGATTTCTTCATTACTGCTGCTATGTGGAGGGTGAAACAGTAGCCAGTTTTCTGCCAGAAGATTGAAATCGGATCATATCCTAGAGCCAAATAGATCTGATTTTGACATACATATATGATATACAGCCCAATGGCCGCGAAATGAAACACATGTTCTCAAATATTGCTTTTGTGTAAACTGGAGTGCTGTTATTTTTTCCAAATTACCATTACTGATGTTGTATTTGAATTTGTATTGTTAGATCTTTGTATTTTCTTTTGTATTCTTTTGTCCCTCGTCGATGATAGCTTGTCCTTGTATTTGGTCTTGCTTAGACTGCTATGGGCATGCCGAACTTGTTGAGACGCACGGTTCTTCAATTGATCCTCTAACTCTTTCTACTATTGTATCTTTGTACGTACTTTGAGTATTAGCCACATTTCATTAATTCAATGAAAAAGTTTGTTTT
Source organism: Cucumis hystrix (assembly GCA_025688845.1). Taxonomy (NCBI): domain Eukaryota; kingdom Viridiplantae; phylum Streptophyta; class Magnoliopsida; order Cucurbitales; family Cucurbitaceae; genus Cucumis; species Cucumis hystrix. The sequence continues at coordinate 15,949,928 of CM046892.1, read as the reverse complement.
CATTTAAAAAATAAAAAATAAATAACAATTACTTTTGTATATTTGTATTACATTGGGAATATGGTTATTTCAGTGTGTAACAATATTTTTAAAAAATTGCAAATACAGTGAAGCCTATTAATGGTAAATTTCTATTAATGATATAATCGATCATTGATGTTAAAAGTTGAATAAATTCTTTTGTCTATTTCTAAATATGGTAGTTATATTTACAATTGTACTATTTCAATTTATATCTCTTGTCGGAGACCGTTATGTTCAGAGTTCACAAATATTAGTCTTTTTTGAAATATCACAAATATGCATGCCATATTACCATATTTATTTTTATTTGGTTTCATATATATATATTTCTGGTAACAATAGGAGGGTTTATTGAATATTGAGGTTAATATTATGTCATAGTACTAGTTGAGTTATGTTTATTTTAATCCTTAATATCGTTTCTTAACCACTAACTATATATATTTAAAAAAAAATATCTTGATTTAAATTTGTAAAATTTGAGCTCATTTATTTTCAAAATTTTAGTCTAAGCATTGCTGATGTTAATAAACTTTAAATTTAATTCCTTACCTCTCATATAGACTTAACTGCGAGTTTCATTACTCATTATTGCCTCTTCTCTAAAACATGGTACGTGTTCACCAGCTCTACACCTCCTAACACTCTTTCGTTAGTGTAATAGGCATATAGTGGAAATGTTGTTAATAAATAATTAAATATTTATTTTATCAAAATCAACATTCATCTAATAATAATAAGCATTTAGCACTAAATTTATAATTAATTGAAAGTACAAACATTACAATAACTAAACAAACTCTAATTAAGTCATTAAGATAAGGGAAAAGAAAAAGAGGTCAGTTTTCCGTTAATTGACGGATCCATAATCGCGCCAAAATAAGCCGTACAGATATTTCCCGCTTGGCTAATGGCCAATGGCTACTCTTATCTTCATCCTTCACTGCGAGTAGCAGAACTATGGCGTCTTCTCCCACTCCCATCTCTCCACTATCTTTTACCAATCCGATATCAACATCACGAACAAAACCAAAACCATTACCATTACCATTTCCAAACAAACCGCCGTCTTCATTGCCTCCTGCGTTGAACCCCAACCCCAAACCTCCGCCCAAGGAGCTTTACTTCAACCACGATGGCTCTACTTTTAAAAAACTTCAGGTTACGCACTCGGACTAAGCACTTGTTGTTTCTTTGCCCCAACGGTTTTGCTTTTGTTCGATGATTGAACGGGTTGATTTTGTTGAACAGGTCGGAGTTAATTTGGTAGCGGAGCTGGTGGGTATTACCTTGGGACCGAAGGGGAGGAATGTGGTGCTTCAGAATAAATATGGACCGCCCAAGATCGTCAACGATGGTGAAACCGTCCTGAAAGAGGTAGTTTATTTTTTTTCCCCCTCTTTTTTATGAATCTTTTGGTTAATGTTTTTCTCTTATGCGGTGAAGAATCACAATGAGATTTTTTTTCCTGATATCTATGACTGTATGGGCCATTGGCCAGCTTGGGGATTTCTTTTAAACAGTTCAGTAAAGGTGTATAGTACCTTGACAACTTAATGTAAATTGAAATTGTTTTTGATGATAAGTTTTTATTTATAATATAACTTTGGGATTAGTGATAAAAAGGAAAGAAATTCGTTTGGAAATTTCCTTGCAAAATTCAGCATGCCTAGGCTTATGAATGATGACACAAGTACTTATTCAAGGTCATCTGTAAATCCTCTTGTGTATCCTCTAAACTAAGATTATTCTTTTGGAATTTGATTATGGTCTGGTTGGAAAGCTAGATTGAGCTGGAAGACCCTTTAGAGAACGTTGGGGTGAAATTGGTGAGACAAGCTGGTGCTAAGACGAATGACCTTGCTGGTGATGGTTCCACTACATCTGTCGTTCTTGCCCAAGGATTGATTGCTGAGGGTATGAAGGTAGTTAATGGAATTCCATGCATGAATATCAGTCGTATAGAACAACTGGGACTGCTATGTGGACAAATGGAATACCGTACCCGATTTTAACATTTAACGAAGTTTTCAATAACTTGTAATTCATTATTAAAAAGACGAATGAACGTACTATGTAAAAAACAAAACAAATTTTGTATATTATAAATAATTAAATTTAAATTTTCATATTTGATTATTATTTTTCTATATTTAATTTAATGGTACACGATTTATGATTTAAATATCTAAAATATTCAAGTTACACATACACACCCCCACAAAGTAAATTTTCTATAGCGGCGCTGTTATTGGATTCGGTCTAATGACTTGGCCAAATAGCCTTATAACTGGGCTGATTAATGGCCAAGCTAGTCAATGTGGGGCCATCAATTACTACATGATTAACGTGGCCTATGTCAAATTTAAAGGATTTAATGGACAGCTAGTTAATCTTTGACTCTTGGTTTGGATTAACTTTGAGATTTCCTAGGACTATTGGCATTTAGATCTTGGGTTGTTTGACGAAACTAGCTTTCACTCTCTATCATATGCGGCAATGAGGTTTTCTGTACTATGAAAGAACAATAAATTATTTTAACTAATTTTCTCACCACAATTAATAGTCTGGTCAGTTTTTAAGCACTAATAATAAAATGCACTTTGTAGGTTATTGCATCTGGCATGAATCCTATTCAAATTGCACGTGGGATTGAGAAGACTGCAAAAGCACTAGTTTCTGAGCTGAAATTGATGTCAAGAGAGGTAAGTAAGGTTATGCTTCTTTCAGTGTGGAAGGTTCAAAACCTTGAGACGTGCTTCACAGTGAATGAAAGGACAAAGTATCAATTTTAGCCGCAAGCGGTAGTCTACTTACAGTTTGTCAGTGATCTATTCAACTGCTACATATTTCAAACTTGTAGGTTGAAGACCACGAGATAGCACACGTGGCCGCAGTTAGCGCAGGGAATGATTATGCTGTGGGAAAATTGGTTTCAGATGCCTTGCGTCAAGTTGGATGGAAGGGAGTCGTCCAAATTGAAAAAGGGAAGAGTGTGGATAATAGTTTGCAAATTGTTGAAGGGATGCAATTTGATCGTGGATATTTATCCCCATACTTTGTGACTGATAGAAGGAAGATGGTAGTAGAATTCCACGAGTGCAAGGTAGAAACCGGACTTTAAATAATATGTTTTTCTTTTATATAAAAACGTAATATTTAGAAATGGGGATTTTTTGGTTGCAGTTACTGTTGGTCGACAAAAAAATTTCAGATCCAAAGGAGATGTTTAAAATATTGGACAATGCAGTGAAAGAGAAATACCCAATTGTGATATTGGCAGAGGGCATTGAGCCGGAAGCTCTGGTTCCAGTAATTAGGAATAAACTTAGAGGTGTGCTGAAGGCAGCTGCTATCAAGGCTCCTGCCTTTGGCGAGCGCAAGAGTCACTATTTAGATGACATAGCCACCTTAACTGGAGGTAGCAGATTATTAGAAGAGAGTTTGAGTCCTTGTGCTTTCCCCATTTTTCTTAACTCTAAAACCATCTGCAAGGCAAAAAAGAAAGAAATCCAAACCCCCCCAAAAAAGATGAAAAATAAGGAAAAGGGCACTGTTTAAATGCAACTAATTTGTAGATACATGGAGGAGTGCAATACTACATTCAATGAGATTTCAACATAAACGTATATCAGAGATAAAGGGAATCAGTCAAAGACATTTCATGATGATAATAGGATGAAATACCATGGATTCTCAAGGATGATGCATCTAATTAAATATAACATCATCATTTAACTAAATACTATCATCTTTCTTTAGGAAAAAAAAACTATCATCTTGATGCAATGGAGCAAAGCTTATCTTTGAGCTTATTTACATGATGTTATTAAAAGGAAAATGCATTTTACCTGTAGTTTTCTGTTTGTTCTCGGAAGGTTTTGATCTAAAACTTGATCCGAAGTGCAACTCTTTGATATGTTTGCAGCTACCGTGGTCAGAGAAGATAATGGATTGACGTTAGAAAAAACCGGCAAAGAGGTATTGGGATCCGCTTGTAAGGTTGTTATATCAAAAGATTCCACACTGATAGTTACAGATGGGAATACTCGGGAAGCTGTTCAGAAAAGGGTCTTACAAATTCAAAAGCTTATGGAGGTGCTGGAATCATCCCTTATCTAATGCTGAGATATCCTACATTTCGAGGTTTTCTGCATTGCAGGATCCATTTCTGAGTAATATAAAAGAACATAAATTTCCGTGATGAAGTATATTGCTTTGACGTTTAGTTGAATACACCAAGTGACATACCATTATCTATTCTGCAGAACACTGAGGAAAAATTTCCGAAGAAGATATTGAATGAGAGAATTGCAAGATTATCTGGGCGAATTGCAATAATTCAGGTGATGATATTTTAAGAAACTCAAATGATTAACAATTATCATCATCCGGAATTAGCAATTTACACCAGACTCATTCACCTTGTCCATATTCTAAATTGTAGGTAGGAGCACAAACTGAAGTTGAGTTGAAGGATAGACAGTTAAGGATCGAGGATGCTTTGAATGCATCAAAGGTGTACAGTTGGTCTGTTGTCCTTGAGAACATGAGTTCCAAATATCAGTTATAACCTTATGTTTGTTGTAGGCTGCTATTGAAGAAGGTGTTGTTGTTGGTGGAGGTTGTTGTCTTTTAAGGCTGTCTACAAAGGTGGATGCTATAAAAAATGTCCTGGAAAATGACGAGCAGATGGTATTATCCCTCTCGGTTTACCCCAAAATTTTCTGTTATAATTTCCTAATATTAAATATAAAGTTGTTTGCTAGATTATGATGATTACAAGGAAATTTAGTTTTAATTAGCATATCAACTAGAATATCACGTTAATACGTATGATGGATTCTCTAATTTGTTTATATTAATTGCACTGGTCAACTGCAGATTGGAGCCGAAATTTTCAAAAGGGCTTTGAGTTATCCTACAAAACTAATAGCGAGAAATGCCGGTGTCAATGGAAGTGTTGTTATAGATAAGGTCGCTGTGCACAAAGGAATTCGCTTCTAATTTGCGGTGTACAGTTTTTCTCTCTGTCGAGTCTAATCAATCATGGTAAAATTAACTTTCTATCTCACAGATTCTAAGTAACAATGATCTGGATTATGGATATAATGCCGCCACAGACCGTTACGAGGATCTAATGAAAGCTGGTATCATGGATCCATCAAAGGTTTATTAACTTTGTTCAGAGCTCTTTGACAGTCTTTGCTTTACCATTCCAAATAATTTTTAAGGATTTCCGAATTACAGTAAAGCATCCACCTTTTGGTGAAACCTGAAATTTTTAGCAGCAGCTAAAGGAACTTGGAAAAATGTAGATTGATAGAGGTTGATTGAAAATATATTCCATCAGCCAACAATTCTTGGCCTAACTCTTGAGTTCTCTACTGAAATCTGGGACAGGTTGTTAGATGTTGCCTGGAGCATGCAGCTTCTGTTTCCAAAACTTTCCTGACATCCGATGCTGTTGTAGTTGATATGAAGGAATCACAGCTCATCCCAAGAAGAACACCGATGCCAATCTCAGGTAAATGGGTTAAACAATATACATGCCTTTATTCTCTGATATCAATTCGTTTTGATTAACAAGCCTGCCTTTGATGTTATAGGAGGCATCGGACAATTGGGTCTCTAGCTCGACGGACAAGATCAAAGTATGTCGGAGTATTCTCAAGCTGAAGGAATTCTAGGGGAGTACTGTTTTTAGACAGCTGCCCGGTATTTTAGTCACCAGACAAATGGTTGCAGACTCTGGAGCCACCATTAAAAGGGCATGTAGCCCAAATTGTAGCAATAAACTTGCTGATAGAAGGCAAGTTGAGCAGCAAAGTCAAAGACAAGGAGGCTGATAATTTGTAGAGAGAATGCCCTCCCTCTCTTCATAGATGAGCATTTGATTACAGTAGAACATCCACAAGTTAATCAAAACTTGTTGCAACTCATAATCTCCTGTAATGTATTTTGTTGATTGGAATGTAACTAGGATGAATGGCAAAATTTTAAGACTAGCACTTCTTTGAGAACCATTCACGAGTTAAAAAAATTTGTCCGACTATTGTTGTAATCTTACATCCAGGAATGACGAATTTATCAATTTTAAGTACTAATTTAGTTCTTTTTTCTAAAAGAAAATTCATAAATCAAGCAACCAAACAAGGTCAAACAATCTCCTCATAAAAAACAGAGCAGACAACAGCGGGAATATCATTCCCTCAAAAACAAACCAAACCCTCTTCCACAAAAGAGGAAGAAGGGACCGAGTCCAAAAACAGTTTCAAAACGGAGACACCACCAACTTGGCTAGTGAGTGCGCGGAAAAAACGACGAATTTATCAAGTTTAAATGCTACTTTTGTTCTTGAATTTTCTTAACTAGTTTATAAGTTTTTTTTCCTATCTTTGTTGTCATGTATATCTATTCGTATCAACATAAATTAAGTTAATAGTAAATAAGCTAAAGTAAACCAAAATGAAAAGCAGAAGGCTAAATTAGGATTGGAACCATTTATATATACAGCTCGCCATAAAACATTCTTGGCAGAAAGAGTAATAAAATGAAATTCATTGCTTGGTGATTTCCTCACATTTTTGGCCAAAAGAAAAATGATGATCATTGGCCAAAAATCCACTTTTATCTATTTCATGTCTTAAAAGAACTGCTTTTTAACCTGCAATCATATATTATCCTCGAAGATTGATAATTTTTCTTATCGTCGTCTCTCCCAAACATTTTCGTTATCTTCTTCTCTCTCAGAATCTCTCTCTTCGAAGGTTTTTGCATCAGCCACACACAATGCAAGTAGACACTCTAACAGTACATACGCTTGCTGTTCTTCATCCAGTGAGACCTTTCATTAGAAGTTCTTTCCCGCGCTCAAAACTCTTCTCTACTTTCGCTTTCATTCCCAAAGCTTCCCGCCAACCAGGCTCCTTCCAGTTGCCTCAGAATTCCTCCTTCAAGGTCCATATTTTCGATCACTGTTTGTAAAGTTTAATTTTTGTTTACTTTCTAATTTTTCTGAGCTTATTGGGTGTTCAGGGTGTGCGGTATGACAGTCCAGTAATGGGTGCAATGGAGTTATCTGATCTTGAAGATGTGGATTTGTTGGTGGAGATGTGCATTACGCGTACATTGCCACCGGCTCTAACGCTTAAGCAGGGTCTGGAGAGTATAACTGAGGCTATTGAAAAGTTTAAATTAGAATCTCCACGTTCTTCCCAGGGAGTTTTCAGGTTTCAGGTGAGATTTTGTTTGTATTTCGATCATTTATCTCGTGTATTTGTATTTGGAGTAGAACGAGCCTGAAAATGCAGCCAACATTTTAAAGGGCTGTCAGTAGTTTCTTTGTTTGGTTTGTACGCTGTGAAACGGTAAAGTAATGATGAATTTGTAGGTGGCTGTTCCCCCGAGTGCAAAAGCTCTTTTGTGGTTCTGTTGTCAACCAGAGTCATCTGAAGTTTATCCTATATTTTTCCTTTCCAATGAGAAGGACCCGACGATTAAATCATTGTACTTGAATGATACCCGCGGTGTTTTTGGAATTGGTACTGCAATTTACTTTGCAAGCTTGTCTTCTACTTCATCAAAACAAAGTACATTGAAAAGGTTCCTTTCATTCCTTACCTCCAGTTTACTGGTTTAGTTACTAGATCAGCATTACTTTAAAAGGAAAGCGTATGAGAATGCTGTATATTTTTTCTATTAAGGTAGTAGTCGTGAAAAAGTGCCTGAAAAGTTGAAAAAGTGGCATGTTGATCTTTTTTTTAACTGCTATATATTTTTTTTCAAGTCATCCGATAAGTTGGGTTGAAATTTGCACTTTTGCGGATCAGCTCTGGTCCAACTTCGAAGTTTTGTGGAGAGTAGATCCACAATTTAGCTTTTGTTTGGTAAAATGCATTTGACAAATTAATGTATTTTTCTGTATTCAATCAATCAAGACATTAGAAACTCTTTGAACGGTTGTACGTTTAAGTCCTTGTTGTTTCAAATGAAAAAATTAATGTATTTGTTCACCCCTTTTTCTTGAATTGTATTTTTAATCTCTGGTTTTAAGTTTTTAGAAGCACTGGCATTTACTGCATGTCTTAATTACTTGTAATTGAATATAATGCCTGTTGTTATGGTTTCTTTATGGGTGTGCAAAATGTTGTTTTGTCTGATTTACTATTCAATGTCACTGAAAGCTCGGCCTACTCAAGCGTGTTCTTTTACTTTTTACGAAGGTATGTCATGAATGATTCAGCTCCTATTATGGCTTATGGTTTTGTCAATGCTAATAACGGGGAGACATCTTCACTAAAGAACGAGGCTGGTCATTCATACTATTGCGTTCCCCAAGTAAATTTCTATCTGGATTTATTTAATGCCAGAATGATGCCATTGATATGGCCTTCCTGGTACATCGGTTAACTCCTGGAGGCATATGTGCTTATAATATCCTTAAATAATTATGGTCTTCATAGATTGAGTTGAGTGAGTACGAGGGCATTTCTGTTCTCTCTGCAACACTTGCATGGAGTGAATCTTTCCTTTGTACATTTGAGGAAGCTCTCCATTCTTTGGGCTCATCTATCTACCAGGTATCTTGGGCCGCTTCTTTATGTTCATGCCATATTTCCCCAATTTCATTCTAGTCAAATATCGTTAGATCATTTACAAGATCCTGATAACCATGATCTATTTTGTCTTGGATGTGGATCCTAAAATAGAATCAAGATAATTGAAAACATGAAGTGATTTAGCTTTTATGGACCTGTTGACCAACATAAGTATATTGTTGATGTTCTAGCTTGATAATACTAATTGATTGATTTGTGGCATATGTGCAGATCAGTACTAATTTTCCATCTAGTGAAAACTGCCAGTACAAATATTTAAAATCTTCATTAACTGCTTCAAAACTTGTGGACGGAACAAATCAGATGGTATGGATTTTAATTATTTGCTGATACTAACTTGATAAAACATCTAGTTTGAATTGTTGATTTTACTAGCTTTTAGTTGATTAACCAGGCTTATGCATTAGGTAACAACTTTTTTCAGTTACTTGAAATATAGCTTGTTGCATTCATTAAGATATGCTATGGATATTGCCAATGCAAGATTTGCATCATCTTCCTGCTTTTTCACTTGTTTTCCTTCTATCTTCTTTGACTGTGAGGGAGATGGAAATACATATGTTGGGTGGGTTGAGGGGATGGAAATGACTGTAAGTTGATGGTTCCATCTGGATATCATTTTCCTTTAAATGCATGGGTCCAACTACCTGGAGATCTGGGTTTGCATGTGGATTTCAAAGTTACATGGATAACAACGATATTTACTCTGCTATTATTATGTTTCTTTCATGTTACAAGTAGCCTGACTATTCTGGTTTTGATTGAACTTATTGACGGTTTTTCTTTACCCCCAAAGTCACTTAGACAAAACAATATTTTTCCTAGAAAGCATAGAAATTATATGGAGTTGTATGTTTCGGTTCCCATCATTCTCATTTAAGAGTACAACTATTGTAGGCATACATGAAAGTGCTTTCTGTAGCTGGTGAAAGTGTCAGGACAGGCATCATGGAAATGGTATCTTCTCTTTCTGGTAATCTTTCATCCTTCAATCATTGGATTCTTGATTTACTTTGGCAGAGTTCCTGCTATAGTTTTCAAACCTGATATTATGTTTAGTTATGGACCTTACTATCAGTTTTATAGCTTCTTGTTGTTGTCTGCTGATCCATCTGGATTACAAAAGTAAAACTAAAAGCATATTAGCAACTGGCTTGTGCATATTTGAAAACTATTATGTCTTTTATTTTTCTAATTGTAAAGTGGATCTAATAGCTTTCCGATATCCACTTTTATAAATCAATAGTATGGATAAGTTCAGTTCACATTTCCTTGTTCATCAAGCTTTGCAGTTAAGAATAACAATGATAAAATAATGAGCCTTTAATGAAGATTTCTACTATATCCCTCTGGAAATGAGAACAAATGGAACATGCTACAGTAAAACAAACGTTGTTCATGCCAGTTCAACATGTCAGATGTGTCTATGGTTCAACTTAATAACCATCACAATTATTGCAGGAGTCTTCACTCTTCCATCAGTTCTGCATTAGGCTTTCACCAAGTGTTGCCGTTGCATCTAATATGGTGAGGTTCCAAGCTTCTGATAGTGCAGAACGGTTTGAAATTATGATTAATACGTGTAACTGTCCGTCCTGCTTAGATTGTCCTCAAGTGATTCACTATTAAGTGATCTGTAACTTCTCTGTCTTTGCAGTTATGTTTTTTATGCTTGTAGACTGTACTCGTGCCTGCTACTTGCTTTTAAAGTTTAGTTATTTAGTTTCATTGAAAAATTAACATGTAGATTAGTTATTTGCTCTTCCTCCTGTCACTATTCCTACGCAACTTTTGAATTGGGTGGTGTTTCACTGTGGTTTTCAACAAAATGTGTTAGTTTTGTATATTATCTGAGCCAATGATGTTGGTGCCCCCCATGGGATGAGGCTAGCCAGCCAACCTGCTTTTTGAATCAAGATTGCACATATCCTATTGGTTCATCGTTATAAAGTTGTTTATTCTTCATCTAATAATAACCCTTTCAATCTTCAGTTGGATGATATCAACGAAACTGGCCACTCAGAGCAAGAGCATACCAACATTAATGCTCTCTGGGCATCGCTGCTAGTTGAAGAATGTTCTCGTCTTGGTTTGACGGTATGTAAACTATTCATTAATATTCTCCATCAACATAGATGCAGACAGATCTGACTGTTATTCACTCTAGTATTTTTGCATAGCTCCTGGATCAAGATCATCGCCGCTTGCCATCGCTGCTGCAAGTCATCCCCTGATAACATGTATTGCATGCTTTGATGAACGCTCTCTTGCTTTTCATGCTATTGGGTATGCCAAAGGATCTCATAGCCCAGCAGTAGTAATCACATCATCTGGCACTGCTGTTTCAAATCTTCTTCCTGCTGTGAGTCATATTGAGCATATCATGAAATAATATTCACTATTTTCTGAATATTAATTAAACAGTCTCTAACCTATGTAATGAAGTCACCTACGTCTTTCCAATGCTTTGGAGGCTTGGACTCCTGTCGAGGACAGGAAATTTCTTCTGAGCTTGACAAATTCAAGCCTATGTTTACATTGCCTAAGGATCTCTGCTTTTGTATATAGTTAAGAATCGAATTTGACTTCTCTCTCTCTCTTCTTAAATGAAAAACATTCCTTCTCTCTCTAATCAGACATAAGTAAATTGAAGAAGAAAAGACTGGCATTAAAACATTCTGTCTCCAAAGCTCAAAAGTTGTCAAATATGTACCCTGGCACTAAATATTTGGTCTAACTTTCTTAGTGGATTTTGAATCAAGGATGTTTTTTTTGCCTAATTGAAGCTTTTCTATCTTCGTTTTCAGATGGTTGCAAAATGGAATCTCTAATTCCAGTTTTAGTGCAGAGCAGACTAGTTTAGATTTTAAATGTATTTTTCAATTAGTAAAGATTTATCAAGTAGTACATTCAGAACTCTCATATCTGGAGATTGGAAAATGACCTACAAATATGTGAACAATTACTAATTAGAAAGTTAGATGTATAATTGCTCGATAACCAATAAACTTGGTGGTTAACTTAACTAAATTTACATTTCTGGCTATCACTTATCAGGAACAAAACTAAAATGTAGCTGTTTTGATGATTAGGCTCTTTAACCAGCAGTTATCTATTTGAGCAGCCTACACGAAAGGAAATTCCATAATTTTGTCTCAACTTGTAATTGGTAATTTTGTAGGTTGTTGAAGCTAGTCAAGACTTTCTTCCTCTTTTATTGCTCACAGCCGACCGTCCCTCGGAGCTACAGAATGCAGGAGCAAATCAAGCTATTAATCAGGTAGTGAAATTAAATTGCTGATTTTCCTATTGTATTTCTACCTTTTATTGTTTACCCTTTACTGATAAAAGTTTTTTTTGCTTAAAATAAATTAATGTGATCTTGTATTAATGTTGGCATTGTGGTCAAATTGTATAGCTGTTAAAAATGTCTTTTGTCACAATCACTTATGTGGTGGCGACAAAAGACAATATTATATCTGCGACAACCAAGTATATGAGAAAGCTTCATAATTATGATGCAACTAAAATGCTAGATTCCTTTAACATTCATTTGGCCTCTAACCTATACTGATCTTAGTGTCTAGTTAATGATTTTAGAGTTAAAACGCATCAATTATTCTTTTTCTTTTTATAAGTTGAGGCAATACCGTGCTCTACCACATTCCAGGTTATTGAGAAGACTACATTTCGAGTGCTGTTTGTTTGGTTCAAGTTTTATTTTTCTTGTCTGGGGATGCCAGACATCCAATATATTACTTACAACTTTTTTCATGGTTTATCTGATTCAAGTATTTGAAGTTGTCCATAGGTAAACCATTTTGGTTCATTTGTGAGGTTCTTCTTCAGTCTTCCGGCCCCAACTGATCAAATTCCCGCCAGAATGGTACTTACCACTCTTGATTCTGCTGTACATTGGGCAACTTCTTCACCCTGTGGCCCCGTTCACATAAACTGTCCATTTAGAGAACCACTGGAAAATAGTCCAAGCCCATGGAATTTGAGTTGCTTAAATGGTTTACACATTTGGTTATCAAGCACTGAAGTTTTTACCAAATATATTCGACTTGAAGCATCTCCAACATCTACTGATACTTTTGGTCATATGGCAGAGGTTTTGAAAGTAATCCATGGAGCCAGAAACGGAGTTCTACTTCTTGGATCAATTCAATCAGAGGATGAGATATGGGCTGCTTTTCTATTGGCCAAACATATTTCATGGCCTATAGTGGCTGATGTATTGTCTGGTTTACGATTAAGGAAGAGTTTGTCTCCCTTCCTAGAAATGGAAAATAACTTTTTCTTTATTGATCACCTTGATCATGCTTTGCTTTCAGATTCGGTGAGAAAATGGCTAAAATTTGACGTGATTATTCAGGTAATTCTTTCTCACCTATTTTTTTTCTTCTTCTTATACTCTCTTCTCACTCTCCCTAAATTAAAGGCTAACATAATCCTCACCGGTATCATCTTTATCTTCCTTCTAGAATAAAATTTAGGGCCCTTAATTATTAAGATTAGGAAAGCACGTTGGAGGCTTTAATGTGGGTTTGAAATGAGTCTTTCATGATAAGAAAAGGCTTTGAGAGGAGGTTTGGACTTTGGTTTGGTTCAATGCGTCCCTTTGGGTGTCTGTCACTAAGGACTTCAGTAATTACCCATGATCTCTCGTTCTTTTGTACTGGAGCCCCCTTTTTTTAATTATCTTATGTTTTCTTCTGCTTTTTGTTGTTCTTTTGGCTTCTTTTTGGTTTGAACTTTCCTTTGATGCCCTTGTCTTTCATTTGTTCTTAGTTAAAGTTTTTCTTCTCATTAAACAAATGTGGTTTTGAATGAACTCTGAGTGAAAATAAAGGAGAAAGGATAATATCATGACATAATACATAGGACTTGGTTGTACATAACGAGTATGAGTATCTTATTTTAAACAACTTGACATGATGATGGCATACACTAAGTGCATTTTTAAAGGTGAAAATAATGATTGCAAGGTATTTTGTTGATCATTATCCACGCTTTTGTATGGTAGCTTATGATAAATGAGAAAAGTCAACCTTAAATTCATCTAACATAGAATTGTAAAATTGTAGCATGATATAACTATCTTGTATTATATTTCCATGAAAAGTTGAGCTAAATGGTGAACTGGAGCCATTTTGAGAATTAGTTTTAAGGTTCTGAAATGAAGACACCTACTAAGTGGCAACTGCTTCCTTCAATTTACCACTAGGTCATATTCAATGAAGAAAAAAACTTCCAAGAATCACCTTGATATGTTTTGTCGGTTTATTAATTAGCTCAACGTTTCAAAATGTTTACAGATCGGAAGCAGGGTAACAAGCAAACGTGTTTCAAAGTTGCTTGAGGATTGCAGTCCCTGTTCATACATCATGGTTGATAAGCATCCAGGTCGTCATGATCCATCACATATTGTAACCCATAGAATTCAAAGCACCGTCTTAGAGTTTGTTGGTTGTTTACTTAAAGCTAGTTTTCCTCTCAATAAGAGCAAGTTGACTGCTACTTTACGAGCATTGAATATGATGGTAATTTAACTGATCTCCAGCAGTAGATTTTCATTTGTTTTTGTTCAATTGTATCTAGGGGAACTACATAACTGAGAATAATGTGTAACAATATAGAACGCTAGTATACGATGTTAAACTGAAAGCCACAATCCGTAGTTTGTTTACTTTCTTTTTGAGCAAACAAGGATCTACACCTCAAATAGTCCATTCTCCTCAAACTAGATGAACTTCAGTTTGTTATTCTCTCCTACAAGTCAATATTTTCTTTTGTGTTATATGATGGTGAAGACAATGTTTGTATTCTTCTGAGTTATAATTAGATGATGATTTTTGTCTTGTCAAAGAAAGTGGTGATGCTTGAGGATTTCATGGTTGCACTTCCAATTTTTTTCTCATTTTCAGAATGACTTCACCTTACAGGTTGAGTGGGAAATTCAATTTCAAATTTCTGCTAACTACTCTCTATCTGAGCCAGAAGTTGCTCAGGTAATCTCAGAAGCACTTTCATTTGATTCTGTTCTGTTCCTGGGGAACAGCATGCCAATCCGCGATGTGGATATGTATGCATATGGTTGGTCAAAATGCAACGACAGTGTAGCTGCTATACCATTAAACTTACAAATGCCATTTTACTGGACATGGACTTCTGGAAATAGGGGAGCCAGTGGCATTGACGGACTTCTTAGCTCAGCAGTTGGTTTTTCTGTTGGATGCAACAAACGAGTATGTCACTAGAATTTGTTTGTACAATTTTATTTTCCAACAGATCACTTACAGGGCTTATGGGTTATATAAAGGACTATGCTGGTTCATTATATATGCCATGGTAATGCAGTTTCAAATTTTTCTTCCAATATATCATGTTTCAAATAAGGTAATGGCCAGGTCATGTACAAAATCTACATAGATATTGCATTATTGTACCTGAAAATCTTTTGTTCTGTCAATATCAAACAAATCATGGGACATACTATTCTTTCCCCTTTTGAGTGAGTATTATTTGGCAAGACAACCTTAAGGGAACGTATTGACGTAATAATTATATACTTTGATTTTGCTTATGTTTCTATTCCATGAATCTTGTGGGTATTTTTAGATGAGAATATATATGGTTGTTTCTTCATCTTTCTTTTCTCCTCAATCCTTTCATGTTTCAATCAATATTCAGGTGCTTTGTCTAGTTGGAGATGTTTCTTTTCTTCATGATACAAATGGCTTAGCAATTCTGAACCAGAGGTATGAAAATGAAAGGAAAAAAATATATCTTAGTCTTGTGTTATGTTCAGTATTGATTTATCCTAGAAGCACAATGGATTCTAGAAAATAGATCGACTTCTCTGATAGACTATAGATTGATGAGCGAGAAAGATAACACAACGTTCCACAATTCCAACAATATCCATGAAAAGGGACAAAATAAATGACAATGTAGAAACATAAAAACCAAGCACATTCGAGAGATTGTGAGAACCTCTCCAAGTTCAGCTACTTGCAGAACTCTTCCCACCCCAAAATTAAGCCTCCAAAACCTACATAAACCCCTTGTGTCCCCAGCTAGGCTCGTGCTTCTCATGTAACCAAATTCCAGATTCCACTAATGATTTTTCAGTTGTGAAGTCTTTTTGCTACCCTTCCTTACATACGTGTGTATAACTGGGGGTCTCGCATGTTACCTAAACCGTGCTTCTATTTTCAGAAATTAACATCCTTTAAAATAGCTTTAGGTTTTTCTATCTTTTCCTTTTCTCCTTTTCTCCTTTTCTTTTTCTTTTTGTTTTTGTGTTATTTTATCGTTTATCTTAGTTGTCTTTTCACATTTTGTTACAGAATTTGTTTTTTCTTTCCTTTATAGAAGGGCATGCCACTTTTCCTGAAGTATGGACTCTTTAGCCGCTTATATGATTTTGAGCAATACTTGAGTAGATATGTGATGCACCCATCTTTATCTATCTCAATCCCCACCACACACAAAAGATAAATTACTATATTTCAAAAAAGAAGTTATTGAAATAACACTTTGGTAGGATGCACAAAGATAGTTGCAGCCTAGGATACACAAGCTTTTTCCTATTATTTTTCCTTCTTTATACTTCCATTAAAAAACGTTGTCATGCTAATTGTTTAGTTACTGTCTCTGAAGGATGAAGAGGAAACCTGTGACTGTCGTTGTAATCAATAATAATGGTGGGGCAATCTTCAGTCTCCTTCCTATCAAGGACAAAGTAGATGCAGCAATACTAGACCAATTCTTCCACACCTCTCACCAGGTTTCACTCCGAAACCTATGTGTGGCACATGGGTAAGAAATTTTTATATACCTTAATATATTGTAATTGGATTTTTATTTAACACGCTTTTGTCTCTTGTTGTTCATGCATAACCATGATTTAAGTGTTGTAACAGAAATTAATTGGTCTATGTAGTTCTTACAAACATTTTTTTACGTTAATTCTTCTGTTACTATTACAAATAAGGTCCTGCAGGATTTCCAACAAGCAGATTCTGAAAATTAACAATTAAATTTTTAGATTTGTCAGATTCTGAATTCGTTGCAACTCGAGTAGTGTTAATTCTATTATATTTTAACTTTTCTGGGGACAACCACGTCTAGTATGAGAGCTTGATGCAGTATAACTGTGTAAGTTGCATGCTCGTGAGAGTAGGAGGAAGGCTGGTGGTGGTTTGGGGTCTGGTAGGGATCCTAAGAATTTGAATAATCTGATATCAGATTCTCTTTGTACTGGAGGTTCAACTAAAGGTCAGGTGCTTAATGAAAAGTTAGTCATTGAAACAAATCAAGGCTCTTGGTTTTGTGTGTGGGGTTTGCAAAGATTTCCCTTGAAACCATTACCAGACGAACAACCATAGAGATGGTGGATCACATCTTAAAGAGGAGATAAGTTCTTTAGCCTAGGTGTGAACTTGAACTAGGCGTTCAATGAGTACATATAAATAGACAATTCCACAAGGTAAGGTATACTACTGATGCTAGGTAATCTTGGATAATTCACAAGCAATTTATGTGGGTGAGGATTTTTTTTTTAATAAGAAACAAAGGTTATAATTTAGGGAATTTTTTAAAGCAAAAAACGAGCTTTTACTGAGGAAATTGAAACAATGTACAACAACATACAAGAACAAACTCGCAAAAAGGAGAATTGTAACTTGATCAACTAGGTAAAAGTTTTAAGAAGTTGTCATTTTTTTTTCGCTCTGCATGTTTGTCTTTATCTTAGTTAACTCCTGCCATATTTTGTGTCAATCTTGCTTCATTTTTAATTTGAAATTGATATACAGCCTGAAGCATTTACATGTACGGACAAAGAAGGAACTTCAAGATGCTTTATTTATGTCTCATCATGAAGAAAATGACTGCATAATCGAGGTCGAAAGTTCCATTGATGCCAATACTACCTTCCACAGGTTTTTTAAAAAGAATTATTCAAATTTCTTTAGTTTGTTAGATTTTTCTCTCTTGATTGGAAAAATAAAACATCTTTCAAGGTTATAACTGTTATTTGCTGTTAACACTTAATGGTCACCATACCAGTGTCTTGAGGAAGTTCACTTGTCAAGCAGTAGATCATGGTTTACGCATCTTTTCAAGGCTTTATTCTGAAGAATCTGTTTCACCTGGACTCTTCCTTTGCAAGATAAGTAGAATGGAATGCACATTGTTCAGGTGTGTATTAGATTATAGATGCCCTGAGTAGCTAAGGTACCTGTAATTAGAGAAGTTTGGTTGACTAAATTCCCATTCCCCTCTTTCTTTGGATGGTAGAATCCCGCTATGTGCTCCACCTACGACTTCATCTAGTTCTATTGATCAAGTCAGACAGGAGTTCTTCCGAGAAGGTTTTATTTTGTCTTTGTTTCTGGAGGATGGGAGTCTTGGGCTTGGTGAGGTTAGTTCTACTTATTCGTCGAAGCGGAGTGCCTCTTTATTTAAGATTGTTGATCCTGATATGAGCCTGCCATTACAATCGTACATACTTTACCCCTTGGGAAAGAGTAGGGTGAGTACATTACTAAATTACTTAATGACCTGGTGCTATTCAACAGGTTTCACCCCTTGACATCCACAGAGAGAACCTACTAGATGTGGAAGAGCAACTTAAGTGTCTCATTCCTATATTAAAGGGAGCCAAGATCAGCAGCTCCATTCCTATGCTACGGGGCTCGTTTTCGTCTTGGATTTTCCATGAACTGGGAATATCAGTAGGTGCTCCTATGTTCCAGCCTATTCAATTTTTGTCATTTGAAATCAAAATGTTAAATCAATAAAAGGACTATTTTTCACTGTGAACCATATACAGCCAAGTTCAATCTATCCAAGTGTTCGATGTGGTTTGGAAATGGCTGTTCTCCATGCCATAGCAGGGAGAAAAGGTTGCAGCTTGTTAGATGTACTCCAGCATCAGTTAGATGAAAAGAACTTGACAACTTCGTCAAAAGTTCAAATTTGTGGGCTTTTGGATTCCGGTGGAACTCCATCTGAGGTTGCTTATGTTGCTAAGACACTTGTAGAAGAAGGATTTCCTGCTATCAAGTTAAAGGAAAGCTGAATTACCCTTTTCTGAAGATTACCTTTTATTTTCTTTTTGCACCGGAAATCATATTATTCTCTCTATCATGTATCTCAAGATATGTTGGTATATAGCAACTACATTGACTTACTAATAGTTTAACCTTAAACAATTGCAGGTAGCCCGACAACGGAATGTCATGTATGATGCTGCTGTTGTACAGGAAGTAAGGAAGCAGCTTGGCAACCAAATTGAACTCCGCGTTGATGCCAATAGGAACTGGAGCTATGAAGAAGCTCTTTTATTTAGCTCTTTGGTGAAGGACTGTGGCCTCCAATATATTGAGGTTCGTGAATGTCAGATTAAATCTCATATATCTGGAATAATTGTGCCATCTAAATTGTGTGAACTTTTAAAGAGCTACTGAGATCTTATTACACAGTCATTTTTTATTTAAATATGTTTACATGCTATACTTTCTTTTGCATTTCTTGTTATTCTTTTGTTGATGTAGCTATGTTCCTCTTTAATTTCTCAACTCAGGAACCAGTTATGGATGAAGATGCTATTATTAAATTTTGTGAAGAGAGTGGTTTACCTGTCGCACTGGATGAAACTATCGATCGTATTCAAGATAATCCTGTGAAAGAACTTGCCAAGTATGTCCATCCAGGAATTGTTGCTATAGTAAGTGACTTGTCTAAAACCCCATTCTGCAAGTAAAACGTGCAAGAGTAGAATCAGCTATTCAAATCTACAGTGAAATAGATGTCCAGAACTAATTCGACAGTCAAATATAGACATATACTATCAACTTTGTATTGAGATGCCCTATAGACCCTCTAGTGGCTCTCGTTATCCATTTGTTGTGTATTTTGGATAGAGATTGTGCTCACCTTTTTTCTTCTTGTCCTCTTACGGACTTATTGTCCCCTGCATCGTCTGTTCATGGGCTGACTTCATGTCTAATGTAGAAGAAAAGAACATAGGTTTCCAGGACACCTAACTATAGTGAAGAGCCACGAGGACACAATTTAAAAATAGCTGGAGAACTATAAATCAATTAAGAATAGCCTCTGGAGAAATATAAATAATATTAAAATATATGAACCAAATGTGTCGTTATTAAAAAATTTCTGTTGTGAGGCTTAACATCCTTCACAGCACTTCAGCATATATTACGTACTGATCTTGATGTTCTGTTGCATTCTACCTTTTAGGTTATAAAACCAAGTGTGGTTGGCGGATTTGAAAATGCGGCATTAATAGCGAGGTGGGCACATCAACATGGAAAAATGGCTGTTGTTAGTGCTGCATTTGAAAGTGGTGTAGGTTTGTCCGGATATGTACACTTATCCTGTTATCTGGAGCTTCAGAATGCAGAAGTAAGAAAACTGATGAATATTCAACCAGCCTCATCTATAGCCCACGGTCTAGGAACTTACCGTTGGCTTGAAGAAGATGTAACTGTCAATCCTCTCAGATTTCGGCGTGACCCTCATAGTGGCATCATTGAAGCATCTGTTGCTGAGGCTAATCAGCTTTTAGAAAATTTTCAAATCAATCAGAAGATTGTTTGTAGAAAATTTAATGACGGGCAAGTTCGCAGCTACAGATTAAGTGTAAACTCAAAGGGGTTCTCTTATTCAATTAAAGTTCTAGAGGTTGGACAAAGAACAAACGTAAGTAAGAGTTTTTGTTTTGAACATTTCAATTTCTGTTCTGTTTCGCAGTTTATTTCCAGAATATAAGCATCTTCATGCATTTGTAGCATCCATTTATTTGTTATCATTAAGCCTGCTTAGCAACAATCGTGACTTGTATCATTATTTGCTTATATTCCCCTACTTAGAGCTTGTGCAGGATAACGTGCTCTTCTTTCTTCATGGATTTCTTGGAACTGGTGAAGACTGGCTTACAATCATGAAAGGCGTCTCAGGTTCAGCCAGATGCATTTCTCTTGACCTGCCTGGTCACGGGGAGTCAACAACAGAAAAGAACGATTGTGATGTTCATGGTGTGGAGGAACCAAGTTTTTCAATGGAGGTTGTTGCTGATCTACTGTATAAGTTGATTCAACATCTTGCTCCTGGTAAAGCTATAGTTAACGTTGTAGGGTATTCAATGGGGGCTAGGATTGCCATGTACATGGCCCTGAGATTTGGTGACAAGGTTGTTTATGAACCCTACTAATTTTTATAAGTTTTCATTTATGTTTTAGTCCTTAAGAAAGATTGATATCTGTTTTGAAGATTGGAAGAGCTGTTATAATATCTGGAAGCCCTGGATTAAAAGACAAGGTGGCAAGAAAAATCCGTAGAGTTAAAGATGATTCTAGAGCACGAATCCTTAAGCTCTATGGCTTACAAAGCTTTCTGGAAGCGTGGTATGGTGGGGAACTGTGGAAAAGGTGATTTTATTAGTTTGATTTTATCACTACCTTGAATCCCATTTTCATGCCCCATTCCAATGATCTTATACTTTTGATCTTAGCAGTTTAAGAGAACATCCACATTATAGTCAAATTATTGCCAGACGATTGAAGCATGATGATGTGCAGCATCTTGCAAAAGCTCTATCTGAATTAAGCATTGGAAGGCAGCCGTAAGTTTAAAATGGGTGACCTTTGTATATTTTCATTTTTCAGCTTCTAAAATATAAATCACAATTACAGTCAGCGACAGTGTAGGTGAGAATGCACCAAATCTCCTTTATTGCTACAGCTCTGCATGCATATTCAAACTACGGATTGATCTACTCAGAAAGTAACACCTTTGATTTTGCAAGTAGGTTATAGATACCAATTAAATCTTGAACCTATAGCGTCGTTTCCCTCCCTCCGTCTCTCTCTCTCTCTGAAAGGAGGTTTTCATTGGTTTCATTGATTTAGAGAAGAGTAAAATACAAATTTAGACCTCCTTGTGGTTTACCAGAAAATTCCGCAGCTAGAGATAATTACAGAAAAAGTGTAGTTAGCTTTGTCATTTACATCTCTTGGATCTTTTTCCTTCTCTTTGAACATTTGCGAGTTGCTTCCTAACTATATGGAGGTGTGGATGTTTGGACTGTATTCATCCTAAGGATTCTAGCTTTCCGTTTGAATCGATAGCCAATTAACGCAAGTCTTGGACGAGACCATTGTAGGTTAAGCTTCCATAAAAGGGCCTTGAGAAGTGAATGTGGTTCTGACCGCTGATTCTTGGCTAGAAAGCTCACCCCATTGAATACTTACTTTGGTCACGGATTTTTTTTTTTTTAATTTATAATTTAGTATAATTGTGAAGAAAAAAAAATCGTTGATAGTTGAGATAAAGGGAAATCAAATTAAAGTTAAAATACTATAATCCTTAGAAAGTCGGTTTACTTCTGCACCAAATAAAGCATGAAAAAAAGTCGATTCCAAATTGTGGGGTCAATTATCTCAAGTATTCTTTCCCTCTTCCGCATGGTAGGCAATTGTGGGATGAATTAAAATGCTGCAAAACACCTCTTTCGATCATTGTTGGGGAGAAGGATACAAAATTTAAGACAATTGCACAGCAAACTCTATCTCAAATCAATATGAGCAAGAAGATCAAAGATGAACCAGCTGTTGATCTCCATGAAATAGTTGAGATCCCGGACTCAGGACATGCTGCCCATCTGGAGAATCCTCTTGCTGTTGTCAATGCATTAAGTAGATTTCTAATAAGGAGAAGAACACAGCACTCTTCCAACGTGGATTTAGCAGGTTCCATTTTTATAATCTTTGACATTCAAAAATTAACATTGATGTTGATGATGATAAAAGTAGCGACCTCAAGCATAATCTAAATGGCTTGGCATTTATCTTGCTTATTTGTTAGGCCAAGTCGCAATTACGCATGAAAGCCACCTTTTGTAAGGGCACTGCTGTCTATGTTCGGCATCAAATAAGAGGTAGGTATCATATTCAACAAATTAGGTGGTTGTTCAAGTCCTGGACACGTCATATGCCAAAATGTGTAGATGTTAAAACATTTTATTGTCACAGCCTCGCAGGCAATGATATCCTTCTGTTATTAAGTTCAGTCATATACAAATTTCTTTTGATTGCCTACAATTATTGCTTTGCTGTTATTTTTCAGAGGGAGTGATCTCTCTGAACTGCCTCGAAAATCTTGTATGTTACTGTGAACTGATTTTACAAATAAATTAGATGTACTCCTTAGAGATGAACACGTCCTTCTAATGTAAAGTAGTGAGGTTTCTTGTTATATACAATTAGGTTTGAGAATCATATAGCTTGATCACAAAATAGTATATTAAGCTGTTAGAATGCATGAAATAAAAACCTTAATATATTAGGGTTGTTGTTAGAACACACCAAAATAAAAACCATCATGGATTGACATGATGGTAAAAAGGGACATGGTCTCAATAAATGGCTAAGAGGTCAAGGGTTTAATCCATAATTATTTTTTTATGAGTTTCCTTGGTACTCAAATGTTGTAGGGTCAAACGGGTTGTCTCGTGAGATTAGTCGAGGTGCGCGTAAGCTCTATCGTACGTTCATGAATATAAGAAAAAGAAGAACAACTCACCGAAATAATCATCATAGATTAGTCCAATGGTAAATAATGGACAAGACTTTGATAAAGAGCTAAGAGATCTGAGTTAAATTCATGGTAGCGAGCAGCCCCCTACGAATTTAAGTTTCTAAGAGTTTCCTTGATACTCAAATGTTGTAGAGTAATGCAGATTAGCCAAACACTTAAGCACCAGATATAAAAGAGAATCTAAAACAAAAAACAAAAAGCGACATTTCTAATAGAGCCATACTAAGACTAGGAGTTGGACGAAACTTTAAGTGCTGGAGCAGAAATATCAAAAGGAACAATTAACTCATAGTTTAAGGTGGAAAATAATAATCCTACTTGTAGAAAAATTCTTCCCAAGGATTGCGATTCTTCTGCTTAACTAGAAAATGAAATTTCCATTCTTTTGCCAATGTCTTTCTGTGTACTTGACAATAACACAAGGTCTTGGATTGGAAAATAATTCAAAAGATTCCCTTTTGTTTGTTACAAGTCTTAGATTGTAGGAACTTTATTGTTACAGGAAAAGTCCGAGAAGCTCCCCCCTGAAACCAATATGGTCAACAGAGAAACGAAGTAGGGAAACGTCCAAACATATCTTAACCATGCCATTGCCTCAAGTTAAAAAACTGTCTGAAACACAGCCCAAAACAATAAAACTACAGCTGAGGCCATAAATCCCAAAGAATAGTAGCTGCAAAACTTGGCAATTTTTGGCTTATTAGTAGCAAGCATCAAGGCATTGAATGCGCCTGAGAATGCCATCACAATTGAAAGTAGAAAGGCATGAAATGTTGATGGAAGGCCTTTGAAGATTATAGCAGGTACAAGATTCCCATTCACTTGCTCATAAGGAAACAAGAGAATAAGGGTGACTGTTTTGAAGGATAAATACAATATACTATACAGGAGATTGGTTGAAATGTCCAAGCTTGAACATGTCTTACCAAGGATATGGAAATGCTGGGCAAAACAAGTATCTGGACTTTTATAGATATCTCTTCTGTTCTTCATTGTAAGAAAATATAAGGGAACTTTCATGGGCAATCCGTGTTATCTCGATATTATTTATAGTACCCGTAGAAGAGTTTATTTTGAAGCTGCTTCTGGTGGGAAATATCTTATCCAGACAAGACCCAAGAAAAAAGTCTTTATGAGAATATTACAAGAAACTTCCTAAAGCATGGCTGTTGATTTTTTTGAAGCTTCTGGGAAATTGATGGGAGAGGAAGAAGACGAAAAGTGTCAAGAACAGAGTTAAAGTGGTAAGGGTGTAGGGACTAAAAAGAGAATGCAAGGTAGGTAAGGAAATATAAGTTTTCCACCAACATGAAGACAGAAATTTCTTTGAGAGAGCACTATTTGATTTGTGTTTCCTTGGAAATTGCTAAGAATTTTCCTCTCCATTAACTTCTTGGTTTTTTAAAATGATAATAATAATAATAAAGATTGGAAAAAACCACACAAAAATTCATTAAACTTAATTTTCCTATCAATATAAATATTTGGACAATTTTGCTACTTTTGAGAATTCTTTTTATGTTTTTGTTAAAATACTATTTTTGTTCACATGCTTTTAAGTTGGTTCAAACTTAGTCCTTATACTTTGGTTGTCCAATTGTAGTTTCACACTTTCAATAAATCTTAAATTTAATTTTTCAAAGTCTATTTTTATCAAAATTTATTAAATAATAATTTTTATCCAAGAAAATAAAATATATAAATATCATTTTAAAATTTATTATAAAAATATTATAGATAACAACGTAAAGTTAAAAATTAGATTTATTAAAAAAAATATGATTAAAATCGAACCATTAACAATATAGAAATTAAAATTGAACAAATTTTAAATTACTTAAAAAAAAATTAAATATTTGTCTTCAAGATGTAAACATAATTCGACGCACTTGACAGTGTCGAATCATTAAGGCGACTTTCGTCCTTGTTCGACGGGTTGGTCTTGTCGTCAAGCTCGTCAAGCTCCTTTCTGCTTTTGCACTTGAGGGTCAATCTCTGTCTGATGAAACCTTTGCACGCCTCCGTTACCTTTGGGAAGGCCTACATCTCATAGAAACTGTCTACGTGAGACTCTCCCTTGGCCTGGAGGTTCTAACACAAGATTTCGAGGTTGAGGTTTTGAAAATGGAATGTTTGCTATATTCTAAGTTTGGAATAAAATTTCTAATTTGTCACCTTTTAAATCAATTTTAAATAAGTGGGTTTAAGTAATGTGAAAATAAATATGTGAATATAAGAAATTTAATTAAATAAAGGAAAGGAAAGGGAAAAGAAAATGTCATACTTTTGTTTTATTGTTTCAATATTTTAAAACGTTGTGTTTGGTTGAAAAATTGGATAAATGATAATATATTTAATAAAAATACCAAACCAACGACTCAATTCGTAATAATTTATCTTATCATCAATTCTATGTTATAAATTTTGTATAATTACAAGTTTTTAAGATTAAATAGTTTATTATAACCCAACTATCATAAACAATTTTTTACCCTAACCTCTCTTTGAATAGTTGTAAACGATATCTAAGTTAGTTGAGTTTAATTATAACT
This sequence comes from Cucumis hystrix, assembly GCA_025688845.1. Classification (NCBI taxonomy): domain Eukaryota; kingdom Viridiplantae; phylum Streptophyta; class Magnoliopsida; order Cucurbitales; family Cucurbitaceae; genus Cucumis; species Cucumis hystrix. Next base: position 15,924,100 of record CM046892.1, on the reverse strand, counting down.
TGGTTTTTGTATAAAAAATTATAGCTGAACAAGACAATTGAATTGATTAAATTTCTGGATGAGGTTTATTTTAGCTTTTGAAATTTGTATAAAGCTGTTATAATCTTGAAAGTTTGTCATTTAATTTATTTAGAAAAGAAAAAAGAACTAAAATGAACATAATATAAATTTAATATTAAGATTAAAATATTCAGAATTTGGTAGAAATGACATCTCTTGTTTCTTAAAAAATACAATGGCCCATTTATATCAACAATGTAGGCCGCCAGCTTCTAATTGGGCTTCTGTTCTTGATTTATTGGGCCGTTAATGGGTACATTAACTGGCTCAGTTGAAGTCCATCAACATACCATAAATACTCATAAAATAAATAAATAAAATAATTAATTTTAACAAATAATCATTGAAACAAAACTATATAAATTAATTAATTAAAAGTATCTACATAAATATTATTCTTAACATCTATCTTGAAATTTGTAAATAAAACTTTTTAACAATACTCTAGAAATAATATAACCTTTCATTACCTTTTAAAAAAAATTCTAACGAAAGTTTATTTCCACAAACTAGGCTTAAGAGTTATAAAAGTTAGTGGCCATAATCTTGAACTAATCAAAGTTACTTCCATGATCTTTAATAAATTAAAGTGAAGCATGTAATATTTTTATCAATACTTACACTTTATTGCTAATATTATTTAAAAAAAACACCCTATTTTAAAAATAACAAAAAAAATTCAACAATATAAGTAAGAAAAACATGGAGATATAGATTTAACCATAAGTAATGTGTGATTTTACACATCTCTACCTTTAATAAGTAAAACACTTTCCTTTAGGTATTAAAGGCTTCAAGGAACTTTACTTTCTTTAATAAATAACATGACAAAATATCTATTTATTTTCTATATATAATATATATATATAATTAATCACAACTTATATTATATTCTTTTGAGTTAGGAAAATAGTAAGTTAATATTAACCATATAATCCTTTTAAGTTTTAATCTAATTCATTAAGTTCATATTATTAATTAAACTTTTTTAAAACGTGTAAAATGCACTATGAAAAGAAAAAAGAAAAATGATGTATATGAATTGATATGGACAAATAACAAAGGAATTTGGGAAACCCTGTTTGGTATTTAATGTATATATTGTTAATGGCTTAGTCATTTTGGTAACGTTTGTTGATAAGATTGTGACATTAGTGAGTGAGAAAAGCAATATAATACTATTCTGAGTCAAAATTGATATCAAACATATTTTTTCAAATTTTGCTCTTTGGAAAAAAATTGTTCAATTTTATTCATTGGTTGATTCATGAAATGTTTTATAATTTACTATTAGATCTGTGTACATATAGTGTTTTTTCCTCTTTTGGTAGAATATGAAATTGTATTATAAATATCTTTTAACAATTTTTTTAAATAGAACCTTTATAGGTGAAAATGAAGATATATATATATATATAGAATATTTTGTTATTAAATATGCAATAGAATTTGGGGCAATATAATGCAATGATTTTATTTATTTTAATTAGCTTAAAGATGATAGAGATAATCTTTTATTTTGAATAAAAGTTTGGTAAATCTTAGCTTAATCTCAAATTCCATTGAGTTGAAACAAAAATTTAATATATTCGTGTTTAAACCAAAAGTTTAAGTGGTCTTGAATATTTATTATCATATTATTTTAAGGTAAAGATTTGAAATTTGACTAATGTGATTATTTTGTTCATTTATTTATTCTATTCACTTTACTACCATGTTAATTAAAAATAAAATTATAAATTTTGACAATTTGATTTGGTATAAGTTGATGCACACACCAACATCTAATTCAATGTTTTAAAAGAAGAACGTCATATTTAGTTTTTTAGGACATTATTGCACATTAACTATACGATAGTAACACATATGTATGTATATATATGAAAAAACATTATAATGTGAAATTGCATGGAAACAACTTTTGTTAAGAGACAATGCACAATTGAAAGAGAAATTGATTAAAGCATGAAGTACATAGAGAAAGATCCCACTTGTGTGGTGAAGAAATTAAAGTTGGATTCCATATGGAAAAATTGGGGGTTGCAAGAGAAAGTACTTTTGATGGCGAAAAGTGAAGAAAAAGCCTAAAAGTTTGAAAACAACCCTTCATCAACCTATCTCATAATGCTACATATGTAATCATATATATATATATATATGCTTGCATTAAATTCACAACACTTGAGGAATATCTATCATCCCTCACTTGTCAACCTAACTCTCAAACCTTTATTCAACTTTGAGACATGTACTAGTTTAATACAAAAGAAATGTGTCTACATTCTTGAAATGGATTATTGCTTTCTTTCTTTTTTTCTTTTATTTTTCTTCCAACATACAATATAATTAGGAGTCGAAAAAGTATATAACATGTAGTGATTAGTATTAGTTATTCAAAAAAGGTGCATGATGAACGAGAGAGACCCCAAAGATATAAGAAAATAAATATGATTAAGAAATGCTTATAAAGATTTAAAAGTTACTATATCCATATAAACAAAATCCACATTTCTTTTTGTGACTCAACTGTAGAATTACCTACAACTTCAAAATAAGCAAATTTAACTTAGATTGAGTACAATCGTACATATGTTTATAGTGACCTCAAAAAAAATATTCTAAAAAGCATACAAGGGAGGACTCATGATAATTTGCGATGATAGTTTTATTAGTTGTAAAATAATTATTATAAAAATATTATAAATACGTTATCTTTGAATGAAATAAACTCGTTTAGGCATATACTATATGACCTAAATGCATATCATATGTTTTAATTTACCTTCATTTTTCACACATGATATTGAACATTAGTAAGACAAGATATGATTTAATTTAAGTAGACTAAACAATACTTATAATATGAAGTTTAAGTTTTATAAACAAAGCAATATTATTGGAGGAAAAAAATTAAACAAAGTTCACTCATATCCATAACTAATTATAATTGAAATTATGAAAAGATTAATTAAATATTAATATGAAAGAGTGAAAGTGAAAATGAGCTGTCAGTGTTTAAGCAATATTGTTGCCCAGTTAGTTAGTTATTAAATTAAATTAAAGATCCAAACATATACTTGATTACAATTTGAACTATGTGATATTAATTAGTAGGATTTAGATTCGTAATTATTTACATATCTCAAACGTGCTTCCTTTAATTGATTCACAAACCCTCACTTTATCTATGTTCATATAGAAAGAAAAAAATATAATCATTATTAACAACAGAAGAGTTTACTTCATTTTAATAATTATGGGTAAAGTTTTCTTTTTTACAAGTGGTGTCCATATCGAAGCATTTGGATTTAATCAAGTTCTCGAGATTAAGAAACAAAACGACTCATAAGTTTAGAATAGGATTTTGTAAAGAGTGTAGTGGGTTTTCATAATTTTTTCTTTTTTTTTTTTTGTTCTTGTGCGTACTTCTTATTAATGATTGATAGCAACAAATGTCAGTAGATCAATCGTGTGATCGTCGACATTTGACCATTTGATTAATGACTACCATTTGAAGCATAATTAGTGAGTGACGGTTGACAATTGCCACCAAACCAATCGAATTCGTCAATCATAGGTGATTTGTCGTTTTTTTTTCTTTTTTAATTTAATTGTTATAATTATATAACAAAAAAATTATGGAGAATTTGTAAAAATAGCAAAAAAAAAATTATAATAGAACTCATGTCACTTACATCTTCAAAATAGCAACTTTAAAAACAGATTAATCCCGGGAAGAGGACAGCCTAATCTCCCAAGGAAGGGAATGAGAAGAAAGCGCAAACCCCAAACACTGGTACGCGCTAAGTTATAATCCGCAAGTTCAAAGAAAAAAAAACCATCTTTTAACACCTATTTTAACACCAAAAATCATGATGAAATAACACCTATTTTAACACCTAAAATCATGAAGAAATCTCAAAACAAGCAATATCGTTATGAAAACGATGGTGGGCAAAAAGCCATCGTGGACAAACGACATCAATTATCGTTATATTTGTCAAATTTGTAATATGAGGTGTTATGAACTGTTTTTTTTTTTTTTCAAAATTTTTTTTCTCCTAATGCAATTTCCCAAAAATTATTTGTCATAATTTTAATATTTTAATTTTAATTTGATTTTTATGATTTGGTTATAGTTTGATCGATATAGTTCTTAATGTTCTAAAAGTTTTCATTTGGTTAATCAAATCTTAATAATTAATCACTAGTTTTATAAAATATTAAATTACAATTTAATTTCCACTATTAATTGGTTATGTGAAAATATAACTTCATCATTATCTACTAATTAGCACGATTTTTTATATTTTACTTCAAAATTAAATAAGTTTTGGTCTAAAAACATTTTTCATTTGTAGTATTTTGCTTTTAAAATTTTTGTCTGCTTCTTAGCATGTAATTTGTAAGAAAAAAAAATTCAAATTCTAAGAAGAAACAACAAATATTTGATAAATTTTTAAAAATAGCAAAATGAATTAACTTATTTATAAATATAGTAAAATTTTATACCACAATAGATTTAGATAAACATCTTATTTTAATAAACATGATAAACACGAATAAACGTACGTTAAAGTCTATCAATTATAAAAAGATATTTGTAAATATTATAGGACAGTTTTATTATTTGAAATAAATTTTCTTTGTAAAACTTGATTTTAATCTTGAAAAATATCTTTAAAATTGGATAAAAAAAAGAACTAATAGTAAGGAATATTGTTCTAAGTAACACAATTGTTGTAAAATATTTTCAAATATAACAAAATAATACAATCTATTAATGATAGACTACAATAAATTATTTAGATCTATCACAACATAATTAGTAATTTATTTACGATCTATCACTGGTATAAAGTAAAGTTTTGTTATATATAAAGTAAATATTTTGATTCATGTTAAATAAAATAAATTAGTGAAAAAGTTCAATAACTAATATGAATATAATTTTATTCACATAAAATTTATATTATCGATCAACATAAAGCGGGTAAAAATGAACCAAAATTTTAAAAAATATAGCAAAATATCGTCTCTATCTACAACGAACAACGACTATATAGAGATCAACTACTATCTATTATCATGATAGATAGATACAATAATCTATCTTAACGTATCATGATTTATAACATATTTTTGTAGAAGTTTTTGTTATTTAAAATAATTTTTTTTACAGCATAACTTTTGGTAATCGTATTAAACAATAATAAATAAAAAGGGAAAAGAAAGAGAGCCGGTGGATGGAATCGTACTATATAAGCAGCGAATATGGAATAAGGTAGTGATTTTAGTTGTTTGTTTTGTTGCTTTTCCCAAAAGAAGAGCCATTTTGGATTGATTACAATATACTTTTAATTTTCATAATGAAAAATAAAATAAAATCTAACACTAAATAAATAAATAAAAACACACTCACTTTAATCATAATCTGTCCTTTACAAAAATGACAACCATGAATAGAACCTCTAAAATTATTCTAATTACCACTTTTTTTCTTCTTTTTCTTTACCAATATTTTTAAAAAAGCAACAATGTGAATATGGATATATATATATAAATATATAATATGGGTATCAAAGAATCTCCATCTTATAAACCCTCTAAAGGACCTTCCTTTTCCCTTTTAACAAAAAAATTTATCATTCTTTCTTTCCCTTCCAATAAAAATCTAAAATCATGTTTAGTAGTATTAAGTGTGTGTTTCTTGATTTAATTTCATTTTTTATTTGTATAAATAAAACATGTTTCATTTTTCAATGTTTAATTAGTTATATCTACGTCGATCGTCTTCAAAAAGTAAACTTGTTTGAATATGCATATGATCATCGTACATGCACTTAATTGTATTAATTCAAATTTTTAATTCATGTAACAAGTTTAATGAGTTAATGAAATATTAAACATAACATCGAAAGTTAAAAAGATTTATCGAATAGAATTATAATAAAAGATCTTGAAACTTTTAATCTATTATTAACTATTATTAAATATGTGATGTTCTAGATAATAGAAATATAGAAATATAGTCTTTCTCTTAAACTGTATCAATCATTTATGGTGTTAGATAATTACCTCTTGTATAAATTAGAATATAGTTTATTGGTTTATATATTGTAAAGGAAAAATTGCCTCTTTAATCGAGGAATATATGTATTTGGTTTATGTGTTTTTATGTTTTTAGTCTCTTAATTTTTAGAATAGGAAGGTCTATGAAGTAATTTTTTAATTTAACAATTATATAATATTTTGAATTCAAAATAATTTCAGAGAGAAAATTGATTTTTTTTATAAAAAAATTAAAGACAATAAAAAAATATCATAACCTTTCAAAAACTAGCTAATTAAAAATTAACAAAAAAATCAGTGGACTAAAATTTGACTTCCAAATATATTGTTGAATTTTCCCCCTTTTTTAATTAACATTTGGCCTCCCAAAATAATTAAACAAATCCACCTTCTAAACATAAAACAATAGATTAAAAACAATAATTATTCAAACCTTCTTACTTTTATTTTAAAAACAATATATCAATCTAGCTATAACTTTAACTAATTAATTACCCACAAATTTCCAATAAAAACTTCAAGAATGATCTTTAATTATCCCTAGCTCTTTTCTTCTCCATTAAAATGATACTTGAATGGTAGTTATCTAATATGTGGACTTTATTTTATTACATTAGATGTTGTTTTTAAAATTAGTTTTAGTATAAAGATTATGAAATTATGTAATATAATTGATTGATTAATAAAATCTTGTGTTTGTATTATCCTAATTTAGTTTGGGGGAAGAGATAAACATAACTTAAATTGATAAATTAGTAAAGCAAAACGAAGGGGAAAGCGAGAGTGAGAGAGAGAGAGAGAGAGTTTGTATTATTTGAAAGCATAGGTGTTTGTGTTTTCAAGTCCCGATGCCAACTAATGATAGTGACAGGCAAGAAAGACACATAGAGAGAGAGAGAGCTTGGGGACACTCCATTAAAGCCATAAAGCACTAAAAGATTTTCCATCTTTTTCCATTTTTTTTTTCTTTTTTTTTTTTTGTTCTGTCCACCAACTTTTTCTTATATAATAATTAAAAAAAAAATCAATTCATTTTCGAAAGTTGTATTTTAATCTTTAATTGAATTAATTTTGATAAAAAAAAGAAAGAGAAGCTAAGTATAAACTTATTTTATTATGGTTAGAGGTAATTATAAATTGATAAGATTGAGAGACCGCCGATGAGTGCACCGTCGGGCACTTTCTTCGATGCGAATTCATAACTCACGAGTCAACTCCTCTAACTATGCGTCGAATTTCTGATGCTTTCCTGACCCTCCGATTTGCTTACCTTTTACTTTCCAGTCCTCTCCTTTGACTCCTTTTTGAGGATTTTAAGGTTTTTTTTTTTATTTCTCTTCTTTTCTTTCTTTCTTTCTTTCAAGGGAACATGGAATTATATATGGATATATTATAATATTATTACGTGACATGGTTTTAAATATTGGATGCCTTTTCCCCCATTTTATAAATCCTTAAAGCTATTTCTTTTTAAAAGCCATCATTAATTAATTAAAATTAATCCTCTACTATATATATAGCTGTAGGAATTGTTTTTAATATTCATATAAAATAATATTCTTTTCTCCCTTTATTTTAATCAATCAATCAATCACTCTCTCTCTCTATTGCAAATAAAGAATCTCCTAAAAGAAGATTACAAATGGTTGTAGTGTGTAGATGAGCTTCGGGGTAGATACCAATTTAATTATTTAAGCTTGGAACTAACGAATATGAAAAGAAAATATGAAAGTTATAGAAGAATCTAACCCCAAACTGTTTTAATTCTCATTGTTGTTATGATATGTTTATGTTTGATGTGATTATTTTAATGTTTAGAGTGTGTGTTTCAAAAGTGATTATGAAATGGTTAAAGTTTGTTTAGTAACTTTTTTTAAAAATAAATATAACAAGCTCAATTTAAATAATTAAAATCTAATTATTTTGATGTATAGAATGAAAAAAATAAGTTAGATGTCTTTTAGCTATATCGCAAGCTTATAACTATTCGTTTAGCTAAAGCACATAGACACTAAAAATACAGTGTACTTTAGTAACCCAGTTCGGCAAACATTGCCTACATATGGGAAGCTTCTCTGCTCAGATAAAGAGTATTATTGAGATTCATAATATGTAACTATCTTATTGGTTACATTAAATTATTAAATCATAATTATTAGTAAACTCAGACTCCCTCTGAATGATAAACTCAGGCTTCCCCTGAGGATGTGCAGAATCTCTTTGAAGACTGATACAGACTCCCCCTGTCTTTATGAACTGATCCCTCAGTTCAGTTGTACTCCTTATTCTCGTTTATTTTATAATCATATCAAAACATACAACTACAGTGATTAGATCAACATCAGATGATCATGACGTTCTTCACCTTCTCCAGTTATCTTCAGGCGAACTCGTGATCCCTTTTTTTCATAATCTTTCTATTTTTCGCACCCCTAACCACCAAAACCTTCTCATATATATATATTCTTAGAATATATTAAGTAGATATCTTTTCCATAATCAAAGGAAACAATCTTATCAAGATTCCTAAATAATAGAAACATTATATATTTTCAGAAAAGAATTAGGAATTATACATTATTTGACAAAATATCATAACATAGAAATTTTCTTTAAAGTGTGAGATGAAATATTAATCAAAATTTAAGTGAATAAATATGTGTTTTAAAGTGATTTTTAAGAGGATAATGATTAGGCTGCACTTAATTTCTTTTATTCTTTTTCCTTGCACTAAAAATAAAGTATAAAAGTCTCTTTTTTTTTTTTTGAAAAAGGCATAATATAGTACATTATTATAAAGCTGTATCATTTTTTAAACATTTTAAAAAGGAGAGTTTACAAAAATAACAAAAAAAAAATTATAATAATAAAACTCATATCACCTATATTTTCTAAATTGTAAAAATAGAAAATTTAAAAACATATTACTATTTTATTACTATCAATTACTAGTCATATTTGTCAAATTTTTAATATGAATGTTATGAGCTTTTTTTTTTTTGTCGCAATTTTTTTTTTCAAAATCACTTTTAAATATATTTAAATTAAATTAATTAATAATTGGCTGGATATTGCTTTCCTTCCATTTTTTAAAAACAACGAATGAAAAATAAGTTTGCAAGGGCACATTTATTATATGGTAAAGTACTTGTGTGAATAACAATAAAACAATGATAATTATTGTAATCAGAGTTCGTACATTATATTTCATAAATATTGCTAATATTAATATATATACTGCCATCGTACAAATACATTATTTAATTCTAACATCAAATTAAAAAGTCTTAAAAATAAAAATTATTTATCAAAAGACAATCCAATCCTTTTATTAGGACAGAATAATTTTAATAACACATGAAATCACTTCAAAAATTATTCAAAATATAAAAACATTTTCTTTTCCAAAAATCTATCTCAAACCAGCCACTCTATATAATATTTTTGTGTTAAAAGATTATGGTCAAACTTATGCATAATCAGAAAAATTACACCTTAATTGGAGGGCACAAACATCTATAAAGATCACATTAATTAGATTCTAGAAAACACACTTCACAAAACCTTAGAAAATTGTGTATGGGTTAATAGCGTTTTACAAATCTAATTAAAATTATTGGTAATCCATTAGTAGTAAAGACCATAAGGACAAAAGATTACTTAAATTAATGAATATAATACTTGGAATATCCTTGAAGAAACACCTCAATAATCCCATCACTAAACCAACAAATGTTATAAGTCACAGTATATATTTTGTCACTTTTGAAATTGAATGACAAATTTTATTTTGAACTTATCAATGATTGAGATTTGAAAACCATATTTTTGTAATTTCAAATATTATTTTGCATTGTGAGTGATTTGTTAAGCATGCATAAGTTTTAGATAATATCCATGTTTGTCAACCTTTGCTTTATCAACAACTTTCTTTTTATATTATATGCTTCCTTAAATCTTATATATTATTTTCTTAAATAGAAAACCAATATTTGAATGTACTATGGGTTGCATATTTTTAAAATATTTTTTAATGAAAATAATTATTTATTTTTGTCACATACATTGAATAATTGAGTATGCATGAAAAAAAGATGTAGTACAAAGTATATAACTATTTTTAAAATTAGTGTAAATATTTTATTTTTTATAATTCTATGAAAATTAATTGAATTTTAGTCATTAAAAAAAGAATACTTTTTGAGAAGGATTTTTTGTATCAATCTGCAAGGCATTCCCCATACCATAGAGGTAATAAATGAAATGGTCACAATGATAATTTGTATTATTGTAATCAATTATCAATGCTTCATATCTATCAATATTTAACTTTCACACCCACAGTTTCAACAACATTTTGGACAATATTAACTCACCCCTTTTCCTTTCCTAACTTATTATTATTTCTTTTAGCTGCTGCTGCCCTAATTTAGCTGTCCACTGACATCCCAACTTAATGCTTATAGTTACAAACTAACTCATTTCTTCATTTCAAAATAATATATATATACTTTTCTCTTTTAACTTAATTAGAACTTGAATATGGTACGTTTAACAAATTAGATTAGAAAAGTATTCATTTATTTTATAAATTTGGGAGGTTCGATCGAGTCTTATAACGATCTATGATATTATATCGAGAGTCACTTATATTTTTGAATTTAAAATTTACGTGGAAGAATCTTGGATAGATTTACCTATATGTGGTTTATATATGATCTGAAAAGTTTGGTTTTTATTTCATGAAGTAAATGTGGGAAGGGAGGAGAGTTGATGGATGAATAAATTATAAGAGAGTTTTGATGAGGTTGGTTGAGCTTCACTTTTTGGTCAAATATTGATGGCATTTGTGAGAGAAATATTTGAATAAAGGAATAATAATGGAATTGGAACTATATATATATATATACACAGTTTTATGTAATGTTTTGGAAATGATTTTGATGTCCCATTATTTGTTAATTTAGTTTTGGAATTCTTAAATTACTTTCAACTTTAATTATTGGATTCTCATTGAGCTTCACACACATTTTAGGTTGTGTCATTAAAGTGATGTAGATGACAATATTTTATCCTTTTTCAATTGATAGATAGATAGGGTTTCTTTTTGGTGATTGGAAAAAAGTTTGTAATTCAACACAACTTCAAGGGTGAAAGTTAATAGTTTTCTAACTTTCTACATGGCAAAAAAGAAAAAGAAAACTATAATTTGATCCAATGTCATGAATAGTCTTAAACTAGTAAATTTCTATACAGTATACTTCAACAAAAATTTGCATTTGATTATTTGGAGCATCGGATACCAAACTATATGGAACAAATTATAATTAAAATGAAAAGGAATAAAAGGGGGAGTGATGTTCATTAGAGAGGAATTCAAAATTGAAAAAGTAGAGAGGTGAAAATGGAAAAGAGAAACGAGATTATTGTTATTTATTTATTAATTAATGTAATGGTTGTGTTGGAGCAGGGAACCGTGGTTTAATGATCAAGAGCTCTCATTTTCATGCAAGTTTGGTTATAAATGCAGAAGCTTTACTGTTGTAGCTTCCCTTTCACCATTGCTTAAATAACCCGTTTCTTTGTATAAACTTTCCACTTCTTCCACCATCTTTCCTTTTCTCTCTCTGTATTTGATTCAATAAAATCTTCCTTTTTCTGTGTGAGCATCTCTCTGATCCTTGACAGACACAGCACACAGGCTGGGGCTCTGAGTCTGAGCTGAAATTTTGAAAAAAAGGGGGTTTGAACATAAAGTCCAAATTCAATGGAATTTATTTGAAGAAAAAGTTTGAATGGGGCTATGGAGTACTCAAAATGGTACATTATCTGAAATGGGTATTTTTCTCTTCCTACTTTTGGTGCCGTTTTCTTTCTCTCTGATTCAGAAACTTGGTTTTTTTTCTGACTAGGGCTTTCAACCTCTATTTATTATACTGAAATCAATGCTCTCTTCTCTGTTTTATCACTCCACTGCCTTCTGTTTCCTTTTACACTCTTATTCATCTCTTCTTTGCATTGTCGCTTCTTAATGTCTGTTGGCTTTTTGAGCCCTTCATTTTTATTGTTTTTTTTTTCTAAAGTATTTAAACTTCCCTTCCTTGCTTAGGAAATGGTAGCTTCATAAATATTGTCTTCTTTCCTACTATCTTCTTTGCCCTTGTTGTGCTCTTTAATTTTATTTCTCCCTTTTGAAGCTTTTATTCCATTTCAACCTCTGTGACTTGGGAGATTTCAAGTAATTTCTTGAATTGGGAGAGTTTGTATAAGTTTGAACTGCTGTGTTCTTGTTTATGTTGTTTCTCTTTTTTCTGTACTTCATTGTGAAAAGTTCATTCATTCTGCTTGGAGTTGAGTAGCTTTTGAAGATTGTGGTTAATAGCAACTGTAAAAGTTTGGTACTTATACATGCTTCTTCTTGGTATCTTAGTCAACAGATTATGGATATTGGTGACAGAGATAAATTTAGACTAGAAAGTAGCATAGAGGACACTATTAACTGTTCGAATAGCATGTCATCGGATTGGCAATTTGGCGAGACAACTCTCTCGACTATGCCGACTGGTTTGGTTTTGCCAGGGAATGTGGATGTAGTTAGGAATCAGGATATGGTTGCTTGTTCTTCTTCCACTGCTTCTATGGTAGAGTCATTTAACTCCACTATCTGGGAACAATCAGCTCATTGTCAAAACTTGGGAATTAGCAACATTCAAGGCCATAACATCTCCAATACTTCAAATTTTATAGGAATTAGTAAGGCCAGTGGCTGTCCAGTTTCTTCAAGCAGTGACATTGATAGAACACTTGACATCAGCTGGAACCTATCCCATAATATGTTAAAAGGGGGTGTTTACCTACCTAATTTCCCGGGCATGCTCCCGCCAAGTTTATCTCAACTTCCAGCTGATTCTTCATTCATTGAGCGTGCAGCCAGGCTTTCCTGCTTTAGTGGTGGGAATTTTGGTGATATTGTTGGACATTTCAACGTTCCTGACCCTGTGGGTGTTTTTTCCAGAGGCATGGGAGTAATCCCTGAGAGATGGGATGAAATTCCACGAAACGGGTTAGGTTTGGCATCTGGAACAGAAGGACAATCTCAAAGAAACGTGGTTAACAGTGAATCTTCCAAGCCTGTTTGTTTGACTAATGAACATGGAGCTACTGAAAGGGATTCACCTAAAAATGGAAGCCCTTTGAAGTTGGATGTTCGTGGTAAATTTGCTGTTGATGGTTCTGCTAATGAATCTGATGAAGCTGAGTGTAGCGGGGGTGATGGTTTGGGTGAACCATGCACGTTAGAGGCCACGGGTAAGGAACTTTCTACCAAGGGTCTCGGCACGAGGAAAAGGAAAAGAAGTGGACAGGTAATTAATAATGATTTTTGTTCTTTTTCCCCCATGTGTTCAGTGAGGAGAATTATTACTAATTAGCTTGTTGATTTTGAATTTTTCCCATTCTTGCCCTTGTTTTGTTTTGGGTAGAAGACTGAACTTGATCAAGCGAATGGACCTCTTCAACAAACTACTGTTTCACCTAAGGATGATGCTGAAACTCAGCGAAAAAGAGATCAAAATCCGAATTCCACTGCAAACAAGGGTACAGGAAAACATGGTAAACAGGCATCTCAACCTTCTGATCCTCCAAAGGAAGAGTATATTCATGTTAGAGCTCGAAGGGGTCAGGCAACAAACAGCCATAGTCTTGCAGAGAGGGTAATATATATCACATTCAATTTTTCAAAGCATTTTAGTATAGCTTCTCGAAGCATGAAGACCAGAAATTGACCGGCTTTGAATTCTGTTATAGGTAAGGAGGGAGAAGATCAGTGAGAGGATGAAGTTTCTTCAAGAACTAGTCCCTGGTTGCAGCAAGGTTTGATGGTTAACTTTGAACCTTAAATGTTGGAATCCCATCAAATTCTATGTTCACTCAGTTGAAGTTTGCAGGTTACTGGAAAGGCAGTGATGCTCGATGAAATCATCAACTATGTCCAATCACTGCAACGACAAGTTGAGGTATGAAATTCAGTTCATATGCTTGATAGTTTCAATATGTATTATCAAAGTAGGTATCTTTTGCTATATTGGATGAAGATAAAAATTGCTGGAAAATCCTCTTGGTTAGTCTATATGAGATTTCTTTGAACACTGAGGAAATCGTGACTCTGTAGCATATACTTCTGATTTCTAAATCTTCTTTTAAATATCCATGATTTTTGCAGTTTTTATCAATGAAACTTGCTACCGTAAATCCAAGGTTGGATATTAACATCGATGGAGTTGTAGCCAAAGATGTAAGTGTAATTTCACAGTATAAAGAAAGTCAACGCTCTTGTGAAAAATCAGTTTATGCATATTCTGGTTCTAACACACATAATGCTCTCCCAGATTCTTCAATCACGAGTTGGTCCATTGTCGACATTGGGATTTTCTTCGCATATGCCCGTTGCTTGTCCTCCACCTCATATTTCTCATCATGAACTTATCCCAAGCAATTTTCCTGCCATAGGGAGCTCTGAGATGTTAAGAAGCACAATGAATTCTCATATGACTCCAAGGTCTGGTGGATTTAAGAATCCTTCTCAGGTGCCAACTTAATTACCTTGCTGAATGAAAATCTTTTTCATATTCTTCAATAGTTTGTTAAATATATAAAAATATGTCCACAGATAAAGAATGTGTGGGAAGGTGAACTCCAAAACCTTGTGCAGATGAGCTTTGGGATACCCACTCCCCCAAATTGTTTAGAAGTTGAAGGTAAAATAACAAAAAAACTACTCATGACATAAAAATCCAAACTACATCTTCAAATCCTTGAACTGAAATATAAATTGGTCTGATCTTGCAGGATCTGATTCATCAGGCAGAACAAAAGTTGAACATTGAAATTCTTCTTGTACAGGTGCATTTGTGTTAGTTTTAGTACGAGATTCATCACCACGAGCTATTTCTACTTTGTGGTAAAATGTGAAAGAAAGTGCGAGATTTAGTTGTCCAATGTGATATAAGAAATACCATTACTGTATTTGGAGCTGTGTTACTCTAGCGGGTACTGATATAAGAAATACCATTCTGTGACAATCACCCAGAAATCAATGACCTGGTAGAGAAACTAGTTTCCAATCTCATTAGTTCGTATTATAGGAGAGTCCTTGCCTTAGTCTTTGTATAGAGGCGTTGAGGATTCGACATCTAAAAACCGAGAAACACCTTGAAGTGAGTGTGTTTTCTTGTTAAGAAAATGAGAAAACAAATGATAATGTGTGATTTCACTAGCTGAAATGGATTGGCTGCAATTTTTAAAACTCTGCTGATGTTGTTTAGTGTGAATGAATTGAGATTCATGAAACATCTTTAAGCTTAGTAAGCACTTGATGAGTTTCTGCTGTATAAAATATGAAATGACCTTAGACTTTCATGGTTGATGCAGGAAGGAAGTGTCCATTTTCTCAACTATCACCTATAAATCTGTATTGAAAATTTAACTTTAACTTTTTTTTTTCATTATCATTTTAAAAACTCAATATTCAGAAAAAATGTTGTCTGTTGTAAGTTTTTTAGACGTCAAATACCAATCGAATATAAAATCAAAGTTTAAAAATCTATTACTTTTAAAATTTTAAAGAGCAAATTTTGAAGAAAAAGAAAGTAACTTTCCAAAAGTTAGATCTTTTTTATAAAAAATTTGATTATATTTAATTAAAAAAAAAACAAAATGATTAACAAACAAATGATTTAACATATATACTCCTTGTCTAAATCTTTGAATTCTTATACTAATGAACTATATAGTTACTATGAGACCATTTCAAACAAGAATAATTGGACACATGACATTATGATTATATTCTTGAAGCCTATTAACGATGAAGATAGATTCTATAAAATAATGATAGTTGTAAATATAGCAATTAGATTCAAAATAATTAAATATATAACAACATTTTAAAATATTTGCAAATATAATTAAAGTTAAATCTTTCCAAGTCTATCACTAATAGACCATATTGTAAATATTGGTATAACTGATAAATCACAAGAATCTATCTCCAATAGAAGTTTATCATCAAGAGATGTTGTTATATTTACAATTTTTTTAAAATGTGCTATCAATTATAATTAACTATTTAATTATTATTTCTAAAATTGACGTATAAAATAAGTGGACAAATTCTCTTTTAAGTGTGGCTGGGCCATCGAGAGTGTAGGTTCCAAATGAATTGGGCCGGGGGACGGATCAAAGAGACCTTAGTGGTAGGGAATCCGAAGTAATTCGGATCATTCTTCTTCGGGTTGAGGAACCGATTGTATAAACGCGACGCTCGTTCCCGCCAACTATTTTCTTGAAGAAGAACATGTCTTCTTCATCAAATTACTACACTGCTGCGCTTAAGTTTTGCTGCGAAGCTCGGAATCGAGCCCAAGTTAAGAAGCTTCATTGCCGCATCATCAGAACTGTACCAAATCCAGAAACTTTTCTGTATAATAACCTCATCAATACTTACGGGAAACTTGGGGACTTGAAGAATGCACGGAACGTATTCGATCATATTCCTCAACCTAATCTTTTTTCATGGAACACGCTGCTTTCAGCGTACTCAAAATTGGGTTACCTTCAAGATATGCAACGCGTCTTTGACAGCATGCCGAACCATGATGTGGTCTCTTGGAACTCGCTTCTTTCTGGATATGCGGGTAACAGTTTGATTTCCGAATCGGTTAGAGTTTATAACATGATGTTAAAAGATGGGTCGGTAAATTTGAATAGGATTACATTCTCTACTATGTTAATACTCTCGTCTAATCGAGGATTTGTTGATTTGGGTCGGCAGATTCATGGGCAAATCTTCAAATTTGGTTATCAATCTTATCTGTTTGTTGGGAGTCCTTTAGTAGATATGTATGCAAAAACGGGATTTATCAATGATGCGAAACAGATTTTTGAAGAGATACCTGAGAAGAATATAGTTGTGTATAATACTATGATCACAGGTCTTTTGCGGTGTGGATTTATTGTAGAAGCTGAGCAATTGTTTGATAATATGCCAGAAAAAGATTCGATTTCATGGACAACTATCATAACTGGACTTACTCAAAATGGTCTGTTTAAAGAAGCAGTCGATAAGTTTAAAGAAATGGGAAGAGAAGGTTTTTGCATGGATCAGTTCACCTTTGGGAGTGTGTTGACTGCATGTGGAGGTTTTCTGGCACTTGATGAGGGAAAGCAAATTCACGCCTATATTATCAGGACTGATTATCAAGATAACATCTTTGTAGGAAGTGCTCTACTTGACATGTATTGTAAGTGTCGTAATGTAAAATATGCGGAAGCAGTGTTTAGGAAAATGAGGCACAAGAATGTAATATCGTGGACAGCAATGCTAGTTGGTTATGGTCAGAATGGATACAGTGAAGAAGCCGTTAGGATATTTTGTGATATGCAGAGAAATGAGATTCATCCAGATGATTTTACTCTAGGGAGTGTAATTAGCTCATGTGCAAACCTCGCGAGCCTAGAAGAGGGTGCCCAGTTTCATGGCCAAGCTTTAGCTTCTGGTTTAATTTGTTTTGTTACGGTTTCAAATGCTCTAATCACTCTATATGGCAAATGTGGAAGCCTAGAACATGCCCACCAGTTGTTTCATGAAATGAAAATAAGGGATGAAGTTTCTTGGACAGCTTTAGTCTCAGGTTATGCACAATTTGGAAAAGCCAATGAAACAATATCTCTGTTCGAAACAATGTTGGCCCATGGTATCGTACCTGATGGAGTTACTTTCGTTGGAGTTCTATCAGCTTGTAGTAGAGCGGGTTTAGTGGAGAAAGGTTATCATTATTTTGAATGTATGGTGAAAGAACATAGAATCACACCAATCCCCGATCACTACACATGCATGATTGACCTTCTCAGCCGAGCTGGAAGATTAGAAGAAGCAAAAAACTTCATCAACCAGATGCCTTTTAGTCCTGATGCAATTGGTTGGGCCACATTGCTAAGTTCTTGTAGACTCAATGGGAATCTGGAAATTGGTAAATGGGCTGCCGAGTCTCTTCATAAACTAGAGCCGCAAAACCCGGCTAGTTATATTTTATTATCAAGCATTTATGCTGCGAAAGGTAAATGGGATGATGTAGCAAAATTGAGAAAAGGAATGAGGGAAATGGGAGTGAAAAAGGAACCGGGACATAGTTGGATCAAATATAAAAATAAAGTGCACATTTTCTCAGCAGACGACCGGTCAAGTCCATTTTCGGATCAGATATATGCCAAGTTGGAAAGTTTGTACCTAAAAATGATTGAGGAAGGGTATGTGCCTGATATGAGTTTTGTTCTCCATGATGTTGAGAAGTCAGAGAAAATTAAGATGCTTAATCACCACAGTGAGAAACTTGCTATTGCCTTTGGGTTGTTATTTATACCTGACGGTCTTCAAATACGAGTTGTAAAAAATCTCAGGGTCTGTGGCGATTGCCACAATGCCACAAAATACATTTCTAGGATCACCCAGAGAGAGATACTTGTAAGAGATGCAGTCCGTTTCCATTTGTTCAAGGATGGAGTGTGTTCGTGTGGGGATTTCTGGTAGCTTCTTGCCCATCTAAAACCTCAGCCAAAGATGACAAAACCTCGGAGTTGTTATGTTAGTAAAAGCTCAGTTTTATTTGAGCCTGAGACCTACCATCAATCTCGAATGTGTATATACTTGTTATGAGTTTGATTGATGATTCTTTTGTGCAATCATGTAATTCAGAACAGTCTTTTATCAAATAAGAATTCTTTCAAGGATCACAAGAAGGAACTGTTTTGTGCTATGAGCCATCAAGTATTACACCGTTCAGCGAAGCTACCAGATGTGTAAAGATGAATTTATCCAAAGCATATTGAAAATATTTCTAGCTTGTGTGAAATCTGGTGGTTGCTTGAAGTTTTCTAGTTCAAGTGAGCTGTCTAAGCTGCAAGCGTGCTTGTAGAATTCAGCACTAGTGTGTGATCTGTGTTTCTGAAGCTGTATTGACAACTTTGCTGCAAATTGATTCCTATGACGAAATGGGGTTGAAACATGCTACTTTGATGCGTATCCATAGAAAATTATCACAATTGACAGAGTAACCATTGCCACTTCTCCCTCTTATTTTCAAGGAAATATTTAACGAATTTATATTTTTTACCATCTTTTTTTACTGTTTGATGGATATCAAACCTGGAAAAGGTTTAAAGTTTCCAGGTTTAAAGGTCTAATGTGATTAAAGCGCAATAGTTTGGAATTGGAAGACCAGTTCAATGTCAGGCAAGGAAGATATTCTTCCCATTCGATACTTTATTGCTTGGGTTCTTGTAGCTTCGGTTATTAATTATTGTCTTACTGTCTTGTACATTTCCTTTACTCAATAAAGTTCTCTTCTTCAATATAAATGTGCCTGGCTGTTCCTCCATTTCTGAAGGTTTTAATAATGCATCGAAGTGCGCTGCAAATTGCTTTCAAACTAAACCCAGTTTTCCCGCGTGGCGGTCAAGTGATAAGAAAGGCATAATAATAATAGAAGTTTTGTGCAACATCCAGGTTAATTAAAGAACATCGGATAAAAGATAACGAAGAAAGATGGAAACACTTCTCTAGTGTCATGAAAAGTTTCAGTCAACTGAGGGCTAAAATCCAGATGAGAATTTGTATTAGACTAGGGACGAACTCCGGTTATCTTCTTGGGATGGTTTGATGGATAGGCCTGAAGCTTGCGACTGGCTCTGTATCATGTGAAAGAATCCATAATTAATATATAATTTTAATACTGGAGATAAGGATAGAGGCGAAGGCGATGGCAACTGTTACCTGTATTTTTGTACAGATCTCAATAACTTCAGAAAGAGGTGCCCAGTCTCCAAAGTTCCGCTCAATAAACTGGTAAGCAATACCACGCTTTGATGAGCCAAGAATGAACAAACCACCCTTAATTTCTCCTTCTCCATTGAAGTTTTGCTTTATTCCCATTGCTTTTGCACGCTTATAATTTGCTATAGCCCGAGGGTTGAAAAGAAATCCGAATAGGAATTTCTCCTTCATTAACTTTCCACCACCTAGAGCTTTGAAGAATCCTCTGCCTTGGTCAAAGATTACAGTGCCTCCCCAGTACCGGGGCCAGAAGTCCTTCACCTGCATCACCATTTCAGTCAAACAGATTGGATGGGTTAAAAGAGCTAGAAGTCTTATGAATACCTCTGATTCTATGTGTTCATGAATTACAGCGAAGAGTTGGTATCCTAGTGCATCAAATATCGGTTTTCTGGCATATAGCTGGTGAGCTTCTGCTCTGCACATGATGCACCTGTTTTCAAATTCAAGAGATGTTAGTTGTTCCTTTCCCTCAAGATGGCTCAAACACCAGTAACAATATCAAAACGTGATACTGAACGCATCTACAGGAACTGGAAAGTTGCTTTTCGTTTGTGCTTTTTTAGTTAGTGAGTCAAGTTTAAACCATCTTCTTCCTGAATAAAACTTATCTGTCTACAACTTAAAATCAGGTCTTGAAGCAACATGGTTAAACTTACCCAGGTCGTCTAATACAGAGGATAATGGCTGGCTTATCCTGCCATAGTGCTGATGCTTTCATAGGGGGAGTCTTAGTCTTCACCAAGCGCTCCATTCCAATTTTATATTCTGGAGTTAATTTCTGAATGGAGATGTTTTCAATGGCAGAATAAGGAGCAATTTTATCAACAATATGAGGAGGTTGCACACAACCACATGGTATTTGACCAGCTAGTTCTGTTGCAACAATCCCCTTGAACTCATACCCGTCTTCAATCTTAAATTCACTCAGTGCTTGCTCAACTGTTTTATCCTGAAAGTTTCGGCTTCTCATACTCTGCATCCTCTTTGAGCTGTTAGACTGATAAGTCTTCTTGATGCTTGTTGGTGCTAAAGGAGCATCAAACTTATTGGTCGAGGGATCCACACACGAACTTTTTCTATCATGGAAACGTGCAATATGACCTCTCTTCATATGGAATTGAGATGTTAAATCCTCAACACTTATGCTTAGAAGTTCAGGCAAACATTTTCCGGTGGACTCTAGCCTATCTGCATACGGCATCAGAGATCTATCATGCAGATAAGTTCTAATTTCAATTGCTTCCTGTCAGAGCAAAACCGATCCATGAGAAATTTTGAAAGAAAGAAAGAAAGAAAGAATTGACTAGCTATGATAATTCATAAATTGGATGAATTATACGAAGGTTTCTACTTCAGAAATCTTTTAAGATATAAACATCTGAAATTGCTTATTGGGGTGCGTTTTTGTTTTAGAACTAGAAAAAAGTATTGTTTACCAACCTTTTGTTGTCGTGTCATGTTTATAGCATCCATATCCTCAGAATTCATGACCTTCAGGGTGGGTACATCATCCCAGCCTTCATCCAGCAAAGTGGGAAGCAGATCCTTAAGAACCCCATTTCCCACAAAATCTTCCACAGAGAAAGAACCCATTTTCTTCCAAGGTAGCCGATGGTTCTTGCTGTCTATATAATATAAGTTTTTTTCTCACCTTTGATCTTTCACCTAGCCACTCCTGGGAGGACTTAAAATATTATTATCGATACAGAGGTGGTGCTTTATAATATATGAACAATGAACTCACCTGAATATCAAGAAAAAGTCAAACATCGAGATTTATTCAACTTTATGAACAGACAAGTTTGCATATGAACAATAAAGCACTATTGTATGATGCATTTGATTTCGTCAATATCAAGGTTTTTCTTTTTAGCTGCTCTTCTTGATGTTCAGAGGATTGCTCGACAAATAGTGCTAAAGTGGATGATGATAAGGATGTTAAATCTTGAATATCAAGAGAAAGGACATTCCTAGCAAAATGAGACCAAGTCAGCATCCACCTCATAAATTAGAGACAAAGATGTTATCAGATATTAAATATTAGGTGGAAAAGAGGGAAAGCTTCAACTGCTACGTCCAAACCAAAGCACTTTTGCTTAGAACACGACAGAGATTACTTGGAAATAATATCAAGGACAAAGATGATTCATGGTTGCTTGTTGTTCCATAATCTTAAATATATATGTATATATATATGCTAAAGTGGGCTGTAGTTGCCGGCCTTACACCTGCTTTATGTTATTGGGTTGAATTTGAAAATGCAGGCTTGGAGGTTTTGTTTTAGTAAGCTGACTTTCAATTTTTGGAGTTTTGTATGAATATTATTTTGAAAAAGTCTTTCTATATTTAACATGCATTAAAGAAAGTGTTTTTTTACAATACTTTCGTCCAAGAAAAGTTCAGATATTCTTACCAATTCAAGATTGCAATGTCGTGATAAACATTTTCATAATCAACCATATTGAGATATTGAAAGTTAAATTATAAGTTTAGTTACTTGAACTTTAATATTAATGTTTACTTGATATATGAAATTATGTATTTTAAAAGCATTCCATTTCGATTATGATAAACTTTTACTTTTGTCTAACAAATCACTAATTTGAATTTCATATATCAATAATAATAACATGAACTTTAAAAAATATTTAATATGTTTTTAAACATTATCATTAAAATTTTATTTTTTAATTTTGTATCTAATATATTCGTAAATTTACAAAAAAAAAATTTACCAACTAAACAAAGAGAAAAGTAAAAAAAATTCAAAAAATAAAAAAATAAAAATTGTTATTTAAATAAAAATACTATCATAAATCAAAATTGGTATATACGGTAGAGAGTCAAAATTGTACCTATAAAAGAACATTTTTTAAAACTTCCATCATGTTCTATGTCTAATAATAGTCTTTCTAAATTGGGAATGCTTAGATACATCAACGGATTTAGTATAGGTCTAGGAGGCTCGAGCCCCTCAACTTTAGTCAAAACAAATTAATGCATAATATTTGTAATCAGTAAGCCGAGGAGTGTTAAAGTCTCAATAAATTTTTTTGGATGGTTAGACAGTTTTGAAGAAACTACTACTTCTTGTTTCTCACTACTTATTCACTGTCCACAGCTGCTGGGCAATCAAGATAATATTTCATTTTATCTTAATTCGATATGCATTTCCTTGCTAATCGCTGCTACAAATTTACAAGGTCCTTTGATGAATTGAATTCCATCTTGTCCGAGCGATGCTTGCCGGAGTTATTGATTGTCGTTAATCAGCTTCACAAACGCAGTCAGCAGCAAATTTTGAGAACTTGTGAACATGGCAAAATCATAGACTATAATTAGGAGCTGAGAAAATTGGTACCTTTTTCAAATGGGTCAATATTTTTTCTGCTATTCGCCTCGTCTCGCTGTTCCCTTGATGGGAAGCAGTGGCCAAAATTGCAGGCAACGATCTGTCCTGTGATATATTGGAAAGTGATTCTTCCCCACCCTTGAGCAAGAACTTCTCCATCAACCAAAATGATTTATGCAATACAGATTCTTGTTTATGGATTCCTACCACATTCAGGACATGCCCTATTGTGTTAAATTCGTTCAGCAGCCTCACACTTCTGTCCATATCCACTTTGTCATCCACAAGCGTACAAATGGCTGACAAAGCTGCCTCAACTACCTCTTCGTTCTCATTGTCTAAACATGTCAATAGCTTTTCAATTGCCTTTGCATGGACTAAACAGAATGTGTTTTGTGAAGAGCAAGCCCCTTTATGTACTGGGCATACTCGTAAGTGATCCTTCTGTGATGGACCTAGCGATAGAAGCTTGGGTAAGTGGAGAAATTTCATATCCTTGTTTTTAATGTTCAGGGGCTTGGATAGACTTGTAGATACTGATGATAGTTTCTCCAACCCAATGGCGGATAGCTTTTGAACTTCATTGCTTGATGTTTGGGTTAGCAGGTTAGCAAACACTGATGTAAAATCGTGTAATTTTGCCAGAAACAATATTTGTGGGTCATAAATTGTTGCTGTGAATCTGACAAGAATTCCCACTGAACCCTCAAGTAAAGCACTTGCATACCTGCTCATTCCTGTTCCATTGCTTTGTATATGATTGATTGTTTGCAGGAGCTTGGGGACGGTGTTCTTGTTTACCAGAATGGTGTTGAGAGCCAGACTCTCGTGAGGGAGTTTTGCTAAGAATGTTGCTGAAAGTGTCTGCTTCTCTTTGATTTGGTTTGTCAAGGCAATGCTGCTGATAAGATTCGCCACTTGGTCACTGGTTTTGCAGAGTCTTTCTGTCATTGTGAACCCCATGTAAGCGGACAGTGATATGAGCAATTTTATTGCTGCAGCTCCAAGTTCTTCATCTGGACTACTGATGAAATATATGAGGGTATCACATGCTTCAGTGTTTTTTACACCTGAAACAATGGTGTCCATTGATTTTGGAGATTTTGTCAAGCATAACAGTATTCTGATGAGACTCGTGCTAAATTTAGATTCATCTGGAGTTGAGTTCTTGAGCAATTCGATAATGTTGTAGACTACATATTCTGAACTCATAGTGTAGCCTTGAGCATTAACTTGAAGTGGCTCAAGGTCAAGACCGAATTCACATATATTTGCCAGGATTTTAGTCGCTTCTGCTTTTGGATCATTAAGTTCATCACAGATGGTACGAGTGAACATCTCTTCAGCCATGACTTTTACAGCTCCAGCTTCTGCTAATGTTCTACAATTAGGCCTGTGAGATGAAATTTGCAATAGAGCTTTAAGGGCTGCCTTGCGGGTAAATGTACCTCCTTCATGCACCATCTTGACAAGAACTGGAGAGGCCCTCTCAGCTACATACGCCATACAATCATGTCTGATGACAATCTCCCCAAGATAGCTTGCCATTTCTATTCTCATCCACTCACTACCTGAATTTAAAATTACTAAATTGACATATGGTGATCGAATTGGCAACATTAAATTCTAAGGTAAAGTGTGATCATTGAATTAGCCGTCAATTTTCATGCTACCTGTTATGTACATTTTAATGATTTTCAACCAATAAGCCTCCAGATATATTTGGTATTGTTACTACTGATTGTTCTTCAAATTATCTAAAGGATGGTTGTGTTGGGAGTGTGAGAATCTTAAACTCACCTTCAGTAAGATGCCTTATGAGGGGTTCCATGAGTCCACCTTCTGCCATAAGCTTGATATTCGTTGGAAATTTCTCTAAATTTCTCAAGGTTTCATCTGCCTTTTCTGAAGCAAATTCATCTAACCTGTTGTCCTTCATGCTGATCAGCCCTGAAATCCCCCCAGTTACTGAACCAATTGGATCTGACAATGACTGGGATCTTGAAAGCTCAAACAACAGAAGCAATGCTGTATCTCGAATGGACCTGTGACTACTTGATAGTTGATTGATTATTCTTGACATGTTCAATTGGTTACAGATCATTATCTGCATAAGAATAGGAGTAAGTTTGTGCCTACACTTCTGCATTTTTTGTATATTTCATTTCTTTTTATTTTGAATTGCAGGCTGAAAATTTACTTTCTACTTTCCGTAGTTAATTATTTCATCTTTCCCTGTAGATAACTATGAATGTGCATAAATGCACAAGAGAGCAGAGCCACGACTTGTGGTATTGAGTCTCCATTAAATTCGAGCCTAATGAATTATGAACACAAGCCAGGGACTGATAGCTAACAAAAGTACTAACAGTTGATGTGGTCAACATGTACATGTAGTAGAACTGTTTCCAGAAACTGATTTGGACAATGATATCATTCTATCCAAAAAAATGTAGCATTTTATATTGCACAACTCGGGAAGGGGAACTTATTTCGTTTCATTTTAATCAGTAATAGCAATAGTTTTTTTTTTCGTTTCAATTTTCTCCAAAAGCTTGGTTTCTTATCAAATAAAAGGCAATGGAAATCATTTTACATGTAATTTGTTGAAGAAAGATCTTCCCTGTGGCTTGTGGGAAAATCTCGGAATTGGAAAACTCTGCCATATAGATCAAGAAACTGGCCTGATGCAATTAATCTTTTTTATTTAATACCAAGGGCCAAACGGTTTAGCCTATATAATTCTAATCTATCCTAATTGGTCATAGATATCGGATGCTCATAATGATAGTTTAAAAGAAACATAATGATCACTGGACCCGGAGGCTGTTGTAAGGTTAAATATTTATCTTGCAAGAACGCAGAGAGAGAGAATTATAATTATTATTATATTAGAGGATTGGTGGGAGATAAGAGATTGGATTCTTTCTTCTGATTACCATTTTTTTTGTTTTATATGCCTGCTAACCTGATTTTCTAGTATTATTCATAGTTTTTTGTTCTTTAAGTTTTGAACTTTCAGTGGATTATAAGTCTCTAGCTTACTTTTAGGCATAATGTTTGTATTTCACTTCATTTCAGTTTATTCATTTAAAAACGACAGCACTTAGAAGCTTGGACTTCTAGAATAAATTTGAAAAGCTGTTTTCTATCTATTCTTTAATTGTTTACTTATTTTGTTATATTTGGGGTGGGGGCATGGGAAGAGGGAGCTGCAGAGACATGACAGAGACATGACAGAGCAATGACTTGTGTATAATAATAAGACAACTAGATTGAATTTGAACCTTGTTGTCTTCATTGACTTCTACCATTTGATGCAATAGCTGTAGAACTGCATATCTAACATCTCTGTCTCTGTACTCCAGAAAGTCAACGAGCAACTGTAACATGTCAAAATCGAAGATCTGTTCTATGTTGAACTGCTTCTCTTTGCTGATGCTCGACAGGTCTTTGATTGCCTCAAGCACCATTTCATCTGAACTGGCTAAAGACAGAGCATCCCGGGTGACTTCAATTGTTGGTGTCTCATTGCGTTCATTCCATTTGTCTATTTTAGACTTCAGAGCTCCATTGGAATTAAAAGCTTTGGACACAAGCTTTTGCCCTGTGACTGGGCAGAAAGTTTCCTCAAATTCTTTAAACTCTTGAAACCACTCAACAATTGCTTGTCTTTCATATGACACTCCCGTTTCTAAGGTAACTGGATCTTCCATTATGTTCTTTGTCAATGGACAGATGAAGGTTTCAAAGAGAGGTTTTGTGTAATGGGTCTTTGAGGGTAGTTTTTCCACGTCTGATGTAGCATTTCTATACTTCATTTGGCTTCTTCCACCCTTTCTAATAATAACAGCATCACTCAACTCTAATGCAACTGGAGATTGTGTATTGGTTGTGCTTGTGTCCCAGTCCATGTCAATGGGGTATAGATCTTTTTCTATAACTTCTGGTACTTTTTCCCACTGTTTCTCCAAAGAAGTTTGAATCTCTTGCATGTTCATTATGGCTTGAGCTTGGTCAATTTTAGTGGATATATTTTTCATTTCATCTGAAAGTGATAAAATTGCCACTTTCACATAATTTTGTTCCTTGAATGTAGCGGTTGCTATCTTGTTCAAGCATGCACCCATCTGTTTTATCACCTCTTCTAGTGGATTTATGATGCTAATGGGATCAGAATTTGAGACTAGTTGAATGCTGGTTAGGAACTTTTCCAGAAGATACTTCGCAAGGTTGATGCTTTTGTTTAGAGATTGGAGGATTTCATCAAATTTTATGGGGTCTATTGCCTGCAACTCCTCAACAGCCAAAGCTGCTCGATAAAAGTAGCTTCCAATCTCAATAAATTCTCCATGTTCTTCTTCAGTGCACGCTGTGGAATCAATGATTTCTGAGATGGAAGCTAAGACAACTTCAGCTGAAGACATCATTGGCTTTGTCGTCATTGCTCTCAACATAAACTGAGTTGTTCCTCACTCAGCTCATGGTGGTCATGTGATTTCCACTGTTTCCCTTTGATCAATACACATTTCCTACCATATGCCATTGCTTCCTGGCTTTGCAATCAGTATGGCCGAAAGAATCGGCAATCTTCTGCAAATTATGAAGATACACAACTTTGGTGATCATACAATCATATACCAAATGGACTGATGCAACTCAAGTCTCGTGGTAAGAATTTTTCTTTCAACTTGTTATTTGCTTCAAAATCTTTGCATACAAAAAGAACGTTTAAAGCTCTACCAAACTTTTCTGGTTAAAGAATTAAGACAAAAGTACACCTAAATAAGCAGATGAAATAATATATAATTACAGTGAGTACAAAAGTTTTGAGGTACCATATTCATGCTTGAAGCTGCTGCTTGTAATATGATCCCAAATCCTTGTAGATCCTTGTTAACTGGCTTCTTCTTGCTCAATAATTATTCACATACCAGATCGTGGATTATTGAATCAAATTCCCTAATTGGCACTTTTTTTTCTATCTTTCATTCAATATTTCTGCACGTGAAAATGAGTATCAATATATGATTTTTTTATGTTTTTGGAGGTTGAAAAACTGATGGGAGAGACTGACGTGTATAGGACTGAGTCAGAATCTAGGAAGAGGTTGAGTAGACTTAATTGCGATTTTTAATGTTTCTTTAATAGAAATGTCACATTACGAAGCAAATGACGTTTTAGATTAGTTGCTTCCTTGATTTTTATTTTAATAGTTTAAATTATTGCAAATTTGATTTGAAGAAAGTTAGAGTTTAGTTTTTATGGATTATTTAAGAGGTTATCAAACTCTACAAGACTAAATTCTAACTTTCTTCTATTAGTCTGTTTATATATCAAAAAATATCTTTGAACTTTGTATTTCTAGTAAAAAATACTATGATTTGGAAAGTTCTAAAAATACAATTAAACTTTCAAATAGTTCTAAGATATCATTATTACATATAGTTTTAGATGGATTATTAGTTTTGCTTTTCTAAAAAAAACTATCGTTGAACTTTTAAAAGTTTTAAAAAAATACTTTTGAACTGTAGAATTTTTAAAAAAAACATCATTAGTATATAAAAAAAAGTCACTAAATACTCTCTTACTTCTCTATTGTCATTTTTTTAAAGGGTATTTTCTAAACTTATGAAAGTTCAAGGTTATCTTTTACATAAACTACTAACAAAGTTTAGTGTATTTTCAATAATTTAGTCTTCTCTCTGAAGGCCAAATTTAGCCATTTTAATATTTCTTTCATACTCATGATCTTCCTATTTGTAGGTTGTATGTGGTTAGCAGCATTGTAGTTTTCTACGTACTTGGCCATGGTGTTTTCTCTTAGAAGTGTTTGATTCCATCTGTGGTTGATGGATTCTAAACCTTGAAGTCATGCAGACTGATACCGCAAGAAAGATTCTTATAAACATAGTATGTTTACTTTCAAGTTTTCAAAGCTTTTGAAGGGCAAGAGAAGTTATAGTTATGCTAAATCGTGCAAATGCAACCATCTAAAAAAGCCATTTGATCTAGGTCAATCTGCTAACTAAAAAAAAAAAAAAAGATTTAGCTCAAATGTTTAACGAGAATACATCACTAAACTAATTGCATGGTGGATAGTATTCATTTTTATTTATTATTAGTATTCATTTTTATTTATTATTTAAATCAAGAAACAAACAAATAAAAAAAGTTTCTATATTGAAGGAAACACTTTTTTTAGGTTAAGGACTTAACAAGAAACAACAAATTTAGCATTTACAGAAGTTCTTACTTATTTGTGTTTGTAATTCAACAAAACCTATTGATAATAAACTCAATCAACTCCAATTTGATAGATTTCATTGCCGAATTATTATATTTAAGGGACAATTTACTTTTGAAAATAAGGTTTATAGTTAAATTTCAATTCAAAGCAACTTTTGAATTTGATTAGCTTTTAGGTAGATGAGATATTGGTCATTCCTACTACAATTTGACTTTTTTTCATGAGTTTTTGTTAGGTATCTAGATATTCTTGGACCAAATTCTTCTGACAATCTAATCTGTGAAGGACTAAAGTTAAAATAGCATTTACGTAAAACTTTGAGATAATCTGTCAAAGTGGTGATGAATATTTCCATATTTTTAACCCCAACAGAAGTTGATATTATACTTTATCCCTTAAAATAGGGAATGAATCAATAATTTAAAACAAATTTCCTACAAATAATATCTAATAAACAAAAATTAAGATTAGAGTTCAAAACTACATGACAGCAAACCAGCTGTGATCTTTGGAAGTGTCATCGGTGAATTTCCAGCTATCTGAAAACCATGGAAGAGGACGTGCATGGATTCCTCTTCGAATTAACAAGCTTGAGTCGAGTTCTTCCTTTTTTCTCTCTCCAAAAGTTGTCTGTCAGCATTGTCGAATCCCTTAATTGGTTGCAGTATATCCGAGCATTCGTATAGATCAGACAACCATGAAGGTAGATACTTTATAGCCCCCTCCAAAATGCAGCATTTTCTTTATTATCACAAGTCTTTCAAGGTTTCAGAAGTGAACAGCAGATGAACTTCCAAGTTCCAAGATGTATACAGAGTACCAAAATCTGAAGTATATGTACAAGTATCAGGACAACACTGGCCTTGACCGGTTTGACGCCAGGTCACGCTTGTCTCCTTCAAGAAGCAAATTTCAATTGCCTCTAGAGACAGATTTCAGTGAATTGCAGATTACTATCATTTCATAGGTCTTATTAGTCATCAACGTAGCACATGTGAGAAAAGCATCCGACTGAAGCATTCTTAGGTTGAACTAATTGAAGAAATAGGTAGACTGCAGAACCTCTTTGAGATCGAAGTCTCCCCCAACAGGTAGAGGAGGAAATTTTAAGTTGGGAAAGGACTTTTGGAAGTCCTTCAATAACTGTAAAGGGAAAAACCACTGGTTTATAAAGGAAAGAAATTCCAGTACAGAAAAGATAACTAGAATTATAGGTCTGTTGATCAAAAGAAGACAATCGTGCCACCACAACCAGGATAATTTAGTTGATCAAGTACACATGGGGAGAGGTACTTACATTCTCCAGAATAGGAGCCTCATATAGCTCAACAAACTTCTTCCTAAGTATTATATTCATTTCGTCAACATCACATGCATGGGTCCAATATGAATCATGGACTCCTGTAATGTAACATTGTAAGAAGATATATGATCAGGATTGAACATTGGAATTAACCGAGTTTGCTAAGATAAAGGACCCAGTTGGGAAAGAAAAAGGAAAAAAATGAAGTGAACCTGCAAAGTTTAAGCCTGCCCTTTTGCAGGCGAGAGCAGTCATCATCATATGAGAACTGTCAAGGGAATGTATATAATTTGGAGGAAATGCTGTTTTCTGACGCATAGCCATGACCTATAGAAAATACTAAAAATCAACCTGCCGGTAAACACATCCTGCAACACAGTTTGACTACTGCCTACAGAAGCCCTTCCTAAGCAAGTTAATAAACTTGAAGCGTATCTAGCCGACACAAACATGCAATACTTTTGTGGGGTATTCAACAAAAATTTGAAAATGGTAATAAACAGATTGAAGCCACCCAATAATGCCTGATCTGGTTGCCATTATTTAACACAGGGTGTAAAATTTTGTAAGTCAAACCAACAGAGAGAATAATAGCTACCTTGTCAGTTTCTCGTTGTAGACTCAACATTTGCAAGGAAGTCTTGACCTGCAACAAGTCAAGGACAGCTCTTCAGTAACATACAAAAAACACTATAATGGTCCAAGTTTGTATACAGTTCAAAACACAGAAACATAAATTTCACAAATTCAGTAGAGCTTTACAAGATGTCTTCCTAGTTTCCGGTAAGGTTGCACCACTGGCAATCCAAGAGGAGTGGTCCATCGAACTGCCTGATTTTCTGAAGCTATCACCTGTGGAAAATTACGTTCAAAATTATGATATTTG
Organism: Cucumis hystrix; assembly: GCA_025688845.1. Taxonomy (NCBI): domain Eukaryota; kingdom Viridiplantae; phylum Streptophyta; class Magnoliopsida; order Cucurbitales; family Cucurbitaceae; genus Cucumis; species Cucumis hystrix. The sequence continues at coordinate 15,892,286 of CM046892.1, read as the reverse complement.
TTTGAAGACAACAAACCTCAAATGACGGGTGAAGAGTGAGGATTCAAGAAAAAATGGCTGGTGCACCAGGCATTGAAGTAAAAATATCCCAATCTCTACACTGTGGCTCTAAGATGTCAAGGAAGGAATGAGTGAGAAATTGAAACGGAATTGAGGAAATTCCGTAATTAGAAGAAATTTAATAGATTAGGAGGCTGAGTGAGGAGTTGCACGTTTTATTGACTGTACTGACACTGAAGGATGTGGACAAGGTGGGAGATTCTTTATGTTCAAACTGGAAGGTAGATGCATGAGTGTAGTTCCTATATTTAGAGTTCAAAATTATTAACAATAAAGTGCACTCTCTTCCTCATATCTCCATCTGCATAAAACCTGTTTTCATCTCCATGTAGCAATATTTTTCTAAACTCGCACTATCTTCTCCAAAAGAGACACCATCTTGAGGAGGCATGTTGAGGATCCCACTTTGAAGAAATCAAGGGACCCCATACTCTCGAGATAGATGGACTACCTCTCTCATTACCAAATGATAGATGAACCTCATGTTATCGTTAATAAAATAATTAATGAAAACTGAAAAGTCCTTTCTTCAAGTTGTTGAGACTACAAACTCTATCAAAATAACTAAAGCAATGAGGAGAGGACCACAATGCCACCAACTGAGAAAACGTACCTTTGCACATTCACCAAGCCAGTTCATGATAGATTTTGCTGCTTCAAACATTTCCCCGATAGCAGTCAAGGTAGTCTGCACGAGAACTCAAATCAGCAGAATGTTCACACACACAAAGTCACAACTTTCATGGGTACAAGTGTGACATTTTCTCAAAGCATATTGCAGTTTGATGACTCACTTTAGCTGCATAGCAAGAAGCCGTAAATAACTGTCGCTCATTCTCGATGGATGATCTTTCTTTCAACCTTTGTCTAATCTGATCTTTGGCACCAGCATAAGTAACACCATACACTGATGTCATGACTGTTTGCTTCACCAGTTTACGATCCACCTAATTGCAGCCACAGATATATGAATCCATTAGAGGAAAAGCATACAAGCAGCAATAACAAACATATCTTAAAAGAAAATCTTCTTCTATTGAATTATCAGTTTCCAAACCTGATTGATTAAGAGTCTGGCATGCAATGCATTCGGATTACTAGGATCTTTCGCTGCATCACTTCGCATTATGTCAAGAACTCTAAACCAGAAAAATAGATATAAGTTGAGAGAAATTATGGGAGTTGACACGATTAACGAAGTAAGAAATATAAGTTAACACAAATAACAAGGTGATAAATATGGGTAAACACGAATAATGAGCTGACACCAAGCCCACTAAGAGTTAGTGGTTTATGAGGTGTTGAGCCATGGTGAAGTATTACATGCAATAATTTCTTTATAAAATGTTTTTGAAAATTTTTATTTCAAAGATTTTTGGAATTTTTGCCAAAATATTTTTCCTAATTTCTCTTTTATTGAATATTTTTTTCTTCAATTGTTGGTGCACCCAAACGATGGGCGAATTGTTCTTACCCACCCAGCTTAACTACATGTTGGTCACCAAATGTCCCCTTAACTACTGTTTTTACTTACATACTAGTTGGTGAACCAATCTTCGAAAGTAGGATGCCAAAAGCAGAGTCACTTTGAGTTTATCTCAAATATCACTGCATTGATTTATGCTTATATTGACTATAGTTTGTCGAACCCATATATGAGTTATGAGGTCCCTTATCACGGTTACCAAATTCAAAATATTCTTCATTTCATGGCAAAAAAAATTGGAATTGACGCCCACCACATTGTTAGAACTCAACCTCCACGTATATAAAACATCAAAAGAAAGTTAAGAAAATGAAATTTCAAAATTAAGAAAAATTATAATAATCCTTCATACAATCAAACATGCAGCAACCTGGAAGCAATTCCTGAGTACACGTCTGCTGGTTTGTCACCTGCTGCAAGGTTAACTGCCTCTGCCCCCAACTGAAAAGAAATGACACAATATTAAATGCTAACAAGTAAACATCGACCGTGCCATTTTAAAGAGAACTTTTCTTTGTCAAAACTAAAGAATAGCCCAAAAGTACAGATGGATAAAAATAAAGATCGCTATACTTGAAATAAACTGCTATTTCGAAACAGTACAGAAAAAATATTTAGATTTTTTCTTCTGTGGAGTATAAGAAGCATTATATGAATTCAGGAGCTCTGGGCACTGACCAAGCAAGCATTGAGACATTTTCAATCCCCAAACATGCAAGCATTAAGAAATGGTAAAAATGGAAGTAGCTTCACTTCTTAGCTGACTTTGTATCTTAATCTTATCAAACTACAGAAATTGAAAGTTCTTTACCTTGTCCCTCCCAAGAGCTGCATAGTGTTGCAAGCCATTGCAGGAACCATCCTGCCAAATTATGGGGAAATAAACAACAATAAACAGTTATAAGTACTGCAGAATAGCTAGCTATGTCGTTATGCTTTAGAAAGGGAGAAAGCTGGAGAGATTGTAGCAAGAAACGAACAATACATTGATAGTTTGGGAACAAATAAAAAAACAATGAAACAAATACCTGATGTACAGGCATATGGGAAATAGTTGTTTCCGGCGAGGGACTTCTTAACGCCTCTGACAGATTAATACACACTGCCAAGCACTGAAAAGGATCCTCTGCACCCAACCACCAACGGGATCCTTCAAGAGGCCTGTCTGCAGAATCAAAAATCTCATCCAAATGGTTCTCGGTAAATGATATCCTGTCCTTATAAGATAACTTGTCCACACCACCAGCATACAGATTTGCTAAATGTATCTTTAACCAACGTAACCCTGACTCCCCAAGAGGTCGTCCCTCTGCAAATTCTAAAATGCCTCGACAGAAATCAGAACCAATATGATTCAAATGTGGATGCATGGGGTATGCACGACCTCGAAAATCTAGGTTGTGAGGATAGTAAAAGCCTTCCTCCTCTTTCATTTTCCTGGCCACCTACTCACAATAAAAGTAAATTCAAATACATTTTGACAAGCGGATTAAACTCTAAATTCACTTCATCCAATAAGTTCTTACCGCAAGCTTAAGCTCTGTGTCACACCGTTGTGAATGCCTTTCGTTATTCTCCCTTTTCACAGCCTTGACTTTCCACTTCCAATTTCGAATTTCTGCTTCATCTTCCACGCTTGGCTGCTCGGGCAGAGGCATCTGTACAGATTGAAGTAAAAGTTAAGTTGCAAAAAAAGGCATAGCTTTCATAAGATATAAAAACATGAAAATAGGGACGGAAGGCATTCAACTCATTAGCGTACATCTTCTCGGTCAACCAAGTCAGCAAGACGACCACCACTAGCCCATATCTGCTCGATAACGCAAAGTACTCTTTTATTCACCCGCCACTTGGTACTTCCAAGTATATCAAGTGCCTAGAGATGCAAAAATTATTTTATGCGTCAAACAAAGATAGAAGCACAATTATTTCCACTTCCTTCATTTCTTATATTATAAAGAAATTGTAAAATTCCCCTTTCTAACACGGAAAAAAATAAAAACCACATTGTTTGGTTTAGTATTAAAAGAGATAAGTAGTAAATTTATGTTTTTGAAACCATGAGTCTGAATCTTTGTAGCCAGATGGTCTATCAGCTAATTAGCCAACTACCCATACCCACGGTCATCAATAAAGAGAAAACTTAATGGAATGAGGAGAATTTTTTATCCTTCTGCAACTGGAATTCATAATGAAACTTCAAGTTGAATTTTCTTTCCTAAGGGCCAACTCCTAAAAGCTCCTTCTGATGGCATCACAATGTCAAAGGCAAACGCCATGAAACATGAAATCAAAGAAAAAAAATTCTTCGACAAAGTGCAAATATCTTATAATCGTCCCTAGAGATATTAATGTTTCAACATGGTACATGGGAAAGAGTTTACGAAAAATCAAAGGTATGTAAAAAAATCATTAAACTAAGATAGCAAACCAACTCAAACCTTAAAAACAGGCTCTAGTTGCTTCCTTGGAGCCCTTTTAACTGCTTCACGTTGCTGTCTTGCCCCACGTATTCGCATAACATATGATGGTAGGAAAAAATGTGCCCCTTGGTCATACCTAAACCAGATTAGCATATATCAAATACCAAACAGAACTAGAATATGACCAATGAAACTGAAGCTTCAAAGAACACGCATGTCGCATCATTCAAATTGTTACTCTCCAAAAAAGGGTGTATATAAAATGAAACAAAGTTTTCACTCTCTAACTATTCATGAAAACTATTAGGAATTATTGAAATAGCTTCAAATGTAGAGTTACCCACCCTGTCCAATTACGAGGAGGCACCAGCATAGGCATATACGGAATGATCATGTGCCCAGCCTGAGAAAAAACGGAAGAAAATCACTAATCCAAGACATTAAGTGAGTAATTTTGAGAGAGAGAGTCTAGCAGAACTATATGGTTGCATAATCAGACAACCATAACAATGTCTGAGAACTATTTTCAGAAATGCAACCAAATCTACGGTATATGATTCTACTTACAGTTTTCACCATGCCTCGACGAACGAGTGGATCACATTCAATAACACCATATCTCTTGCCAAGTCTCCTACGAAAAGAAACCAAATATTGACAATTAGTAGTAGCAGTTGTAATACTCAGATCGAAACATAGAAAGAACATGTAGAAAATTTGAAGTGAGATAGAATATGAAAAATAAATCAAGAAAGCAGAAAGCTTATTAACTGTGATTCTTTCAAGGAGGTTTTAAGAGAATGGACAAAGGCAGGGCGAAGATCAGGTGGAGTATCTCCTAATTGATCAACTGGAGGTTGAATATAGGCTGTTTCTATCAACAACTGAATCAAACGGCAACCAACCTGTAAGGTAATAGGAACCAGAATTAAATAGTTCCTCGTTGTCAATATGTATACCTTCATATCTACCGTCACTCACAGCAAGTAGACAAAATAATTGATGTTTTACTTTCAATCGAGACAATGGACAGAAAATGAAAAACAAAAACCTTCACATGAGCATCCGTGCCCCAAGGCTTTGAATCATCATGGTTTTTTACTATAAAATTCACTTTCTGCAACTTCTGTTGTTTCATCAGCTTGGTGAGTTTTTTCCTCAATTTATCATGACCTTTGGCTAGTTGCTCCGGTTGTTTCTTCGTCTTCTCAAAGAAATTTCGTATTCTGACCTGTTTTGTAGGAAGGAAAATCATTCATATAAATGTTTCAAATAACTTGACAGCGTTCCACGAAAAATGCCAACTAGCGTTCAGGTGCTGATGACCAAACAAGGACGTGTCTCTTACATATCAGAAGGCTATATTGATAGAGAGAGAGAGAAATCATGTGTGAGTTGGTTAATGGCAAAGGCTTGTAATAAAGATCATTACTAACCGCTCTAATCAGAGTATTCCATCATCGGGCAACGTGTCTCTTACATATTATATAAACGAGAGAAAATTTGAAAGAAAAATAGCTAAGCGGGTGAAGGGCAGAGAGATGCAGGAGAAATTTTCACATTGTACATTGCACCATCGTGTCTCATTAGTGGGTTATGAAAATTGGAACCTCAAATCACAAAATTTTAGTATTGCACTAGCAATAAACTGCTAACTTGCAGGGGATCAGGATCAGGCAAAGGCAAGAGATTACAAACTTGTAGTTAAGAAAAGAAAAGAAAAATGAGAAAAGAAAAATGAGAAAAGAAAGCAAGAGAAGTATTAGATTAAACATAATTTTCATGCCAAAAGCAACCCATGCCTAGTTTTTCAATATAATCTCTGACAGACTTATTATCAATTGGAAAATTAAACCAAATACGATTATGTTGACAATCAAATAAGAAATTTAAACCAACCAACCTCGTTTTCAATTGCTTCTCCTATACCAGAAGCAGCCTGAGTTACCCTGACAGAACCGCCTCCTTCAATATCACTCATCAGCAACCCCATTAACTTATGCATTGTAATCACTGCCATCATATCTGCCGGTAGAAGATCGAAATAAAGAGCGTGACTCGGACTGCTCCTTTTAAACTTGACTGATTCTTGTTCTGCAACAATTGCATCACGCAAGGGTTGGAACCAGCCAAGAAATAAAGACTTCATGTAAGGTAAATTGGGCGCCAGCTTCTGCTCACATATATCCGCTATAAGATCTTGGTATTCTTTAGCAGCCTCTTCCCATGCCTCTGTCTCTATCTTTATCTGTCTCTTCCGTAGCATATCGTACTTCGTATCCCGTTTTCCATCGACCATCCTCTTAGGCTGCTTAAAGTGAGGCTTCACCTTATCTTGTTTGTTTAGCCCCTCCATTATTTCCTGAATTTCTTCGGAGCCCGATAAATCCCCTTCGAAAATGGCTGCCTCTGCAGCAGTAGCGTAGCCTTTAGCATGGTATAGAACCCCATAAAACGCCACGGGATTGCTTGAATGTGGGAAATTGGAGTTCGTAAATCCAACTTTTTGGGGATGGAGAAAGATGATTCTTCTAGAGCCCCCTGATTGGCAACAAGTGTTCAAGGTTTCTAGCGACCTGGAAGATCTAATTTGGTCGAGAAAGATATGGTCTTCGGTAACTTTTCTTGAGGTAGAAGAAGACAACTCGGAGAATAATTTAGCTTTCCTTGAAGCAGCTGTTTTGAAAACGTTTCTCCACATTGTTTGGTACCAGAGAAGCCCAATTCCTGAAACGACGTGTTCAAGCAATTCAAAAGACAGTTGATGGATAAGAAGAAGATAACAATTTGGTGGTAAACATATGTTGTTTCTCCGAAATAGTTTCGGGAAGTGAGAAAATGAGCAAACAAGGTTGAAGACGAAGAACTCAAAGCGAGAAGAGAGGGGAGGAGGTTAAAAATTTCTAAGTGGTGAGAGAATGGAGAAGAGAGTGGAGAAGAGAATCAGAGAGGCGGCCATTAAACCCTCCTTAAACCTACGTCTCCCTTCCTTCACCCGTTCTTCAAGCGCCCTCAAAACTCGACCCATCTCGTTCCCCTCGTTGTCCTGCTAATCCGCTCGTCGTATTGGGCCTCATGGGCTTACCCATAACGGGCTTTCGATCAATCTTGGCCCACATTTTTGTAAGATTAGGGATAAATTAGAATTTGGAATATAATCTCGTAAATATTGGGTCAAATTTGCTATTTTCCACATTCAAAGTGCTTCGAATCAAAACAAGAATTCAATGATAAAAACCACTTTTAAATTTGTATAATTTGTTTGTCACTCTTATGAATTTAATTGGGTTTTTTTTTTTTTGTAACTTAGAGAGCTTGTTTTTCTTCAAACATATTTTAATGTTCTTGTGATTAAATAATGTATGGTTGAATATGCAATGTAATAATAATAAGAAGTTATGACATTTAACTAAAGTAATGTAAATTTTGTATTTTAATGATTTTTGTTTATGAACATCTATTCAAATTTGTAACTATATTTGATTTTCTCTCATTTTTTTCGAATTATTTATATGTTTTCTTTAAAAAATATATATTTTCTCATAGAAGTTTATATTATACGTTTCTAAAGTAAATGAGAATATCATATTTTTACCTATTGGTTATTTGGATGATTTGTTTAAAATCTTTGCATTGATATTAATTCTTTTTAATTTCAAACCTTAATTTAAATAAAATGTTAGGTTTTTATTACGATGAAAACATCTAAAATATATATTATCATTTGCTTAACTTCAATAACTATGAAAAGAGAGGAGAAAAACTTTAGATTAATATGCTTACATAAGGATTGAAAAAATATATTGCATTAATCATTTTACTTGTAGACATTAAATACATTTATTGTTCGCCATAAGATTGGGGAGGAAAGTGGGCATGTAGATATAGAGAAAAAAAAAACAAAATAAGGAAATTATATGGTATATAGGTAGATATATAGGTTTTTATAGATTTATAGAATATAAAGATAGATATATTCTCAAACAAAAAAAAAATGAATAAGGGAATTTTATTGAATTCAGAGTTTTAGGTGAATTGTTATTGATAATGCGACAAATGAAACTATTTATAAAATATTGAACAAAAAAATTAAATGGGTTATAGAGATTTGATGAATTTTGTTTATATTTTGTAAATAATTTCAATATTTTGCTATTTAATAATTTAAATGTAAGATTACAATGTATAACATGATAATCAATCACTAAAGGAGGTAAAGGCGAAAAATGAATATTTTTCCTCTTCTATATAGATATAGGGTGATAGTTTGAAAGATTTAGATTAACTTTTGTATTGAGGGTATGTAATACACAACAAAGAAGTTAGCCTTTAAGATGATGCAGGAAGATATTCATTAATTTCTCTAGTAAAAATTAAGTTTAGTAACACTTTCTCCTCGGATTATATACCGTAGTCTAATTAAAGTTAGTAGCAAATTCAGAACTTTACATTATATGAGAAGATAAGTTTGAACACATCGAAAACGAGAAGGAAAAAACAGTAAGAACAAGTGAGAAGAAAAAAGAAATACTTTATATATTTAACATAAATTTAAGATAAATCCATCCCTATTAAATATATATATGAAATGTCATTCTAAATATCTAAAAATATGATTTAAAGCATTCAAAGAAATATTTCAAATCTAACTCGTGCTTCAAAAGAGTGATAATGGTTCAACAAAAACAACTTATAGGACACTCAAAAAAAGAAACTATAAACTAAGTCTTCTGTCATTTGTTTAACTATAGTATGGGTATATATCTCATTTATTCCAAATTATTTTGGTAAGCTTTATCGTAATTTGGAAAAATTCATAAGTATGTATTGAATGTATAGAGTGGAAGGTGAAACATACGAAACACCAAAAGCATATGTAAGGCATACATACATACATATGTGTGTGTGTGTGTATAATGGAAAAGAAGAAGGCCTATGAAGAGTGATGGATGACATTTCTTAATCTATGCAGGCAATGGGTTTGCCTCAAAACTTTAAGGTAAAGGAGTAGGAACTAAGAATGTCATTGCTTGAATAGGCCCCATTTACACTTGCTTTGAGGCAAACAGTACAACTAAAAGAGGATTACTGCCATTTTTAACTTCTTTTTTTATTCTTTATGCTTTGGATATTACCATTTTCAATGAATTTTGATACTCAAACCCTTTTACTGAAAATGGTCACAACTGTCCTAAACACCAAAAATCTAAACCCTTGTAGAAAATGAATTTTGATTTAGTTGATTATGGTAATTTGGTCATACATTTAAGGAAATTTTCAGTGAAGAAAAGTGAAACTATGTCTTTTATAGAAGATATTAGTCCTAAATATGTGATAAAGTTCTTATATAGTTTTTGCTTGAAAACTAAGTAGCATATATGGTGATCCATAATGTTGAAACTCACATTTCACCAACCAAGTATGGTAAGTGTGGGAAATATGGTAAGCCAACTCAAATATTAATTCTTCACTCAACACTTTCTCATTCTCCCACAAACCTTTATAATCTCAATCCACTTTTGTATCAAATTGTCTCATTAAACCATATCTTTTTTTTTTTCCAATATGTCATCAAAAGCCACTGTTAGAAGACATATTTTGGAGAGGCAAGCATGTCCTAAAGAGAAAGATAGGACAAGCCAAAACATTTTGTCCAAACACCTTAAGAAGATTTACCCAATTGGGTTACAAAGAACCACTTCTTCGCTGTCTTTATCTTCAATGTCATTGTCTTTGTCTCAAAACTCAAATGACTCTTCTCTTACGGACTCCTCGATCCAACTGGATCAGAAAATTTCATACGCGATTCGCCTTATTACGCAGCCTCCCGAAAGAAGAGAAGTCCCATTGCCTAAAAGTATTCAACAGCAAAGTCAAGAACTTAGTGATGGAGAATTGAGGCGGTGCAACTGGATCACTCATACTAGTGGTAAGATTATGTTTACATACAGTTGAAATGCTTCCTAACAAGTGATAATATAACATTATTTTAAAAAAATGAGTCAGATACTAAATAAAGTTTGTTTGAAAGTTCAAATTATTGATGTGATAAATAATGTCATCAACTTAGAACACCAGTTACATATTTCTTCATATAATGAGATTGTGACTTCTAATAATAATAGTTCTGATATTGGTTAAGAAACAAGTTTCCCTTTATAGAATACTTTCCCAACAAGCTAGACTACTTCATGACTTGACTGATGTTTTTCTCTTAATGGAATTGACATAGATAAAGCCTATGTATCTTTCCACGACGAGTGTTGGGGCGTCCCAGTGTACGATGACAAGTAGGTTGTCTATGTAACTTTTCATTTATCTTACATGTCAATTAATAAATATGAGTTAACTTTGGAAAAAAAAATTAATGCTCAGCCGACTTTTCGAGCTACTCGCACTATCTGGGATGTTAATGGACTACAACTGGACTGAAATTGTGAAAAGAAGGGAACTATTCAGGTAATATTACTCTGCCAGTAACACACCCTTTATGCACTTGAGATAAATTTCAATCCCATGATAAATATACATGCACATTTGGTTGGTAAAAGGGAAGCTTTTGCTGGATTTGAGCCAAGTATTGTTGCCAACATGGGGGAGAAAGAGATAACAGACGTAGCATCTGACAAGGCCATTATGCTGGTGGAAAGCAGAGTGAGGTGCATAGTTGACAATGCCAAATGCATATTGAAGGCAAGCCTAGATCAACTGCGTTTTTAACAAGTTGTTTCATAGATTGCATTATTAATTAGAATTACTGGTTTTTAATTCAACTGCAGATAGCTAGAGATTTTGGATCATTCAGTAACTATATGTGGAGCTATGTGAACTTCAAACCTACAATAAACAGATTTAGACATCCAAGAAATGTTCCCTTGAGAAGTCCTAAAGCAGAAGCCATTAGCAAGGACATGGTGAAGCGTGGTTTTCGGTTTGTTGGGCCAGTGATTGTTTATTCATTCATGCAAGCGGCTGGGTTGACGATCGATCATCTTATCAATTGTTTTCGACACGGTGAATGTGTGAATCTTGCAGAAAGACCATGGAGACATATCTGAAAACAAGCTTTCCTAATTTCCCTTTAAAGTTGTGGTTATTTTGTGAGCATTAAGTTAAAAAATATGAATCATTATATATAGAGAAAGAGAAAAGAACCAAGATGGAATTTATAAACTCTTTATTTATCAGTTTCTGCTAGAATGGCCAATTCTGCCACTGATATTAAAGCCTTGAGAATTGATTAGTTGATATCATCAACAAATGCAGAGCTTACCATTACAACAGTTGTGGTGTAAAGGTATTCAACAAGTTGAAGCGGGTGGAGAATGAGAATGGTGTATTTTATTTGTTTAATATTTTATTAAGGGGTGTTTTAAAGTCCTCACATTATGCTTCTAATATATAAGAAAATAATTATTCTAGATGTATAACATGGATCTCTTGAGTTTCATCTTACTACTGTTTCAAGATATAATCACACTAAATGAAATCAACTGATTCAAAATTGCTTATCTGCTTTCTCATATTATCTAAGCAAACTCTCATTGTCTAAGATAGAGAGAACTTAAAATGTGCTTAGTTCATAAAAAACTTAATACAACTAAATCAATCAAAGCATATATGACAATAGAAAAATTTAGTCTAGATGCAGTTTAAAAGGGCCAAATATGTAATGATATGCAACCTCATTATATTGTCCCTCACCTTGAGAAATGTCAATTGAGCTTCACAATGGCGATCTGATCTTGGTTCTTCACGTTGGCTAAGAGTAGCTCCATGGACCATTTCTACTATATTTGTTGGGTCAAAGCTAAAGATAGTTTTGCCTTAACAATGATTTGTGTTCCAACTATTTTTCGAGGTTGTTATGAGTTGATAACTTGATGGCCCATAGACTAGCCCACAAGTCCAAAAAGGGAAATCAAGATCCGCAAGAATCGTGGAAGTAGAGCTGAGGACCAAGCACATTAGATGAAACCAAGAAGGGTGCCACGTTGCTAGACTAACCCTACCTAGCTACTCTCCATTGACACAAGAGAGCTTTCATACAATCTCCACAACAAATTTTAGAAAATTTGTATAAATAGAGGAGTCATACTTAACTTAAAAGAAACACAATCCTACTAACAAGACCTCAACTCGGTAAGAACTTAAACTTTAAAATATGTTGAGCAAGCACCCTACCAGCACAATATCCATTTTAGAGGACAGTTTAATATAGGCTAATAAGATACCTTACGCAAATCACACATCAACAAAAGTCATCATCGATGACCCACTCACTTAATATACATTTAGACTATGATTTGACATGGTTTGAGTCTTATCTCAATTCAAGAGAATATAATAATGCATAGATGATAAGAGAGGTTATCATATTATACTTTTGAGATTTTTTTTTTACCATAATTCCAAATTCTCAACACTTTAAGTGGCAACTCCATCGAATTCATTCAACTTCTTTTCTTAACCAGACTCAATCTTTCTTCAATGGTTATGAACGTTTGGATTTACTAGATAAGAAAATATTTCTTAAAAATCATGGTCATCAAATATTCCAATTCTTTCCAAACTAACTTTTTCTTCGAAATGAAATACTTAAAAAGTTAAACAAATATCTCCCAATCTTTGGGTGCTAAAATATTCAAATTTCTTTTCATATATGATTCTACAGAATTATAAAATAAACATACAACACTCTGTTTAAATATAAGATTGCTTAAACTTCTCTCAAAGGAAAACAGGCAGATGGGTGTGAAGCCCCACAATTGTCTCTATCTTTTTCCTCTGGCTCAATTAATGAATCATTTTACCTTGGATTATAAACCATCCAAAGTATAAAACAGGACCCCTACTGAAAAGACATGTGGCCAAAAAATAAAAAAACAAAAACAGGTCAAATCAGAGAACTTAGCCTCTCCACCTCATCTCTTCTTTCACCTGCTACAATCTCTATCCACACTTTTTCCTTCCCTTACACCATTTTTCAACCTAACTTCTTGATTAATTTCATCTTTTATCCCGATGATGGTTAGGTTTCTCCAAGTAATAGTGACTGTTGGAATCACATATCCACACACCAAACTTTAACCTAAGCCTTTTGATGGGAAAGTAGTGCCTGAAATTTGTTAGATAGCACTAGTCAAATATTTTGCATCCCAACTAATTTCATAAGACACTTATGTAACCTTACAAAATTTGAATGTAAATTAATTCACAAGTAAATGATTATGAGATCAAACACATGATCTCCTAGTCATCATTTATTGAGACTGAAATCCAAGTAATCCGAATAAGAAACTAATATAAATTGATTCCATCTTCGACCAGTTGGCACAAGAAGGAAGAAAATGTCAAAAAAGGAATGAGCTAAACAATGAAAAAGGAAGAAAATAATAAAGTTTTGGTGCAGATCCACCACTTAGATGAATTTCAAATCAACTCGAACCTAATCACTCATCCATGGGGCCCAAAATGATCAATGATATTTCTTTAATGATCATGGCGATACTTCTTTGTTTCTTCTTTTTATGCACCGAAAAGTGGCTTTAATCATATTTTTTTCCCAATAATTAATACTTAATACAACAGAGAACATGACTCCTGTCCTTGTCGGATTATACAGGTTCAAAGGGCTGAGCATTACTGAGAAAAAAGAAGAGAAAAAACCGACATGGCGGCATGAAAGAGATCAGAGAAGCAGTCTATGGACGGCAGCCAACTGTTTTTAAAGGAAAGGTGAGGCAATACAATCAAAAGGTCCTGAGATGATCAACTATTATATAGAAGCATGCCAACAAATATATTTAAAGTAATTAAAGTAACTTAATTCAAATTGTTCGAAAATTTCTCGACTAAAGTAGCCAAATTATTCTCCAAACTAAACATAATGATGAAGTCTACAAGAATAAGGAGTCAACAAAAAGAAGTATGGCATCATATATCATATTGGCAAACTGCATCTTTGCTGAAGAAAAAGAATATAAGAATAAAGTTAAAGCAGGTACAGAACATAAAGTACCCTATTTACATTGCACCTTTCTTTTTTAGGGTTTTAAGTTGCATACAATTTATTTATGAAACAAGTTTCACAAGTCAAAGGAGAAGGAGAAGAAGGGTAGGGAAATACCAAGGAATACAAACAAATTCTACTCAGCCGGTCTCACTTAGCTGATGAGAAGAATATATACAGCAAGTTCCTCAAACTGAGCTCCAACTATGAGCCCTATTGTCTCGAGGATTAAAACCCACAATGCAAAGCCAATCCTAATACTGAGTCGTCGATCACTTCCATAATTCTAATGCTATTATATAATATCTATAATGCTCTATCACAGCAACACACTGAATTGAACCTCATCATCTCAAAACTGGCAAGAAGTACCAAGTCTCTGCCTCTGCCTCTGCCCGAGCACCGCAGATTTGTGTTTGGCAAATGCTGGACGGAGCAGCTCGGGGAATTTATCCAGAAAAATTGACCACTCTTCCTCGTTCATATCCCCGAGCTTAACAAAGCTAACACTTGGAGGAAACTGCTCATTTGCACTCCTGTGCCCTGCAGATGTGTTGGTAATATATCCATATTCAGGTTTTGTGACCTGGTACTTCTGGTTTTTCTGATTCTTATCACCCAGTATGGTATTCTTGAGAGACATAGAAAGCTTTGACACGACAGAAACGGGTTCAGAAGGAAGAAAGGAATCTGTTTCTCCTTGCTCCTCCCCTCCACTATCTTCGCCCTCCTCTTCAATGCTTTCCTCCAATTTCGAGAGTGGATTACGTCCATGCAGGCTTCCAAGTCCACCAAACTGGTAATGTGACCAGCTTAAACACTGATCCGCCGCCATACCTGAGCTATAATCTAATTCTCCATCCTCACAGTCTAAATCAAACTGGAATTCCTCATTGCTCCATTCAGAGGTGGGAGAAGAGAACTCCCTTTCCGCTATGATCTGCCTAGCCTCAAGACATACTAACTCAAGTTCACTGGGTTCCTCCTCTCCACTACGAAATTCTCTGCTCATCATCTCACCAATTTCAGCAAGACAGAGACCAGAAGCAGCAGCTTCCTTCAGAAAAATTGTACACAGTACCAAAACCCGAAGGCAAGCTTCACGAATCATGGGTAGCTCCATCCTAAGCATCTCGCAGTCTTTGATTGGATCAAGATTTTCAATATACTTGAGCTCATCATCTGAAAATGGGATTGATGCTTGTGGCCAATGAATCCACTCGAAGTATGGATCCTCTAATGTCTCCGGCAAACAAAGACCATGATCTATAGGAATAAGCTCCACTTGTCCAAACCTTCCTATTCCATCAAGTTTCCGAACTAAGAGATTCCCAGCATGCCTATCCGTATTAAAAATCCTAATATCTAGAATACCTATACGATGAACAGCAGCGACTGGGAAGCTAGAAGTCCCATGATCACTGGCATCAAAATCATGTGGAATGAATTGCTGGAAGGAAGCAATTTTACTAACTGACTTCTTCTTGTGAGCCTGAGACTTGTTACCATTCACCCAATCATTCACATTGAAGATTGAGTGAGTGATCTTCACCAAGGCTGTTGGAGGCACGTTTGCAAAATGCTCATAGTCAAGAAGATAAGCTGCAACCTCTCTGAATCCAGTCTCACCAACGCGTACAGAACGTTTAAATCCAGGTTGTCCAAGAGCTTTTCCAACAAAACCTTTTGGATTATTTGGTGCAAAAGGCTCTTCATCGGTTGGCTTCACAATTGCCACACTTTCACCTTTCCCATTCCTAAAATAGTATGCACCTCCAAGCCCACTATGAACAGGAATCGGATCAACACCCAACTTGATAGCTTTCACAATCTCTTTGACCAACCGTTTTGTGCCAGAAAAACGTTCTGAATGCCCCAATATCTCAATAGGTCCACTCTGGTCTCTAAGCCGGAGATCCTTCCCAGTGGGTGAGAGACATGGAGTAGATGAGCTTCTGTGCAAGAGATTTCTCGTGAGCAGAAGAGGAGAATCATTTCGAATGGCACTAAGATCATTCTTTAGTATCACATCCCCAAATGTCAGCGAGCTCTCCTCCGTGGGAATATTGAGTGCAAGCTGCAACCTCCTTTTCACCGTATGAGCATTGTCATTACGATCTAATTCCATTCCCAGGACACATCCCGTATCAGTTTGCACAAAAACTTGTCTCCTTCCAACAGGCAGTTTTTCATCTCTTCCATTTTTCGAGTGGTAATCCCTGCTGAGTGGGCTCTTGAGTGCTGCAACTGCCATTTGAGTTTGAACTGGACTGTCCAACTTCCGTGACATTAAAAATGAAAGAAATGGAGGACGTGTTTGCAGCCAAAGACTGAAATGGCCAAGGAAGAGAATGAATTCCCTCCCGAGAAGGCACCCAAGTCAAAACAGAATGCTGGTTGAAAAGAACCAGAGTCTAGACTCCCGAATAATCATCAATAGATAGAAGAAGCCTCAATCCTAGACATCGTTCTCAAAGAAACAGAGCCCCGTGACCGGAACGGCACCACAGACAAAAGGATGCAGCCGAAAACTACACCTACAGATCCATTTCGCCAGATTCACAGCAACAGATGATCTGCGGAAATAACACAAGGACATAAAAATCAACGCTTGACCACAAGAAGTAAGAATATTGATACAGAATTAACTTCCAATGGATCACTACCCAAAAAAAAAGGTGAATTTATCTAAACTCGACAATAAGAACCATCAAGCCACGAGCTGGGAAAGTGATTTGACAAAAAAAAAAAAAAAATCATACACCAATAACACAAACTGATGCATTATTTACGGTCCTTTCCCATAAGAAACCAAAATTTATCGAAAGACCATAATATCTATATTTGCAGAATTCCGGTAGAATGAACTCCCCATTCTTCGATTAGCTAACACGCCGTCCAGGCTTTAACAAAAAGAGAAAAAGGCGAACAGTGTTCGCTATTTAAGTAAAAACTTCAAAGGCTCCAGAGCAAATAATTTTCAAAAATAGACTCTTCCAGAGATAGAGAAAGAGGAGGAAGAAGAAGAAGAAGAAGAAGAAGAATCTCTTCTCTAACCACTTCATCGTGTAAGCAAACAAATGATCGGAACGAGATCGTCATTCGAACAAATCCCAACAGTAAAACGAAATCTGTGAAAGGTGCACCCCTTCCTCCCCCCTCCCCCTCCCCTCGGGGCAGGAGAGAAGATCCAAAAGAGGCCAAGCTCAATACGACGTTCTGGAGTGGAAGACTGATCAGAGAAATGAAATTCAACAATGAGAAACAAGTAAAGAAAAAGAATCATTCATTGAACACATACTCATTAAAAAAAAAACACACACGCACATAACTATTACACGGTAAGAATTACGAAATCAGAAAGAAAAACTCACCGGAATTTAATAGATCTTTCAAGATCCAAGCAAAAAAGAAGGAATCGGATTCACCACCAAAACTCGTCGCTATCTGTTATAACCGATGGGCCAAAAGAGAATGAGATGGCTTCAATGAATCAAAATAAAATCCAAGAAAGTTGCACGAAAGAATCGTCGGAGCAAGAACGCAGAGTCAGACAAAAATCCCCTTCGCCCAATTTGCTTTGCCCCCTCAGGCTTTTGTTCTCTCGTTTGCTGTGTTAATTGAGTTTATGTTTGATTGCCTCTTGGGAAATTCGGCTTCTGTGAACGTTCTTTCTTTAACTAGAGTGAGAGAGAGAGAAGCGTGGTTAAAATAACTAACCCTGGTTAGATGCCGACCCACTCTCTGGCTATGGGCTTTGCGATTCGAACACTCTGGAAGGGAAGGGAGAGCCGTTGGATGAAGAGAAATATATGGAAATGAGGAGCGTAGGATGAAAATGAGATGATGAGGTGGAGATAAGAGATTCGTGAATGACGTGGCAGAGGGGTCAGCATCGAATGGCGGGACACCTGGTGTCATCACCGAGTGGGTAGGACGGGGCATTCTGTTTTGGCTTTGGGCTTTCCAATCTCTACTTCTGTGTACTACCTAGTTTTCTGCCCGTTCTGACCGTCGGTTTTAACGACCTCTCAATTTACCAAAATCTCCCCCTCATTATTCCCTTTCTATTCTTTTTCTTTTTCTTTTTCTTGTTCCTTTGGATATATCTTTTATCTTAATTAAATTAAAAAAAAAAAAAAAAGATAGATTTTTAGATATAATTCTAAATTTGTTTTTACCCGTCAACTTAAACTTCTGAATAAATTAGTTGTTTAACTTATTACCTATAGTAGTTTATGAAGGTGATTTAACTAGATAAAACATAAAATATCTGGTGAAGTCCAACGTATTGTTTTTTTTCTTCTTAATCTTAATTAAATTATAAAAAAAAAACAAATCTTTACGTGGAAAAGTACTCCACGGACAACAATTTAGATATTTATTGGTGTAATTATGATTGCATTGATATGAATTTGTAATATCAATTTTTTAGTATGAGATTTAATTCTCACTAGCCACTTTGACGAGCTCTTTTAACATACTAGCCCAATTGAAATGAACATTGAAACTGAAAAGTAAAAAGTGTTCTCATGATTCATTATCGCTTGTAATTTGATTGTAAGTTAATTTTCATTTGATTATCCTCGTTGCTTCTGTTAATTAGTTAATTGTTTCAAATAGTCATTTGATTATTCTCCCATTGTCGTGTGATTACCTTTTGTCAATTAGTTAGTAGTTTTTAGTATTGTCTTTTGATTTTCATCCTATTACCTTATTCTTTTATATGCAGTTGTTTATGTCATATTGCAAAATATAAAAAGTAAGTGACACATTTAATCTTCACACCGTCGTAAATTCCCCCTACATTTTTTTTAGTTAAAAATAAAATTAGTAATTTATTTATTATTTGTGACCTCATTTCTTCAATCAAAATTTCAACACATATATATCCTCAATACATGTATATACATCAGCATGTTATCCTACTCTATTAAATAATAGACTAAACCTTCAAGATAATGAAAACGATATTTAAAAGAAAAAAAAACCAATAACATATATTCTAGGAGTTACGACAATCATCCATTTAGGTTATAAATTACGTATTGATAAAAAATAAACGAAAATCAAATTATTTGATTAATAAAAGTTCGACTAGCGTAAAAGTCAACAAAAAGTAACAAATAATACACTCAAACAACTACATAATTTATACATAATTTTTTTATTTACAATATTTGAATTAGGTTAACTTCTTAGTCATATTTGAATATTTATAAATTTACTTAAACGCCCCTATAGAATTGAAAATTATGAGATGTGGCCCACTTTTGTTCCATCTCTACTTTGAGGAATCATTTAAAAACCTTATAGAGTGTGATAATTAAAGAAGAGTAAGTAAATAAAATGAAGGAATAGTGAGTTGGGAAATCAATAAAGCATATATTAATTAACTACAAGGTTTAAGTGATATGGTTATATATTAATTAAACAAAGCACTTAAACAAAATCCTTCATATGATGTTTGGGATTACATTAAAATAATAAACTAAAGCCTAAATTACGAAAATGTCCCGGAGGACTATGGAATTGCAAAATGCACTTTTTAATGATTGAAAAAGCGGTTTTGGATTAATTTTTTGTCAAAAAAGAAAAAGCCTTTTTATAATTATAATAATCATTATATATATATATATATATTTGTTGGGGTTTTGATAATAGAGAAACGAATCGTTTTATGAAAGGCATGCCAGCTGGTTGTGAAAATGACGTGTCAATGCCAATTCTATCACCGTCTTTCTATTTGACCGTCAACGCTTTAATTTTTCTTCTTCTTCTTTTAAAATATACATAGACAGTAAAAATATCTCACTTCTATTAATATACAAATTTTATATCATTTGAGTTATGATTGTAGTAGTTGAATAAGAAATTTTAAAACCAATTATAAATTATCACGTCATTTATTAAATTAATGATAAAAAATGTAAATAATTGAATTTAAAACTAATTAAAATTGACATGTGTTCCAAATTAAAAGTTAAAAATATAAATTGGCCAATTCTAATATCACATGTTTTCATTTTAACCATTGGATCAAGTTAATTATTTTGGTTCAATTAAATATTATTTACTTGGACAAATTTCAATTAAGCCCAAAATAAGCTTAATTGAGTTCAAAAACTAAATATAACCCAAATCTACGTGGTTTAGCCTATGGTCTGGTTCATGGACCAACCAGGCTCAAGCCCATAAAGTCCACTAGAGAACTGTATAAATAAAGCTTCTTCCAAGACTCCAACTTCCCTCAAATATTGAAGCTCATTTCGAAAATCTCGTACGAACCAAAGGTGCTATTAATCATTCAAAAAAATTCAAAAGATAGGATGAATTAAAATTGATAATTGTCATAAATGATATGATAGACTTGTATGAACATAATAGTTTAAGAACATGTGTTTATAATCAGTTTTTTCATTTTACATTTTTTAAAATTCAACTTGTTTTCCATCAAATTTTTACCAATTTAAAAGAATTAAAATAAACAAAGAGAGAGAGAGATTAAAATGGAAATGATGAAAGTAAAAAATATAGAAAGGAGAATGGTGGATGATGGGAAGGGGACGTGGAGGTTAGAGAAGAAAGAGATAGGGTGAGAGTTTGAGGAATGAGAATGAGAGGATGGAGGAGCTGAGTCAGAGTCCACGCATGAACGAGCATTACACGTGCCATTTCCGAATCACACGCTGCGAATACAATAGAGTCATAGACGACAATCTTACTTGTACATTTCAAAAAAAATTGTATCCTACGTGTTGGTATTATCCTCCCACGTGTCTTTTGATTCTTCGAAACCGCGGCGTCGACACCACCTCCTCCCCCCGCGGTTTCCCTTTCCTTCCTTCCAATGCGCTTCAATTTATTACTTCTTTATATATATATATATTATTTTCTATAAACCATTATTTGCTCTTCTTTATTTTTATTGGTCCAACAGGTTGAATTTTAATTTTCCATCTCATCGTAATTCTTCAACTTTCAAAATTAATTTTTTAAACGGAAATTTTAAAAAATAACCAATTTTACAAAATATTTACGATCTATAGTAAATTCTATCACTGATAATCATTGATATGCTATAGTGATAGAAGAGTATCATATCATTGATAGAATCCAAAATTTTGCTACAACTTGTAAATATTTTTTTTATTTTGCTATTTTTAAAAATGTTCATTTTAAATAAAATTAAATAAATTATAATTTGTTTTAAATGGTCTTATTTAAATAAATCACTGTCTTGAAAGTAAATTTGACATGATAATATTGCAAATCGTTTTAATTGTCTTTCGAAGTTAACACATTATTCACCTTTAGACGTGCACGGAATGTAGGGTTGAAATCAAAGAAAGAACTCATATTTTTTCGATAGGAGAATTGTGTTTTTAAAAAGAAGGAAGAAAAAGATGAAAAGGAAGGTAAAAGAAAGTGGAGAGATATTAAATTAATGTTTGGAAAAATAATTGCACCATTAAAAATCTAAACCTTCTTATTAGCAATTATGTTTTAACATTTAAAGATGCAAACAAATTAAAATAAAATTTCAATATGTTTATAAATAATTTGACTAATTTTATTATATTTGAAAAAAAAATCTCATTAAATATATAATAAATTCAATACCATAACCAACTTTTAATAAAAAATTAAACATAGGAATTAAATTGAACATTAAAAAAATTAGAATAAAAGAATCAATTTATAGATATAGTAAATTAACATATATATATATATGGTATTATAAGTTTAATAAATAAAGGAGGGTGGGAAGCAAAGTGACTGAGAAGTCAGCCCATGGTTTTTCTTTTTAGAGACTATTTTGTAAAGCAATATATATGTATATATAGATAGATAGATTCATTGAAATCCAATTTCTGAGTCTATAAGATATTTGTCATATGAAAAAGAGAGAGAAAAAAAAAGGACAAGCTATGAATAAAAAGAATTATCAAGTCTCACAAATCATGATTTAACATATGCTACTTTATCATGGTGTTTGAGTAAATATTTATCATTCATCTTTTTAGTTATTATTTCATACTCATCAAGTCTGTGTTAAATCATAAGTGTTTCATCAACGATAAATTTGTTAGAAAAGTAGAATATGATCACTCTACATCGGTATTGTTGTAGAGTTAGAGAATAACAAAGTATGAAAGTTAAGGAGAGTTTGAGAGTCGAACGTAATTTATTTTATATTAGATCATTATAATATATTTATAGAGAAAGTCGACATATGATGTTTCTTTTAGGATAAGTAGATAACATATTGGACCAAATGGCATGCTAGGGTCTCTTTCTGTCAAGCATCTACGTGGACCAAGTCTTAGACTAAAAGTGTTCCTTTTGGGAGGAACATATATAAAACAAATTTATAATTAAATTGTGTCGCAGTTGTGGTCTCTATGGGTAAATTTATAATTAAATCTATGAATTACATGCTTAATAAAATCACATGTATGTATGTGTTGAGTACTAAGAGGTTCGTTCGTTTGTTTTGTTTATGTGTGCAAAGTCGCAAAGTCGCAAAGACAGCAAATGATAAGGTTGGATATGAACGTTGGGTATTTAAAAAAGCTCAAATTGGCATTAGGAGTTATGAGTAAACAAAGGTGAAGACATTTGTAATAGGGGAGATGTAAGATTGGTTCTATAGGCCCAAATGAGGAAGGCCGAGGCTCCACATTGAAACAACTAACTACTTCGTCTCAATTAATTATGTCAGTTTCTGAATATGAATATAAAATTGGAACTGACCAACTATGATTCAGTGTCAACTAGTAATTGAGAACATATAATTTGAATTGTGTAGGAGTGGAGTGCTGATATTCATTCAATTAAGCTTCTTTTTCTTCATACTTAAGAGTAAAGGTTTGAATTTTCTCCATTGATTCGGAGGTCACTCATTCACTCAATTTCTTTCATCTATCATTCATCCCCATGTCATACTTTAATAATTTGACTTTGATTTATTTGCCATGGGGATGACAGGTTTCGTCCAACCACATAACTAGTAGAAAAACAATAATAAATAAAAGAATTCATAAGAGAGTGAATTTTAATTTCATCTGATTTAAAATATAAAATGCCAACGTCCACAAATATATCTTAAGTTTAAATTTTATAGAGATGTCAATGAAATATCAATATTGAAACAAATATCAAATATTTAATTCTATGTTTTTGAGTGAGGAGGAAAGAGTTGGTTTTCTTTTGGTCAAATACTAATGAGAAAGATATGGCAAAAATAAAATTACATTGAAAAGTAAAACAAAATGTGGCAGTATCAAAGCGTGTTCTTGCTTGGGCAAAAAGATAGAAATTCAAATAAAGCTTCTTTAGAAAAAGACACTTTTCTAAGATCATTGAGCATTGAAATGAAGGTAAGTCCAAAAAAAGGTAGTTTCCATGCTCTACACAATATAAAGAAATATGAACCTTCTTAAGAAAAGCATCTGAAAAATCAAATTGTCAACAAAGCCGTTTTGCTTTTTCTTGATTGTCAAGCAGCCTCATTTCTTCAGCCTATAAGTATGTGCTAGTGCTAGTGCTAGAACAAACACAAGTTTTCACTCACCTTAACAATATTTCTACCAAAAAATTCCTATCCAGAATCCCTCCTGTTCTCTACTTCCTAAAAAACGTTTCTTTTCTTCTCCAAGGTCAAACAAATATGGGAGACGAGAAAGAGAATTTGTTTTGGTCAATTATAAAGTCTTTCATTAATTGCTTACTTGGCCTCAACGATGGAAATGCTGACCCATCCAACGCTGCAGTGTCTCCATCGGGGCCAGAGGCCGCCATGGTGGCCGCAGCAAAGCATTTCTCTTCTGCTGACAAGGTTCAGTTCAGCTAGTTTAGTGTTCATTATAAGTCCATGTGGCTGATGTCAACTACTCCATACATGCTTGAGCAAGACACGGTTCTCTGCAGCTTAACCAACATCCATCAGTTCTCAATTTCATCACGTGTCAAAAGTTACGAGTAATATTTTATGTAGCTCTGAACAATTTGGGTACCTGAAATCTTGGCTTGACTTGGTTGCCAAGCATGAAAGGCGCAGGTCATCAAGTTATGTAATGTCAAATAATACCCCCTGTTAAATCATGTATTAGTTCAAGATTGTCAACAATTCAATATAAAGTCACAGTTGTATATTTGATACATAGGATATAATACAAACTATGCAATATGATCATTTAAATACATACTTAGCACATCCGTCACCAAGTGTCAACTGATTTAAATAATTCTGTGGTCTCTATAGGTCAAAATCAAACAAACGTGTAAGTAATACTTTTCTGAGTTTCCATCAAGGTGTTTGTTCGTGATTTGATTAATGGATGGTACGACATTTAACCTTCAATGCCCTGGCCTAACTAAAAGCAAGCAGCATATAAGATAGGGAACATTGTTGGTTCGCACTAGATTGAAGAAATTTATAAGCAAAATTTTCAGAAAAGTAAGATAATCTTATGCAAGATGGAACAAAAAATGCACAAGTTCATAGAGGCCAGATATCAATTACTAATAAAAAACTGAAAAATTAGCAAATGGTCACTTGCGCTTTATGAGGACTACCAACACATCAATGTGTTTAACATAGAGAAGCAAAGCTTAAGCAATTGGATGCCAGATTTTATATATCAATATAATTTAGCTTCTTAAATAGCAAAGAATAAATAGTTGAAGATAAAGTTTGGGAGATTACTCCTTACCATCCTGGACATCGGAGTTCTTTCATTGCAGTGTGCAAGAGTTTAATTGTGGTCAGGAGTTCTGAGGACTTTGATGAGAAATGCGTACTCATAAGCCATCTCTTCACATCCACCATAGAGACCACCTTCACCAAAATGTCCTCCAAGCATATTGGTCTTTAAAATTGCAGAAGTTGAACAGCGAGAGCACGTAGTGTCTCGAATTTTTGCCACCCACTTAGCAGCTTCCCATACTCCAACCCTGAGGATGAAGTTCAACAATTTCACATATGTTTATTTGAGACCAAAGCATGAGATAACATTTACCTGTCCAGACATATATGCTAATGTGATACAGTTGAAAGGTAAAATAATTTACCTTGCATCATGGAATGACGCTGTGACGAGCATTGAAGGATAACAGCTTCCCTTGGATATATTGTCGTAAGGAGAATAGCTTAAAATAGACTCGAATTGCTTTTGTATTTGTGGGTTTCCGAATTCTTCATAATCCAGAACGGTGAGAGGTAAACTGGGATCCAGTAGGGTGTTACATATGTCGAGAAATGGAACCTGATTAAACAGCAAACCTTCAACCACCATAAAAAAAAAAAAACTGAGAGTAACCAAGCAGAGCTTTCTTCCTCTCGTTACGGAAATCAGAACATTAAAATTTTGAAAGTCACAGTTTCTCTTCTTGTACATTTCCTTCTTATTGTTTAGTCTATTTCTTCCACCGTGTGTATTGATAGGATCAATCTTACCTACATAATTGATTATAATGTACAATTGCTTCAATCCTGAATACAACATCAATTCAACCTCACACAAATTTATTTGGCTTCTAGTCTAGTTGAATCAATTCATTATTTAAATTTCTTCAACATCTCCAATGTTTCCAGGAATATCTTCTTTTGCCCTGGGTTCATTAACGATAGTGAAACATCCCTTTAACTAATTTAATAGGAACCTTTGCTTGAAATTAGAAAGTAAAAGAACAGGACTGAAAATGAATTGCTATATAAAAACCTTTTATGAATAAAGTAAATAAAACTAGATGCATTTCCAATCTACTTTATAATATTTGAAGACCAGGGAGGAGGCAAGTGTATGGCTCAATCTAACCTTTAAAACGGCCGCACGAAACAGATCGGGATGCATGTTGATAGCAGCCCCAACTAGAAGACCTCCAGCACTGTATCCAATGGAACCCAGTCGATCCTTATGAACATAACCATTATTAATGAGAAAATTTGCACAAGAGATGAAGTCGTGTATTGAGTTTGGTTTCTCAAGTCCACTCCCACATATATGCCATGAAGAATCACCACAACCACCTCCTCCCCTGCCCACCAAAATCCATGTCATGTAAAAGTTAAATTCTCATAGGCACAATCAAGGTTCTAAACTGAGTTTCAATTAACAGAGAATGAACCAATACAAACACACACACACACACACATTATATAACGATAGAACCTACCTGACATCTGCAAACGCCAGCACAAAACCGCGGTCAAGTAAACTCAGGCGATAAGGACACCAACTTTTATCCAGGATTTCACCATATGCTCCATACCCTTGTAGAATTCCGGGTGACTGTCCTTTTTGAAAAGTCATTGGGGAATACAATATGGTCAAGGGTATTCTGATGCCGTCATGTGATTTAACTTCTATCCTTTCGCAAAAGTATGCCTCCGAAAAGTCCTTCCAATTTTGGGATTCACAATTCTGGAAATTTTCTCTTTTGCTTTGAGTGTCTGAAACTTCCTCAGCATCCAACGTATCTGGTAGATTTGTTTTAAGTTCAACATCATGCTGGACTTTTACTTCCTCTTGCTGAATGATTGAAAAGATCCGTTTGGACATGTCATAGTCAACAATTAAATCTGGCATCTGTTGGTTCCAAGAAAACATGGAACTTTTAGAAAGGTTCAAACTTCAAAATGAAGCCAGAAGAGTGGGGTAAATTTAAGTTTAAAACTCAATTCTAAGTACTAATTATGACAGTGTATGCTAGCACATTAAAGACAATAATGCTCACAAATGTGTAATTTTATCAAAAACTATAAGGAAAATTAATTTTTAGCTGCTTTATAGCAAGAGGCATAAGAAGCAAATAATTCCACAAATTTATCAAGATTTACTAGATAAAACTTAGCTTCATAATTCAAAGGAAACCAAAAATAAGGGAGAAGAAAGTACAACCACTCAATAGACAAAATCAGATATAAGTACGTGCTAAGATATTTCATGCACATGCAGATATGTAAAATTACAAAGTAATACCACTGGTGATGAGAGCACCACACGGTATAATGAGCTCATGAAGTCATGGTTTGATCCTGGAGCTACGCTGCAGGAATTTGAGGGAAGAGGGAAAAACCATGGGTCAAGTTTGTCAATCTCCAAGTGATGCTGCAGAACAAGTAGAATGAGATGATATACAGGAATTGTTATACTGATGCTAATTTAACCATAAAGCAAGCCAAGAAAAACAAACCCATACGTTATGATCAGCATCTAAAGGCAAATTGATTGAACATAACATAGAAACACCATTCTTATTGACAAAAAGCACAAGATGTCCACTGAAAATATCCATGTCCTGTATGCTGAAATCTTCACTCTGAAGGACGATATCCTATAATACACACATGACATGACAAGGTATGTGGAAAATGAAAAAGGAGATTAGTTGAGTGGAAGTAACTAAAAAATTAAAACTAAATTAAAACAAACACACACGCACACAGTTGATAAAAGAAGGGACACTGAGATCAGATGTGGAACAAATGTAGCATAAAAGTAACCTGCCAATCTGCTGACTTAATATCTTCAACTCGACATCGAGCTACATAATAATCTTCTTCCGAACAATCCCCATTCTTTTCAAGAGGAGCATTTGTTAGGATATAAAAGAAACCATGATGATGTTCCAAAAAGTATTGAATACCAGGAATGCGTTCATGTATTTTTAGCAATCCACCTAATGAGTTGTTAGCATCTATGATATAAACCTGGGTAAAACAAACCAGTAAAGTTTCAGAATAGGAGTTTTAAGTTGGCTTAAATAAAATCTGCGAGAGAGAAAAAAGATAGAAAAAGAAGAAAAAATTGAAATAGGTAAGTTCCTTCCTCAGACGAAGTCCTTGAGTTTGAATTCACAGTTATGAACTTCCCATCTTTTGTGCTTGTTATGTCTACACAATAGTTGGCATCATTTTCAACAAACACCGAGACATCCTCTGTGTTGTTAAATCCAACTTTTGTGCAGAAAACCCTGTCAAATATTAAGGCAGCAGCAAAAAAGAAATGTCAGGTATATGTATTTTTTTTTTAAAAAAAAGCTAAGAACGTTGACAAAAATTTGCCTGTAAGGTCGCTGATTCTCATCTGCTTGTGTATAGAAAAGCACCCTGCCTTCTTCCGCCCAAGCCAAACTTACAACTCCCTCCTTCTGTAACTTGGGAATTATCAGTCCATTTCTCAGGTCTTTAATCTGAAGCATGAAGTGTTCATTGCCAGTAATATCAACTGTATATGCTAGAAAGTTATGGTCTGGTGAAATACGACACGTTCCCACGTGAACATAGCCTACAATTGTGACAACACAACGTAAAATTTAATGAAATGCCGTAATTCTCATAACAGGAAGTAAGATCGAAAATGAAAATTCCTTGATGAACACAGTGAACCAATCATCAAAGACGTATTACCCAAAAAAGAAAATGCCATTTACGACTTATAAAAACAACAGTGAAGTATTTGTAG
The DNA here is from genome assembly GCA_025688845.1 of Cucumis hystrix. Taxonomy (NCBI): domain Eukaryota; kingdom Viridiplantae; phylum Streptophyta; class Magnoliopsida; order Cucurbitales; family Cucurbitaceae; genus Cucumis; species Cucumis hystrix. The sequence goes on along the minus strand of CM046892.1, from coordinate 15,863,834 downwards.
CTCTTTCACTGTTCATAATTCAGATAGAACATGATGAAGAACGATTTTCAGTACACTTTAGCTCAACATAGACACAAATAAAATAGAAAAGATCTCAATAAACTTACCGTGTTGTTTAGCAATTTCATTCCAATCAAGCAATACTTGTTCTTCCTTCCCAGAATTCCCTTTACCAAAATTTAAAATTTTCTTAAACCAGCTGCTTTTCTGATTCTGTAACCTACGGCATAGAACTGGGTATTCCTTCCCATCCGGAATGTATTGGTAGTAAAACCTAATAAGATGCATCGATAAATTCAGCTTCAACCACGTTCAACGAAATTAAAAAGTATGAGATTAGGAGTAGGAGAAAAGAGCAGACCAGGATCCCCAAGGCTCAGGGGGAGTGGAAACCTTGGCGGGAATTCGACTCGTCATCTCGGAGAAGAGCTGCCGCTGTAGAACCTGAGTGTCAGCCATGAATGCTTCAGCATACAGGTTTTCTTGACGGAGATAGTCAGCGAAATCAGGGTCGTGGGTGTTGGACATCCAGTGGTAGGGATCTTGCAGCGTAACGCCATGAACAGAGTGAGTGAAAGGGAGTTTTTTAGGAGAAGGTGGGGACTGGGAAGGGAATGAGAAGATGGGTTGTTGTTTGCAGGAGGAGGAGAATGACAAAGAAGAAAGGAAGAATTTTGTACTTGAGGATTTGGGTTTTAGAAGAGATTTGAGAGCCATTGTGCTCTTGCTTCATTGAAAATCGAGGCGCGCCATTTATAATAGTGTGTAGTCATTTGTCAAATTAATGGATTTCAATACGTGACCATTATTGATAGATCTTTGAAAATGGTTTCTTTTCTCACAATCCTTTTTCCACAAACTCATATTCGGACTTTATATTAAAACACCTACTTCATTTCTCGAACTATTTAGAATTCGTTTGAGTGTGTACTTTTATTATCATGAAGCCACTTAATCCGAAATGTAAAACAACACAATCATTGTCAAAATAGATTTTCTTCCTTATTAGAGGTTGGAGGTTTGATCTACATCCTCACAATTGTGGCATTAAAAAAAATCTATTTGCTAACATGAACATGCCTAAAAATTGAAATAAAACTTGTTCTATCAACTTCAAAACCTAAGATTTGAGTATTCGATTCTACCACCACGTGCATAAGTTACGAACGAGAAAAGAGGGAAGATTCAACGGTTACTTTTCTTAATTTCTGTAAGTGAAATATAAAAATGAAAACAAACAGAAAATAGAGTCAAATCTGCAAGAAAAATTCCATCTTTTGAAATGTAAAACAACACAATCGAATTTGAGAAAGTAATTGTGTAAATTCTGTACAAGTTCGAGCAAGGGAAAACCAGCCATCCCCAATACACTATATAGAGAGTCGGTTGTTTATCAATGGCAGCGTTGTTTATACAATTGAATAGAATCGATAAGGAGTAAAACTTGAGGATATTTCTCTACAAACAACAATCTTCTTCTTCTTCTTCTTCTTCTCTTATTTTTGGTTATGAAAGAGCCTGCACTGCAGTACACTTCGATATGGTATTAGTATTCACCTTCACTTTCTTCTCAACAGCCCATTCTTTTTGTCAATAAGCCAAGGCCAAGATCCTATTAAAAACCCCATCTTCTTCTCCTTATACTTCACATTCTAACTACTTGTGGCTTTTGCCTTGGAATTTTCTTCATCGACATCCTGTATGCAGCCATGAAGTTAGTTTTGCAGATCAGTTTAAGATTGGAAGTTGCCATACTATGATTCTGTAGGAAGACCAAATGAAGAAGCAGAAACATACCGAGTTTTCGATCTTGTCAAAGTCATCATCGAAGCTTTCGTTGCCATCATCTGGAAAAAGAAAAATGAAAACGTTAAATATAAGTTGAGAAGGAGCATGCTGTTAAGAGTATAGTTTAGCATCCACACTTAAGAATAACAATTTTCAAAACCTCTCTTGCCATGAGACTAAACTAGATTCTGGGGTAAGGAAATTTTGTGCTGGAAGAGCCCGAAACTAGTTAAATCATGATATGCATTACCTGCACCTTCGGCGTCACTGTCTTCAAGATCTCCCAAAAGAAAAGTATCCAAGTCTTGTTCCGCAGACGACGATTTGGAAGCTATACCCTTCGGGTTCTTTTCCGGCCCTTCAGCTTTTTCAGAGGCTCCAACCAACGGAGTTTGCTTGGCTTCATCGGCTTTTCTTTGTTCTTCAGACTTCAGCTTAATCTCTTCCATGTACTTTTTCTCGTATCTGTGTTTTGTAATCATTAGGTGCTATAAACTACTATAACAGAATCTTTCGATGATAAGATTAAAAAAATTTGATCGATACAATTCATTCGCCAAATTCTTAATGGTATATTACGTCAGGCTATATCACTATAGTAAAGCTTCCATAAGTCCTAAATACTCTTATACCTGAAAATGAAATAGCCTATTTAAAATATTTAGGTGCATTCTTTGTTCACCTAATTTTCGTGGCAAGCATTTTTTACTTCTTTTTAAAAAATATTTTTCAGTTTTTTCTAATGTGTAGTTCAAGCGGGGTGGGCTATAAAATGATGGGTACCAATCTATTAGGGCCTTAGCAATCCATGATACACTAAAATATTCATTTTAATCTAATGTATTTTTTAGCAAATACAAAACAAAAAAGCAAAAGGCAAAAAACCTGGCTTAGGTTTACACATTCAACAAAAAATCAGATACTTCAATAAGTTAGACAAAGTAAGGAGGTTAAATTAATAAAGATGAAACAGGAAGCTCGTAAAATCCTTGAAACTGTTTTCCATAATGGTGAAGTCGACAATTAAATTTCTCGAGACGGTAGAAACACTGTATTAAATGCTTGGCATGTGGTGGCATATTTCTTTGAAAACACGATAAGAAACAATGGAGCTAAATTAATTAAACAATTGCAACTTACGGAGCAACATGACTGCTGACAAGTGTAAAATATATCCTCCAGAATATCCTTTCTTTCATAATTCTTGGACATAGTTCATATCTTAATCTTGAAATTTCCTGCAAAAGAAATAAGAATAGAGGCATTTTTAAAATTGCGTTGGGATGAAAATAATATTCAATAGTTAACATGCCGGGGACAAATATAAAGGCTATGATCTTTGATCTACTCTTGATGATGAAACCGGACAAAGGCTAACAACTCTGAACTAACAGATAAATCAAGTGCAGCTAAATTCATAAGTATCTTCTGAGTCCGGGTGTAAGATTTATGCATCATTTAGGTCGATAGTAACTAAAATTCTTGAAATAACCTTTCAGCTTTCGGCATTACCACAGGGAAGGTTTGGATTTCCAAATACTAGCAAAATACATCTTCAGACAAGGCTAGTTGATACCCGTTTTTGAAAGATGTGAAATGAACAAGCAAAGCAATTGTAGCGGTCCATAAGCAAAGAACGGTTCTTTTTCCCATTTCCCAAGTGTGGCTTGTCGCAAAAGTTCTCGAGAAAGAGAAAGAGATCCAATTCACTATTAACCATGTGGGAGACACCACTAACAATTAAATATACAGAAAAAGCTGGACGCCAACAATAACTTTTGAAAGTAGCAAGAGTTCGTGAAGTGCCATAAAGATCAGATACAAATTTAGAAAAGCAATGGACAGAAAATCAAAACCAAAGTTTTCAGCCGAATCGTGATTTAGTTGAATTGAAGGATTGTGCTTGGTACAAACCATATTCAATCGTACATCTTTCCAATAATCTACAAAATGTTGTTTAAAACGAAATGAAATAGCGCAATATCCCAGAATGATAAACGGTTCGAAAAATCATTAGAGACAGGAAATTCCTAGCCAATTATTGCATGATTTGATCGAATTCAACTAAAATTACTAGGATATAAACCATTTTGATTTCACCTTGACATTGGTGAGAACCAACGTGGCGTGCTGTTCTTGCCATTCCGTCAGATCCTTACGCACATTCGAGGACGTAACCGCAACGTCCGACGCATCCGGTTCGTCTACATTAATAATAAAAACAATCCACATCGAATACGCATAAGAACAATTCAGAAATCCTAAAAAAAAACGATGTAAATGCTCCTACCTTGGATCGGAAAGTTCTGAAAAGTAGTGGGAGTAAATCCTCTGACAAAATCTCTCAGATCGTCGTTGAGGCCAAACTTTTCAAGCTCAGACTGAGAATGATGAGAAGGAACAGAGAAATTAGGAATGGAAATGGAAGAGAGTTGAGGAGGGATAATGTCGGAGACATTGAGTGATTTGAGTTGATCGGCTTGCTTGATGGCGGCGGTTTTGATGAGATCGGCAGTCTTGGAGGCCTCGGCGGCGAGCTCCTTGGATTTTTTGGCAGTTTCAGAGACCAATTCGGAGAGTGTGGAGGTGGAGGTTAAGGTTTGGGACTTCTTAGCCGCTTCTTCTGCGAAGGATTTTGCTCTCTTCCATAAATCCTCCATTGACTCCTTCTTCTTCGGTTTCTCTTTTCGTTTCGTTCTGTTCTGTTCTGTTCTGTTCTGTCGACTATGATTACCGGTACGCGCTTGTATTCAAGGACGTCGTTTATGTACAATTACAATGCCTTTAATTTGGGCTCTCCATTTTTTGGGCTTCGGCCCATTCTTTATTTTCTTAAGAAATTCGGCCCATTTTTTCGGCTGAATTAATAAATTTGTAAAATTTAGATTTTATGTCGCAAAGAAAAAATAATTAGAGATTTTATTAACAATATTATGTTATTAAAATATATACAAGTTTACCAAAAATTTGAATTCTATTAATGATAGAAACAGATGAACTTCTATTACTGTGTTTATCAGTACTATTGATAGAATCATATCAATGTCTATTCTTAAAAATTTTACGTAAATATTTTATCAAATTTGCTATTTTTTATAATTTTTCTAATATATTTCTATCTTTTAAATTGTTAATATATAACTCAATTAGATACCAACTTCCTGTACCTTTTAAAATTTTTGTCAAATTTTATAAACTTGCTGTCGTAATTCTTTTTAAAGAAAACTATAAATACCTATTTGTTTGTTTTTTCTTTTTTGGTACACAAATTCGTAGTTAAATTCCATTTGATAACTATTTGTCTTTTAAATTTTGTTTTTATTTTCGTCCAGTAGATATTTGAGTTCTCAATCATCTTTTTAAAAAAGAAAAAAAAACTCTTAAAAGTTATTTTATTTTTACTTTCAAATTTTGATTTAGATATTAAAAAAATTGTTAGAAGGTAAATAATAATAAGAATAATAGATTATAGATGAGAGCAGTGTCGTTTGTAAGCTTGAACTTTAACAATTCAAAGTCAAAACTTAAATGACTATGATACGATACCTCAATGATCAAACATACTAAGAAGCCAAATGACTCTTATATGAAAATGAAAGCGTGAATTTCAAATTATATAAATTGTTATTTCTCCTTTAAACGAAATAATTATCTCTATTTACTCATTATTAGATTTTTTGTTTTAGTTTTTGAAAATTAAGTTTATAAATATTCATTCCTCTAACTCATTTTTTAGGCTTTAACTAAGATTCAACTTGTTTAAAGAAATACACAAAACATTGCAAAAAAAGAAAGAAAAAAAAAGTTTAATTGTCAAAAACAAAAATATAAACAACGAAAGGGTTACCGAACAAAAACCCTATTTTTTTAATTCTTAAATTGATTTGTAAATCAAATTATGATACGAGTAAATATCAATACTTTTTAACCCTTTACAAAGTTGAAAAAATTGGTTTAACAAGTAGCTTCTCTTTGCAACTATCGTCATAATTCAAGACACGTTTGTTTATTATAAACAACGACTAAACTAAGTATAACTTAACTATGATACAATCGAGTTAATAACACCACAACCACACCCATTATCTGAGACTTGTTGCAACTCCTATAATTTCAAGGTTAAATTGTGCAATAATCATTTTGGCCTCTATAGCAAAATTCAAACAAATAAAAAATACAAATTAATAAACATATGAAAGGTTTAGGCATATATGTATAAATAGAGTAGAAAATTACTTTTGCCCACATCACATCCATAATTTTCTCAATAAATACATAAGTAAAAGAAGCACTTACAAAACAATAATAATGTTAAAATATGTTAATAATTACCTAATAGAGTTAACGATTAATTACATAAATTAGACCTCAAAATGGGTCCCTCTAATTGAATTAGACTATTAATTTTATTATAATTAACAAAGTCTCTAAATTAATCTGCTCTGCTCTTTTGTCGGCCACGACGGATGGTTATGGATGCAATTCCCTCTTTTTGTTGGGATCTAATTGTAAAAAGGAAAAAGATTAAGGGGTTAGATTAATTAGAAAAACCCAGTCCACTTCAAGGACGCTTGAGCGACATGTTGTGGACAGGACGACGCCGTTTTAGATGCGCATAGTCCATTGTGAAAATCTGCGACGACATGTCGGCCACTTTCACCCACTTTCTCCCCTTTCCTTTCTTTGACTTCATTCCTTTTTCCTCCTGACCTGTAAATGTTGCAATTACATTAATTACCAATTGAGTTATGTTAGTTTGGTGAGGAAATGAGATGAATGGCATAACTTTGAAAACCCTTCAACTGATTTAAACAAATGATATTAACCATTAAGGGGAAGGGATTCATGGGGAATTGATTTTAAATGGACAGTAGATAAACTAAAATGGAATGAATTAAATGGCAGGTACAGTGTTTGAGAGTGCAGAAATGTATCTAAAATGTGAAATAGAGTACTTATTTTCTTTAATCAATGTGGTGTTACTGAAAATATGGCTATGCCTCAAATTTTCCATATTCTAGGAAGCAATATTGTTGCAGTTTTTAGTGAAAGATCTGGCAAGATTGTAGACATGACGGGGAGGACTTATTTAAAGAAACTTGCATATTTTTTGGATTTGTTTTTGTAAAAAAAATATAGTAATCGTGAATCACCTGAAACATTTTCCTTGTGGTTATCTTTTTGTTTGGCAACTTGGAATCCTTGAGCTTCAACCTGTTTCCAGGAAAATCATTAGTAATCACAACTTCAACAGCAGCAAGAGAAGACAGATATAATCATGGTCATCCCCCGTTTGAAATGACTATTGAATTTGAAGTACATATAAAGTCATTTCAAACAGGATTACGACTATGTTTTGAGAATGTTTTTGAAATGGCTTAAAGTAGTTGTAACTTGATCAAAACCAGGGTCAATTTGACTAGGTGTTTGAAATGAAAGAGCATTTTGAGGAAGAATGATTGTCAAGGAAACATTAAAACCACTGTTAAGAGAATGAAAACAAAAACAAAGATTGATTTAATATTGAACACTTTTTTTCGCTAAGGTACTTGAATAGTTCACTCAAAGTAATTTATGTCAAAATGACTTATTTTAAAAGCACTCTCAAACATACCTTCTTATCCACACTCGTAGCTTCTTCTAACATTTTGAACTTCCTTCCTAAAACAAGAGGCGACTGCTCAGCTTCAGTTGCTGCAAGATCACAAAAAACTTCATTATTCTCAGAGAGAGAAGAAGAAGAAGAAGCAGTAGAAGAAGAAGAAGAGACAAGTACACACACCTTGCAAGGGAGAAGACTGATCCAGAGCATGTGAGGAAGCAGAAGGTATCAAAAGAACCAAGATAGAAACACAGCAAAGTATGGCCATGACTATCAAACCCATGTCTAAGTGTAACAAATTTTCTGTCTAAGTGAGTAAGCAGAGAAATATATATAATACAAAGAGAGAAAGAGAGAGAGAAAATAATATGTTATTAGTGACTTTACACAATTCAGGTAACTCTTGTCACCACTAGAAGAGATTAAATGTAATGACTTTTTTGTTGATATATTTTTTTTGTAGCAGTCTTGAGCACTACAACTTTTACCCATTTAACCAAAAAAATGGGGGTTTTCCCCACTTAAACACTCTGCTTTCCAATGCCATGAAACCCAGGAAAATTATTTTTCTTTCTCGTCGTGTTTGGTTTAGCTTAAGCATAGAAACACTGGGGCAAGCCATTATGGAGGCAGGTCAACTCGCTGAAACCTTTTACAGTCACCATGATGGTTAAGAACAATTAAAACAATGTTAATCTGCAGCTTTTTCATTTTTATAATCACTTGGTGTTCGAACCAACAAACATGTGTTTCAGCTAATCTCGTAAGATGACCTTACAACATGTAAACATTCTCTGTAAGTTGAGCAGTAATGACGCTCCTTTAAAAGACAGAAATTCAACCTGTATGATATTGCAATCTGAAGAGAACCTAACAAATGAAGGTAGAGTGGCATTGGCAAAGATTGACCATATTTATGCTACTCGACTGAGAAAAGACTTGGGTGATGTATATTTTAGATACTAAACCTATGGATAAATTATGGATAAATTACTAGAAGCTTTCAGAATCTACAGCACAAAATGCCATGTCTCCATCCCCGATGCTTCTGTCCCCTAAGCTTTCGATCAGGTTTAGCCATTCTAACAGGACTGCTATTCCACTCGGATTGTAATCTGAAGGAAGATAAATATTTTGCTCCCATTAGTTCCGAACTACAATGATAAACAAACAAATGGGCATATACACTAAGAAATAGCTGATCAAGAGTTTTACATGGGAAAGGCAAACGAACGGGTGCTGGTTGTGCTGCTATCAGACCGATGAGAGATGCTGCCAGAGTAACCTATACGGCCCGAATTAGACATCAGACTCCCCAAAGGTGCCACAGAGAAACTTGTTTCACCCACGCCTTGTGGGACTTCGCTTGAAACCGTATGACTATCGAAATTCCCAACTTCAGTCTTAGGTATGTCTTCATATTCCACTCGTCGTAAGTCTTCATATTCCACACGTTTAGGGTTACTACTAGTAGTATGACATTCTGCTTCACATTTGTCGGCAGAAGCTAAAGGGTTGGAGCTGGTAGTCTCTTGGCAGCCCACGGAGGCACTGGTCGAAGGAGCTGAAGAGTTCAAGTCACCATTATCACAACGCTCCAGACTATCACTAGCTGTGGATGCTAAAGAATTGAAATCGAAAGTAATGTTTCCTTTGTCCACTTTACTATTGTATGACATACCATTCGCAGAATCGCCATGTTTGGGATCTTCAGCTAAAGTAATGGACTCTGATGTCGCTTCTCTGGTGTTGCTAAAAGATTCTTCAGCTACACGTACCAAAACAGGGACTTCCGAACACGTAGTTTCAATAAAAACCTGCATCAGAACAAACAAAACAGTCACCTTATAGCCAACCCTCACCCCCGGTCTCTGGCTGCAATTGTACAGTTTAAAACTTACAATACTGGCAGCAATGTCCAGAGCTCCAAGAGCTCAATACAATTAATTGTGCACAACACTCGAATGAATGATAATAAGAGCTAGATACAAGAACAGTAATGAAAAGCCCAACTAAAGACAGAACACATACATGTTCATGATGTAAATTGAACACCTATTATGTCAAAAAGAAACATACCTGTTCAGACTGAGGGTGAGGCTTAATCTCATTGTTGGTCAGTGGCTTTAAGCTCTCTGTAACTAAATCTGTCATTGGCATATCATTGTCAGTAAAATATGCCACATCATATTCTGCCTCCGGTGTACTAGCCAAATCCTTGGAATCGTATTGATTGGGTGAGTCCTTACTGCCAAAAGATTCTGAATGCTCTGAATCATCTGAAGCAAACATATCTCTTTGCTTTAGTTCTCCTACCGACTCGTCCTTCCAATCTTTTGTAGGAGGGAGAATGGAACAGACATCCTTCTCATCCAAACTACTACCACAAAAGAGCTTATCCCGAGGAGTACCATCATCAATACAAATATCCTTAACAATATTGCAAATATTTTCTTTGTAACAAACTATTAGTTCAGGAAGTTGACATTCAACAACACTCTTTTCCATGTATAACTCGGAGTCTTCCTCAGACAAGTCTGCTTTACAAGAATTATTGAGTGGTGACACAAAGGCTTTAACATCGTCATAGTCATTAAAATCATCAAGATCTAAGTATTCACGCTTCTTTGCAACCCAACCATCTGCACCAGTATTATTGTGATCGGCATCCACATTGCCTTTGAGATTGTTTGTAAATTCTTTCTGATCTTCAAGCTTCATCCCACCAGAATTGGGAGCATCATTATCACATTCAAAAGACTTGGGAACAAACTTGGGGCTAGCATTTGAATGGCAAACTATGGGCTCACCTTCTGTAAAAGAAATCAAATATAATTTCCATGGGGACTTTTATTTTTGTTATAACTTTTTCTGGCCAGTGGCAAAGGGGAAGATCAACTGATTTTTCTTTTTTTAATCTTTTAGCAACTTGGTTATGATTAATATTTCATAACTGGAAGAAATTTGATGTAGAAAAAAGTTAAATTATTTTTAGTAAACTAGGGCAGCCTAAAAAATTGAAACAAATTCACAGGGTTGAGAGAGAGTGCAGAAATATAACGAAATTTTGAAATTGCATTTCCTTTAAGAAAAGAAATTTGAAGATATGAGAATTTACCAACTTTCATGATTCACGTGGACTGTTCAAATGGATTTTCTCAAGAGATATGTATCAAAGTTGGGCTGAGATGACTATTATGTGGAGAATCTGTCATTCATAGGCAAGAAAAGAAAAGTAAAAAAAAAAAGCTAACTCAAATCCTTCCATCTTCGTACAATTGCACAATAAATTTGTTAATTTACATAGCAGAAGGTCAGCTCAAAAAGTATAAAACAGGCCAACTTTTAAGTTTAAAGTAACAGGAAGAAGGGTTTTCTGGCAATGGTTCCCAAAAGTCAAAAAACCAAGATTATCCTTCCATTGACTGCAAGAAAAAATAACCCACTTGAAAACATTCACTACTAAGAATGAAAAAAGTCGTGTTTTTCTAAAAACTGCCAGCTTACAAAGTATGTATTCATCCATAGAATGATATAGAAAACTGATCAGAAAAGGAGATCGAGTCAAGAACTTAATTTCCAAGGGGCAGCATAAAAATTTTAAACAAAAATCTGTACAAATGGAATGCTGTGTAAGTAAAATTTTCAAGCAAATCCAGTATCCTGTTCATGCTAAAAGACAGAAGATTTGACTTTACGAGAACTTACTTAAATCTGAACGAAAAAAAAAAAAAAAAAAAACCCAAATATTAAATCAAAGGGTATCCGAGATCGGCCCCTCTCAAAATTCTCACCACCCTTTTTTGTCTGGTAGTCCAGATTAGATCCGACCACCTTGTTTTTTAATCTTATAATTTAGAGGAAACAAAAAAATGAAAGAAAGTTCCAAAGAACTGAGAGAAAACCCAGATAGGAATTCATCAATTCTGTGCACTGATTCGTGGAATCAAAAAAGGAGAGAAAATCCAATTCATGAATAAGAAATCTGACAAACAAAACAGATCCAATTCCAAATAAAATTTCGACCCCAATAAAATATGATCCAACTGTTGACTTATCTAAGAGCTCACAAGGAAAAAGAAAAAGAGTAATCCCAACTTGCCCTTCTCCATCCACATCCAGTATGAGCTTCAAGCAAAAGTGGGTGAAAATAGATGGAGAAAAAAGCATAAAGTGGAACTATGGTGGTGTGGGTGGTGTGAGACTTTGAAACAGCTAAAAAGAAAATATAAGAAAATGATTGAAAATGGAAACCATGATCGCTGGAACAGTCAGTTAATACAGAAATAAGAAAAGAAAAGGAGAAGATGAAAGAAAGGGAGCTGGGAACCTTGAGACATATAGGAACAGAGGAAAATGAAGTCCACAATGTGTTAGAGCTACGGTACAGAAGAATCCCCCAAACAGCCTGAAAAGAAGAGGTGCGGCCGTATAAACCATTAAAGATTATTACGACAAGCAGATGAGAGAATAAATGGGGTCGCGCACACACAGAGAGAGAGAGAGAAATGAGTTGTTATTATCTGTTTCACTAATTAAAGGTCAACTATGAAAAGCACCGGTCCCTCTCTACTCTCTCTGCAATTAATAAGGGGAGGCGAACGGTTTAGTAAAATGGCTTGGTTTTTAGCACTTTCATACATTCATTCACAAACCCTTTTTAAATTCCTTCTTAAACTACCCATCTAACTTCTCCTCCACCTCTTGCAACTAAAACCCAGATTAAAAAACTTCCCATCTCCTCAAACAGGGGAAATATTTTCGAGGAAAAACGAAATAGAAAAAGGGGTTGAAAACTGAAATTCGTTTTACCTACTAAAAGAAGGCTATACTGTAATGTAGCTCTTCTTTTTTAATGGGTCAAGCAGCAATCCCGAATACCCTTTTGCAGTGGAGTCAGTTCCTGATTTGGTTCGATGATCATCGACAGCTGAAATTAAACCGAGAGACGAGAACCCTTTTTCCTGGGGGTGACAATCATGTCAGAAAGTGTAACGGAGAGGTGTTTCCATTTCTACGCCCTGAAAAGCAACAGAGGGAGAAATTTATTTGTATTTGTTGATGGGTTTTCCTCTTTTATGCCGGGAAAAGTGAGAACAGAAGGAATTAGCTGGAGGAGAGAGGGATTAGAGTAGACTATAACAGGTTGGATGTAGACGCTGATTTTGATTTTGGGTGCTGCTTCCTTCCTTTCTTCTCTCGTCTCTCTGGATTTTACCCAAAAGCTCTGCTCTGCCCCGCTTTTCGGATCAGAATCGGTCTCCTCCTCCTTTTTTCTTTTCTATATATATACACATATATATATTTTGTGGGTCCGTTTTTCTTTTCGTATCATACTGATTTGGGAATTGGGATTCTGAATATTTTCGCCATTTTTATGCCATCATTTCCTTCAAAAGCTTCCTTTTTTTATTGCACAAGATGGTGAATATTTGTTTGATTGATTTGATTTCTTCTTATACACTTTAAACAACAATCTCGATTATTTATTTCTTTACTAACTTTTGGGCTCACACTTGTTAGTGAAAAGTGCTCTACTAATTTTAGTAATTCAACTTTGTATTACAAATGGTCACAAATTCCTTTACAATTTCGTTTCTTCTACCCGCCATGATCGTAAGAAGCACTTTTGTTGTCCTCTTCCGTACCCTCCCCTCCATCACAAATCAAAAGAATTACCACCTGACTTTGTAGTTAGCATTACACAATTGGTTAACCAATACTTTGAATTAGTTGAAACTAATCTCAAGAAATACGTAGTTATTAAAGTTAATATAATTCTGCAAAGTGGTTATGAATTATGATGATTGGATCTTATGATTAAATATTGGTGTAATAAACCTACCATATATTGGAGGGAGTAGTTATATGGAAATAATTTTATATACTCAAAATTAAAAATCCCTAAACAACATTATTTGTGTAAGGAAAAAAAATGATAGTGAGGATTTAGAATAATAGAAATGATAAAATTGACATCCCACCAATATTAATGCATGGTTGGGAGTGTGGTATAATATTGTGTTATATATTAGGTTGGAGTTTGAGGTTAGTGAGATATTGTGAGAATCTTAGTATTAGGTTAAACTAAAAAAGTAGTCATTACATTTTTCTAATTATTTTTTTAAAAATTAAGTATATTTTTGTTTCGAGAATACAAAAGTTGAATTTTTAGTTCGATTTCTAAATAGAAAAATATTTTTTTTCTTAGTTCAGCTTGGGTTTTTAAAACATTGGTAGAAAGGACGTATGTAGATGATAAATTAAGAAATTTAGAGGTTGAATGAGTAGTGTTTGTACCTAAAAAAACAAAATGAGGTCATGTTTTGTAACAATTAGATTTTTGAGTTTTTGTTTTTGAAAATTTAATTTTATAGATATTGTTTCCACCTCAAAGTTTCTTTATTTGTTGTCTATTTTTTTTGTTAAGATTTTAAAAAACTAAGCTCAGTTTTGAAAACTAAAGAAGGTAGAAACTTTTCATAATATTTTTTCTTTGAAATTTGAATAAAAATTCAATAATTGTATTTAAGAGATGCAAATCAAATTAAAAAATGATGAACAAATAGACTTAACTTTCAAAAAATGAATAATGCTCCATTTGACAACCATTTTAGTTTTTTTTTTTTTATTAAAAACAAAAACCATATAAGTTCTATAATCGATTAAGAATGAAAGCTTTATTTTTTATTTTCAGTTAATTTCCTTCATAATTTAAAAAACAAATTCCTTGTTTGAAAAAAAAAACGATTACCAAACATACTCATTTTTCGAAAAACTTAAAGTCAAAGTTAACAAAAATAAAAATAAATGAGTTACCAAACCAGAACGCAGAAAAATGACTAAATGGACACAGATGGTTAAATTATATATAATATTTAGAATTATTCTTTATATAATATTTACTGAACAAATTTATTGTGACAGTTTTTTAAAACTGTTATAGAAAGTTTTTTCATAACATGCGATGCTATCTCTGTAAATAACTATTACAAATTTTATTTGCAACAGAAGATAACTGTCGTTGTAGATCATTTTGTATATATATATATATATATGTAGAATTATTCTTTATATAATATTAGTAGTTGCAATTTAAACTATAATTTTTGTTGGTTGCTAAAATATATTAAAGGTACGTGGAACAGTGCTCACCTGGAAAGAATTATGATAAATTTAAAAATGATCATTTTTGTTAATTCTTATATATGTTCATCTTTTATAATATGCAATTTGCAACCATTTTTATTAACTATAAATACTTACTTATTCTAAAATATACCCTACAAAAATTTCAATTAAATACATTGTGCGTTAACACAAACACATTATGGCAATGCCTTATACATATACGTGAGAACGAAACATTGAGACTTTCTATAAAATCTAATGAGACTACATTAAAGTAAATTGATTAATTAACCACCTCTACATAGGTGAGCTCGACCACAATATGATAAATACCGAAATGAATAAGAATAGAAGAAGACTATCGCAAGTTGTCCTTGTTTCGATCCATGTTGCATTTAGTTAATATTCAACCTATTATATCGAATTATTGAAACTATAGATATTTTATTAATAGTTTTAAACTATATTTAATTTAATATGGTTGTGCACCAATAAAGTACAATAGTTGAATAATTATATTAGAAGTTAATTAAACTGCATGAAATAGCCTCTTTAATTCTTAAAAAGAAAGAACATTAAAATATGATCCATTGACATAAGTGAATTAATTTGATATTTGTATTTCTTGAGTATAGTAATAGTACTGCCAAAAACGATTTATTTGTTAAGCAAACCGACCCATAAAGCAAAGTTGTCACCTTTTTTTTTTATTTTCTAATTTTTCTAATCATATATAGAGGAATCCAATTAAAAAATAAAAAGTCAAATATCACATTTTCTTATATAAAAAGAAAAGTAAACAAAAGGTATAATTAATTAGTCACCTGGTTAATAATTAACCTTTTGATCTAACTTTTCGAGTCTATTTTTATATTTCATTTGTTTCGATTAGAAACGTTTTATTAGTAAGATGTTCGATTAAGCGAACTATATTACAAATATGAAAATGTTATTTTCTGTATTGACATTAAGTCATATCAGTTCAAACAATTATTACGGTATATTTAGGAGGTCTCACTAGGTACAAGTTTCGAACTTTCTTTTTCTCGAAACGAAATAGGGTTGTTTGTAAATATTGATATCCTAATTAGCTAGTAATGAAAATAGGGTTTAGGGAAACTATTTGTTATTTTAGTACATAGATAAAATGACACATATGCATGTGTGTCATCATCTTTATGTATGTATGTGAGAATTGACCTTGCTCATGTGGCATGTCCACCTGTCATTTTCATAAGTCAAACATTCTCACGTGGCTTGTTTTGAGGTACCTTCTTCTCATGCTTCTCTCCTCTCTTCTATTTTCAATCCAACTTTATATTTTTTCTTCAAATATTACAAAAAAGAAAAAAGTCACCAATTTCTTTTTTTTAATTTTTATTTTCTTGCTTCAATTCATATGCTTTCACTCATTAAACTACTTAATTTTGGTGGGTCTTTTAAAAGAATATACCCAAAATAGAAAAATCTCAACAATTTTCTAAAAAAAATCGAAGAAAAGAAGAAAGACGATGAAAAGGAAAGACAAACTCGAAATATTTTTAAAAAATAACCAGGTTAATGGGCTTTTTCATTTTGTTATACAATCATAAATATTTGGTTGTTTGCTATATTTATAAAAATTAATCTAATTTTTTTTAGAAAGATTAAAAAGTGAAACTATTTAATATAATCCAAAAGATTTTCGTCATTTTTCCAAAAAAGACGAACAAATAATTACTATATGTCAAACATAAATTCAACCGATATTGAAATATATAGGAGAATTATAAAAAAAATAGCAAATTTGACAAAACATTTACAACAAAAAGCAAAATTTTAGATTCTATCAATAGTAGACATTGATAGACACTTATATACTTCTATCAGTGACATTATCGATTTCTACTATTGTTAGAATTCAAAATTTTACTATAATTTGTAAATATTTTAATTTATTTTAATATATTAGTCAAAATTGTACGAAAAAATGTAGAAATCATCCATAAATTTTGTAGGTTAGGATTATATTAAAAAGGTGGTTGGTGTTCATAATTGTAACAAACAACTCTATTTATGTAGTTGGTATGGTGTATTATCGCATTTGAGCACAACCTAATTAATTAACACATTATTAAACTATATCACATGTATGTTGATTATTTATAATTTAATTGTTTTTTACTTATATTTATAAGAACTATTGTTTATTATCATCATCACATCGCACGTAGTCTAATATAAATAATTAATATCGACAAAAATTTAAACGTCTTATTTCAAAGTTAATATCATGAGGTAGAAAGTGTTCTCATGAAATAATTAATATTAGAAAGTCATACACTAATAATAATTAGTTATCGGTCCATCTATAATGGATAGATTTTAAAATTTTGCTATAATAATTTATACATATTTTTTACAAGTTTGGCCATTTACCCAATAATTTTTGTATATTTATGTGTTTACTATAATTTCTAAACACAACAAAACTATGTGTATTTAATGATTAGTTTTCATTAGAAAATGCTTAATTGAAAAGAAAATAAGGTATAATGTATTTTCATAGTGATAATCACCCTAAAAAATTGGTAATAATTTTTGTTTCATTTTAATTTATATCGCTGGAATATTTCGTATACTAAAGTCTAAATGTCACGTAATTTATACTTTAAGATCACTTTAGATCAAAGTAAAAATAACTAAATTGACATAAAGTATATGAAATTAACACCGACCTAACAACGCCGTTCGTTTAGAATCTCTTCATTATTTATATTTCATAGAAGTTAAGAAAATGTTGATTTGATAATTAATCGTGAAGAGAAGAAAGGTGTGGGAGAGGGAAAAGGGCATATAAAGGATAAAGAGTGGGGACGAATGTGTACACAAAGCATTTATTTATAGTTATAGTTATGGAAAAGTAGTTAATTGAATTCGTATCACACCACCAAATCATTTAATTTTAAACCAAACTATTAATTCTCATAAATGTCCTCTCCAAAAACACAATTTCTTCTTCTTCTTCTTCATATCTTCTTATTATTTTTTACAATAATACCAAAGCTACCACGTGTGACCTTCTTTATTATAATTTAATTCTTACGTCACACTCCCACCTCTCAACTATTAATCAAATTCATCTACTTTTGTTCTTATTTACTACTTAGCTTTCGAGATTCTACTTTTAACCTTTATTTTTCTTCTTCTTCTTTCCTACTCACTTTTGATTATCATTAATGTTAATGTCTACTAAATATATTTAAATTCATTTTTCTTTATTTTGTAAAAATATCGAATTATAGTATAGAGAATTTGACTTCACGCCTTCGAATGACGAACAAAGAAGTTAAGAAAAAGTACAAAAATAGAGGAAAAAAAATAGATTAAACACCCACAACTAAACGAGAAATTCCATGGAAATGAGTTCTCGTACGTTACTTTTAATGGAAGTCCCAAACTACTTAAAACTATAAAAAAACACTAATCACACGATCTGATTAACCACTTGAAAGGAACAAACAATTTACAACATATAACAAACAATAATGTCATTGATATGCTTCTATCAGTGATATTGATAGACAGTGATAGAAGTTTATCAGTGACTATCATTGATAGAATTCAAATTTTTGCTATAGTTGATAAATATTTTAATTTATTTTGCTATTTTTAAAAATGCTCTAGCTTCTAACTAATTTTCCATCACTATTACAATATACACAAAAACAAATTTACATCACAGTTGTCTTAAAGGAACAATTCATTAATTTAAAGTTAACACAGACCCAAAGCAAAAGGACAGTTCAACTTGCAAGTATAACAATATGAAGTCAAATACGGTTCTCAAAGTCTATCATTAACAGAGTTAGTTACATATTTGCAATTGTTTAAAAACATTGCTATTACACTTAATTGATGACTAAATAAAAGAAAAGGTAATTAAGTTAGTAAGTAAATTTGATAAGAGTGAAGTGAAAAAAATGAATAAAGAGGGAGTAAAGGAATAATGTAGGGCCATGAAGAGAAAGAAGACATTATAAAGAACCAAAAAGGTCCTTTTATGTGTTGTAAGGAAGAAATATTTATGTTATATGTTTGGAGTTTATACTCAAAACGCAACCTTTAATTGTACAAAACGACAACACACAAACAAATACAAACTCTATCCATCTTCAAAATGGCCGGTTGAAATAAATAGGGACGGCAAATTTAATGTAATGATGAACCCGGTTCGCTCAAACACAACAAACAAACATATCACATTATTTTTAATAATTATAGCATAGTAAAAGGGGTATAGTGTAGAACAATAAAGTCTAATATTTTCTTTACTTATTATTAAAACGTCGAAGAATAAGATATTATAACATGATTGTAGATATTCTAAGAGCAGATTTGAGTGGAATCAATGACAGATTCATAAATTGTGTTCTTGACAGTCAAGAGAATAATCACTTAACAACTCCAAGTAACATAAGAAATGCATAAAAAGAAGATGTATAGTTAAAATTGAATCAAAATGTGGTGTTGAGCTCTTTGTTCTTTGTTAGCTCAATCTCAAAGTCATCCAAACACACTGTCCTTTCTTAAAATCATTAAGGCTTTTCTTCTCGGCCCAAATTCTCATTTCCAATGGCCTCATTTTAAGTCCAATTCTTGCATTAACCACCGAGGTGATGGTTAATTTGTTATGCTTGTTGGGATATAGATTGAATGGGTAGCAAAGGATGAAGATAAACTATACACTAGGATTTGAGATCGAGTATATCTTAAGATCATTAGGGTCTAAGTACCACAAACACTTGGTTTATCTAAGTTAAATTGGTATTCTATAAGAAAATTTGAAATCAATTTTGAAAAATAAGTCTAATTTATATTACCAAACTCTGATTGAATTTATAGACTAAACAACATAAAGACTTAATAACAACTCAACTTTCCAAATGCTCCTCTCTCGGGTGTCAACCATTGCTACTGATGAAAGTTGTAGGTAATATTGGATTGAGAATCACATCATGAAAGTGCTTTGTTGATGTGTGGAAAGTGGATGAAGAATGAGTTGAAGTCCATGCTGGGGAGCAATTGTAAGCAACATAGCAGGGGAATGAGCATAGGCAGGGGAAAGGGTGAAGGAGAATCGTTGAAGAATCATGGAGATTGCTATTTTGGCTTCATTCAATGCAAAGTTCATCCCAACACAGCTTCGAGGCCCTAATCCAAAGGGGAGATACGTACCGCCACCTGGGTTTCTTTCGGTTGCCTTTGCTATCCCTTCCGAAAATCTTTCTGGCTTGAAATCATCCACGCTTCTCCCCCATAACTCTTCGTCGTGATGAATTGCTGCCGTCGGTATCACCACCTGCACTCCACTCGGAAGAACTAGCCTCCCCAATCTTGTCTCCTTCTCCACTTTTCTTAATAATGTCATCGCCGGAGGGTATAGCCTTAGACTTTCATGGATGATCATACCCATCTGCACAAACAGTAACAACGTTCCGGTTTGATAACCAATTTAGTTTTTGAACATTAAGATTATATAAACACTACCTTATATTTTGTTATTATAACATTATAATTACCGTTTTTAGTTTTGGAAGGGCTTCAAAAGTCGGGTTGCTGTGTCCAAAAACGTCGAACACTTCGTTTCTAGCTTTTTCTTGCCATTCTTTATGCAAAGCCAAAAGAAACATAGTCCAAGCCAACAAAACATTGGTGGTCTCATGCCCAGCAAAGTAAAAGGTCTTGCATTCATCAACAACATCTTCCAAACTGATCCTTTGTGATTTTTGAGGATCATTTTTGGCCTTCACTAACAATCCTAAAAAGTCGTTCCCATAATCATTTGCTTCATCATTATTCAACTTCTCTTCTCTTGCTTTTATGATTTCCACGAAGCAATCTTTCATCTTCTTTTCAAGACTCTGCCCTTCAATATCATCTTTTGATTTCAATATCTTACTGCATCCTCAAAACACACAAACATTTAGGGCAATAATTGATGCTACATAATATTAAATACTGTAACAACAAAAAAAGCAAAATTATTATCAAAAGGCGAAGACAAGCTTAAAAGTACCTGATCACAGGAAGTCTAACTTTATATCTATTTGTAATGGATAACTCACAAAGCCTCTGCAGCATGTGGAATACATTTCTTCCTTGTTCATAACTACTTCCAAAAGCAGTATGTGAAATGACATCCAAAGTATAAACCTTAAAATGTTTGAACACATCAATCTCTTTGTCTTCATGATGTGCCCATTCTTCAACCATTGTCTCAGCACATTGAACCATTGATGGGATCATGTTCTGCAAAATTGTAAAACAATAGGGTTTTTTCTTCTTCTTTCAATTATTTTAAAACTGATGGGTAAATATCAAAATTATATTCAGGGGTAAATTTACTTTGAGGTTATCTCCATGGAAAGCAAAATGAGCAAGTTTTCTAGAGTTGACCCATTTTTGACCCTCTGCTGTGGCAAGTCCATTTCCAAAAATTTTATGAATGTGGCCTTGGAGTTTTGCCTTTGGGAAGCTTTTGTGTTGGTTGTTGAGCACTTCCTTGATCAGCTCTGGCTCTGTTATGACTAAATGAGCCTCTGCACCAAACCATTGAACATAGTTCCTTCCTGTTTTTCCACACCACCAAATAATCAATTAGTAACTGATTGCAGTTTATATCATAATCCACATGAGCTGTGTTGTATATATATACCATATTGGTTGAGCCAAGAGAGAATATGAGGAAGAACCCTAGGAAGTATACGGTGAGAGAGTTGCATTGGTTTAGTCATAGCCTTGATTCTTTTTGAGTACATCTCTTTGGTGTTGCCATGTATGAAATTGTATGATGGGCCTTGGACCCCTTGCGCTCTCATCAACCGTTGAATCTTCATAGGACTCCACCATAGCCTTCCTAAAAGCTTGAAGATGACACCTCCAAAAAGGATAATCCCAAATATCAATATTGAACTGTAGTAGTTCATAGTAATATCCATTGATGGACTTTGTTAGTTGTTTCTTTCTTGATCTTTTTCTCTTTGTGATTCAGTTTCATTTGTGTTTAAGTTCCTTAAAAACAGGGTTTTCTTAAACAAATTATTTTATGGCTGCCACGTGGCGAACAGTGGTCAACAATGGCAATAACTTAGTTCCAAAGTAATATGTTGACTTTTTTTTTTTTTAAGAAAAATCTTTTTATTTAATGGATTAAAACGTCATTTTTCTCTTTCAAGTTTTTTTTTAATTATTTATTTAGAATTTTGTTCTCTATTACTATTTTTTCAAGGAAATTTTTAAAATAGAATAATTGTCAAACTATTTACAGCCATAGCAAAATTTTAATTCAAATCCAAAATCGATGACTAAAATTTTAACCCAATGTAAAGTATCCAATTTTTTTTTATATACTCTTAATTTTCTTTTATTTATGTAAATTTTCCTATTTTTAATTTAATCATTAGAAATTAATTTTTATCGAATTTAGTTAAATAATAATTTTCATGAAAAAAAATGAAATATGCTTTCAAAACTTAAGAGTAAAATTGCTAATGGAAAATAAAAAGTATATGTTTTTTTTTTAAATCAACAATAAAATAACTACAATTAAGGTTTATTGAAAATATAGGAATTATAAAGAGAAATTTTTAAAAAATAGCAAATTTTATAAAATATCTATAACTTATAGCAAATTCTATCTCTGATAGTCATTGATATGCTATAGTGATAGAAGACTATCATTAATAGAATCCATAATTTTGCTATAACTTGTAAATATTTTAATTTATTTTGCTATTTTTAAAAATGCTCCAATTATAATCGAAGAAAAGTGGCATTTCAACTTATTCTATTTTAAAAGCGATATTTCAACTTATTCTATTTCCCCCTACGTATAAAAATGACATTTTTGTAAAATAAATTAAAATATTTATAAGTTATAATAAAATTTTGGATTTTATCATTGATACTTGTAGATTTCTATCACTGTCTATCAATACTACTAATAGAAGCATATCAGTCTCTATCAATGTTTATTATTGATAGAATTTGAAATTTTACTATATGTTATAAATATTTTGTCAAATTTACCGTTTGTGACAATTTTCCTATATAAAATCAAACATATAATTTTAGAAAAGAATATACATTTCAAGAGCCAATGCTCAAATCAATTTGTTTTTTAGAAATAACTCTAATCAATTGTTATTATTTCTTTACCTTTTAACAGGATGAACATCTTTATCATTTAAGTTATTTTGAACTTACATTTAATGAAAAATATGAATGGTGCACTTATTAATGGTACTTTCTTTATAATAGTAGAAATCTAAGCCATTAACTCAGATAGTATTACAAGTTTTGATGTGAATTGAAATATATTCATTTTGATATTTTTAATTAGTTGGTACGAAAAAAATTCTATTTTAACTTTTATTTGAATGTTTGGATGTTTGAAAATTTTGAACCATGGTCTGCATTTATAATCTGTAGAAAAGAATAATTACCAATACAAATATTTAAAAATTTGTTAGATTACTTTGCTTGTTGTGCAAGTGTAATTTCTTCTCGTTTTTATTTTATTTTATTTTGAGTAATTTGCAAGTTTAATTTCAAACTATGCGGCTCACTACCTTATGCATTAAAACATGTTCAATACTTTTTCTAATTTTTGTTGGAAAATTTGTAGGGCTGCGTATCAATCTCTTTTCTTGGTCTTTCTTTCGTGGCAAAAAGAAAATGATGAAAGAAAGATTTTCAAAAAGAATTGTTTTATTTGGAATATTATTTTGTTTCCTTTCTTGTAAAGACTCGGTGTTAGAATTTTCTATATGAGTTTGCTTCATACTCCTAGTGCGAGTGTGCCGAAAAGGAAAAAAAAAAGTGCGAAAAGCAATTACTTTGCTTTGCAATTGTCTTAAGAAAAAGACGTTGTGTTATCTTGATAGAGTTTCGTGTTGTATCAATAGCTTGTAATTAATATCTTTTGATGATGTATTTAGTTGTTGGTTATCTTTAATGTTGGAAGATAAATCTACTTTAGCAGACAAATTACAGAATCGTTATATTGAAATTTGATGAAGGTCAAAAGTTTAGGGAGAGACATTTTTTATTAACATCTTTATCTGACGATAAGAATGTTGCATGATTAAGGTGGAGGGAGTACTGAGTGAATCTCTGCACTACAGTCATAATATGTTGATTATGATTGAATATTTTCAAAGTAATAAGATATTTCATCATAGGTCAAGGATGATGTGTCATCAAACTAGGTTAATAATGTTGTGTGTCTCTACTTAGTGTTCTCCTTGTTGTTAACTATTGTCACTAAAGACCGTTTACTTGATTTCTTTTGCTCAAACAAGTGCAAAGGTGAAAGACCAAATTTTCCTATTTTTTTCAAAAAAACTTCATGTAGTTTTGCCATATATTTGTTCAAATTTAGAGTACCAACCATACATACATGTATCTTATTAACACCCAAACAGTGTTCATTTCAATCTTTTTAATCTGCTATTGAATTTAGTATCACTTGAACTCCATTCTGGGGGCTAATGGTTAACAACTGCGCTGGCATGTGTGCATAGGCCGGCGATAGGCTAAAGGAGTATCTCTGTAGAATCATTGACATTGCAATTTTGGCTTCGTTCATTGCAAAGTTCATCCCCACACAGTTTCGAGGCCCCAATCCGAACGGGATATACGCAGCCGAGTTGTTTTCGGTGGCTTTCCCCACCCCTTCTGAAAATCTTTCTGGTTTGAATTCATGTGTGTCCTTCCCCCAAAACGTTGTGTCATGATGAACGGCTACTGTAGGAATCGTCAGCACAGTCGTTGTAGGAACCACCAGGTTTCCCACTCTCACTTCCTTCTCTACTCGCCGTGCTACTGGCATTGCCGGTGGATATAGCCTCAGACATTCATTGATGATCATTGCCATCTGTCCATAGTAAAAGCAAACACACACATTTACATGATAATAGATCAGGAGATCCTAGTTTCCATATTGATCTATACGTCATAGTTCTTACTGTTTTTAGCTTTGGAAGGCCTTCCAAAGTTGGGTTGTTGTGTCCAAATACATCCAACACTTCATTTCTTGCCTTTTCTTGCCATTCTTTATGCAAAGCCAAAAGAAGCATAGTCCAAGCCAACAAAACATTGGTGGTCTCATGTCCAGCAAAGTAAAATGTTTTGCATTCATCAACAATGTCTTCCATTGAAATGCTTTGTGATGTTTCAGGGTCGTTCTTTGCCTTTATTAATAATCCCAGAAAGTCATTCCCATAATCATTTGCTTCACCATTCCTCAACTTCTCTTCTCTCTCTTTTATGATTTCCATGAAGCAATCTTTAAGTCTCTTTTCAAGCCTTTCTCCGTCGTAATCATCTTTTGATTTCAAAATCTTACTGCAAACAAATCAAAACTAGAGTTAAGACAAGCAAAAACATCAACAGTAAAAAAAAACGACACAAAAAATGTTTTACTAACAGTATGTTCGCTATGTCTACGAGCAAAGTGAAAGTAGTTTTATAATTAGCAAGACCCCGTCCTTGATCATTTGGAGCGTCAAATAACAAAATCAAGACATTCCAACAAATACTTTCATTTCTATTAACATAACATCAACTTTCATCAAGTAATTTAGGAACTCAACAAACAAAAGTAAGCCCCCCATTTGATAGTAATTTTGTTTTTGAAATTTCTGTTTGTTTCTGCTATTTGAATTCCAAGTCTTGAAAGTAATGTTTATAAGTTCAATTTTCAACTATTGAACGAGGCTAAATTACCTGATTATAGGTAGCTTAATTTTGTATCCATTTCTGACTGATAGCTCGCAAAGCTCTTGTAGCATGTGGAAGATTTTCTTTCCTTGTTGGTAACTACTCCCAAAAGCAGTATGAGAAATGACATCCAAAGTGAATACTTTGAATTCTTTGAACGCATCCAATTCTTTGCCTTCATAATTCTTCCACCCTTCAATCATCTTCTCACCACACTCAATCATGGCTGGGATCATGTTCTGCAGTACACTCCCAATAATCTCAAACAGTTCAATCAAATCTCGACAAAACTAAAATCAAGTATGAAGTTAATTACTTTGAGACTGTCTCCATGAAAAGCAAAGTTGGCTATTCTCCTGGAGTTGGCCCATCTTTGACCCTCTGCTGTGGCAAGTCCATTTCCAAAAATTCTATGAATGTGGCCTTTGAGTTTTGCTTTTGGGAAGCTCTTTTGTCGATCATGGAGCACCTCCTTGATCATCTCTGGGTCTGTAATCATCAACTGAGCATCAACTCCAGACCACTGAAGATAGTTCCTCCCTGTTTGACAATTCCAAGCACTCGCACCGATAAAAACAGACATCCAATTGAAAAAGAAGCTGTTTAATTATAAGTTACTTCATTAACTTTCAAAGTTGAGTTTCATAGACCCCTTTAACATTTTTTAATAGATTTAGACAACAATCAAGTCTAAGTCTCAATTTCGTATTTAATAAGTAATAACCATTCATTTGCAAGATATTAGACTGAAAAGCAATGGTCAAGAGACCTATTACAGTACTATTTAAAATTCAAGAATCTATTCCTAAAAGCATAGCTCTAAAAGTTCAGAAACCAGACTCAGTCGTTAACGAAAAGAAAATGTTATGAAATTGACAAGCCAAGCGAAGAAAGTGAGAAAAGATCAGCACAGATTTACCTACTTCACTAACAGTGTGTTAAACTAAGTCCACGGGATAGAGGAGAGACGGTTTTATTGCTAGAGAAGAATATCAAATAATATAGACTGCAAAAATGCCAATAAGATAAGGTTTATATATGACAGATCTCTAAGCCTTGAATCCATAGTCGTAAATAACATAAATCTCATTTGCTTGGTCATTTACATTCAAAGTTTCAGATAACGGATTCAAGGCTGTCCCAACACAACAATTGAAAGTTCAAGATGATTTTTGTACCGTAAAGGTTGAGCCAAGAGTGAACACAAGGCATAACTCTGTGGAGAATGTTATGGGAAAGGTCCATGGGTGTAGCCATGGCCTGCATTCTTTTGATGTAAACATCTCTGGTATTGCCTTGGATGAACTTATAAGAAGGACCTTGGATCCCCTGTGACCTCATGAACCTCTGAATCCTCATGGGGGTCCACCATAGTTTGACAAAGAACTTGAAGACCCCAAAAAGAAGACACCCAGATAGAACTATTGAAATGTAATTGATGATCGTACACTCCATTATATCTCACTTTTCCTTCTAATTGCTTCAAGATGGCATCTGATAATTGCAATTGAAAGGCAATCGGTTTCTGAGAAACTTCCATTTGTAATTATTAAGATTGAAAATTGAAAGTTAGGTTGCTTTGATTCAGTTTGATACTCTGAAGTACTTTCTCTCTCTTTTGATTAACAAAAAGTTCGAAAAAGAAAAACACAAACCTGGGGTTTGGTCCCAATTAAACTAGAGAGCGGAGGAAAATGATGACTACGGCGCCAGAGGTTAAAATAGCAGGAACGAAGGGATGGAGAGAGGGAGTAGGAGGATAAAGATAAAGGGGAAAAATCAGAGGAAGTCAACGGATTCGCCTGCCTTCATTCATACTTCAAAGCTCAATAACTTACAATACCTTTTCGGTGTTAAAAGTTAAAACAATCTATTCTTACATCAAGCACATTTACGTTTTTGTTTTTATCTTTATTCTAATTTGATATCGAACGAAGAATGACTTGAAGTCCCTGTTGGGGGCAAGTAGTGAGAAACTGGACGGGCGCGTGAGCGTAGGCAGGGGAGAGGGTAAATGAGTACTTTTGTAGAATCATTGACATAGCAATTTTGGCCTCATTGATGGCAAAGTTCATCCCCACACAATTTCGAGGACCTAACCCAAATGGAAGATACCCAGCTGAGTTTCCTTCGATCGTTTTGGAGACCCCTTCAGAAAATCTTTCTGGTTTGAACTCATGTACATCTTGCCCCCAAAATTCTTTGTCGTGATGGACTGCGACGGTTGGTATCATCAGCTGCAGAGACATCGGAAGAACGAGGCTCCCCAACTTTACTTCCTTCTCCACCACTTGGCGTGATACGGTCATTGCCGGAGGATACAACCTCAAAGTTTCGTTGATGATCATTGTCATCTGTACAAGAAAGGTTATATTAACAAATGGTAATTAAGTATTGATGTTAAAATTAAAGAATGATATGTGAAAATCTTACTATTTTTAATTTAGAAAGGGCTTCATATGTTGGATTGCTGCCGTGTCCAAAAATCTTAAACACTTCATCTCTTGCTTGTTCTTGCCATTGTTTATGAATGGCAAGAAGAAACATAATCCAAGCTATCAAAACATTTGTTGTTTCATGTCCAGCAAAGTAAAACGTTTTGCATTCTGCCACTATCACATCCATTGTTATCCTCTCTGATTTTTCACCTTCATTTTTTGCCTTCACTAACATTCCTAGAAAATCATTCCCATACCCTTCTCCTCCTCCTCCTCCATTCTTTGATCTCTCTTCTCTTCCTCTTATTATCTCAGTGAAACATTCTTTCATTCTCTTTTCCAGTCGCTCTCCTTCTATGTCATCTTTCGATCTCAATATCTTACTGCAAAACAACCACACCGTTTCACAAAAAAAGAACTAGTGATCGCTACAGTTCTTACAAACATTTTGATATCATCATGATTTCGATGACTCGTTTGGAGTTGGGGGGTTGTTATGAATACCTGATTATAGGAAGCTTAATTTTGTATCCATTTCTGATAGACAAGTCAGTAAGCTGTTGTAACATGTGAAAAATATTCAATCCTTGCTGGTAGCTACTCCCAAAAGCAGTATGTGAAATAACATCCAAAGTGTAAACTTTCAATTCTTTGTACACATCTAATTCTTTGCCTTCATAATTCTTCCACCCTTCAATCATCTTCTCACCACACTCAATCATGGTTGGAATCATGTTCTTAATTAATTTGAAAAAGAAGAAAAAAGAAAAATTAATAATTAATAACATGATATGAATTACATTTTACTGATTAGTTAATTAATTACTTTGAGACTGTCTCCATGGAAAGCAAAGTTGGCAATTTTTCTAGACTTT
The DNA here is from genome assembly GCA_025688845.1 of Cucumis hystrix. Lineage (NCBI taxonomy): Eukaryota > Viridiplantae > Streptophyta > Magnoliopsida > Cucurbitales > Cucurbitaceae > Cucumis > Cucumis hystrix. Next base: position 15,835,236 of record CM046892.1, on the reverse strand, counting down.
GCCCATCTTTGACCCTCAGAAGTGACAAGTCCATCTCCAAAAATTCTAAGTAAATCCCTTCCAAGTTTTGCTTTTGGATAATTCTTTTGTTTATCGTTCAACACTTCCTTGATCATTTCTGGGTCTGTAATGATTAATTGTGCTTCAATCCCATACCACTGCAAGAAGCTCCTCCCTGTTTCCACAAAACCCACTTTTCATTATGAAAAACTTGATTAAAAACATAATAGCTAGAGAGATTTTGACACATATACCGTAATCACTGAGCCAGGAATGAACATGAGGTATAACTCTAGGGAGTATATTGTGAGAGAGCTCCATAGGGGTAGCCATGGCTTGCATTCTTTTGGTGTACATATCTCTCATGTTGCCTTGTAAGAATTTGTAAGAAGGGCCATTAATCCCTTGGGACCTCATTATCCTCTGAATCCTCATGGGAGTCCACCAAAACTTGGTCACCAACTTCATGATAGTACTCATCAAAATGACACACCCAACTACAAGACTTGGAATTATAATGTATTTGCTAAGAACATCCATCATCCTCATTATTATTACTATTGCCTCTCTTTGTTCTCTGAGTTTAATTCTCAATATTTACCTTGAGGATTTATATATAGTACTAACAGTGAGAATAGTTTAGAAATGCCTCTTTGGAATCTTCATATATAAAGAAATCACTTATTAAATGGCATTTGATAACATCATTATGATTTCATTAAATCAAAAATGCAAAAAGCTTACCTCATCACTTAAGTCATCAAAGACTTTGCTTTATTAATCTACTTTACTCTTTGTACTTTAGTCAATGTATATTTTTTTTCCTTAAAAGGGTAGTTTTTGACATTTTATTTTTTATGTTTTTTTTTAATTAAATGTAAGAAACATTTTTTTTTAATAGCAAAGTAAATAATCAAAATTTTTGAATTCTATCAATGTCACTGATAAAATGATATCACTGACTATCAAATGTTCGTTATTGATAGAATCTAAAATTTTACTAAACTTATATATATTTGGTCAAAATTTGTATTTTTGACAATGTTACTAATTTTTTTGGTTAAATTTTCAATTTAAGAAAACCTATAAGGAAATTCCATTACTAAGAAGTCTTACTTATTTTGATTAAATGTAAATTGAATTGGTTTCATAGTCTTTTGTAATTTTATTAGTCTTGGAAATATCACCTCTCTATAAAACAAGAAACAAATATAACCCTACAAAATTGAGAAAAAAGACAAATTAAATAACTTTCAATGCTATAAAATTCCAAATTAACCCATAAAATTAGTTTGATGCAGTTTACAAATTTAGGTTTTATACAATTTTGGACAGTCTCATTTATCTTGTAGGAAAAGGTCATATAGACAATATAACACTAAAAAAGAAGAGGTTGGAATTGATCATTATCATAAGTATTAAATTTCTATAGACATCAACATAATCTTCGATATATCCAAATTAACCCATAAAAGTTAGGGTTTAGTAAAGGTTCAGTTTAGAACATTTGGATGCTCATAAGATTAAACATTTTATATTAATAATAAGATAGGCATAGAAGTAGAGAGATAAGAAGATTATAGGAATAATGCATTACATACATAATTAGAATTAATAATGATGATTTAAGTAGGCCTACGAAGGTTTGTAAAATAAGCAGCAGGGTTCTTCTCAAAAGCAGCTCTGGGGATGAACCCATCTTGTCCAGGGGCTTTCATCATCTTCGGATTTCCAGGCATTAAAGAAGCCACCATCACGACGAGGGAAGCAACTCCCATCACTCCTCCAATTATTGCTGTCTCGATATTCTTATCCATTTCTTGCTACCACTTCAATCAATTCTTTCTCAAACAAATTAAGAAGATTTGTGGGTAGATAAGTGAAGATTAGGGTTTAGTTTGATGACCAGGAGAATGGAGGATTGTATTGTATATATAGAGATGGTAGGATTATTGGGAAATGGAAACTTGTTTTAATTTTCAATTAAAGCTTTGTAGAGAACATAAAAAAAATGGTTCGTTTTCTTTTGCATAATTTTTTGAGATTTTTGGGACTTGTAAATTACCATTACAACTTAATTCTTTCAAATGATATACATACATATATATATTTGGGTTAAGTTCCAATTTTTGTTTCTTATGTTTTCAATTTTAATCAGTAATGGTAAGGTTCAAATTCTATTTTGATTTATAAATTTTGTATGATCATTACATTTTTATAACCGTGTGTGTTTAATCATTAAACCTTTTAAGAATAGCTTAGTTTGATCTTTGTTATTAGGATTCGGTTAATTTTTAACTGATATAATAATGAGGAACTATTTCGCGTTCCCTCTTTGACTTTCGTATTTTTTTTAATTATAATTATAAATTGGAATATTGAAGCATATCATAAGAATGTTGAGTAGAATAAAAATTAAGAACAACTCATATAGAAAATAATTTGGTCTTCGAAATTGCAAATAATTTTTTTCACAATTAATCAATTTAAATAACATAATGAATCTAAAGCCTAGTCCTCCAAATATAAAAATCACGTCATCATTCGATTAAAAAGTTAACATAATCTTTGACGACAAGAACCAAAATAAACTATTTAAAAAAATTCATAGACCAAATCAAATGTTCATACTTAGCAAAGTGTGTATTTAAACCTAATTTTAATCTACTTTAAATTTAGTTTCTCCAATGTAATGTTTAATGAAATTGATTCAATAACAAAAATAATTTTTGCGTAAGGAAAAAAAAAAGAAATGTGAATATATATATATTTTCAAAATTTTATATTAAAAAATGGTATATATAACAAAAAGAGTTTTAAAGAAATCAACGATAAGTTAAGGATTAAATTAATTTAAGATTTATTAAAAATACATTAATTTAAAAATGAAGAAACTCCTAAAACACATTTAAGAAAATAAATTTCACATTTTGTGTGTTTTAGAGATGTATTTTGATAATAAATTTAGAAATTAAATTACAATTAATATAAGGAATAATGTTTAGAATTAAAAAGGTAAAGAAGATTGGTATAGAAATTTTGGAAATGACAAAATCTCATATCAATTTCCAATTCAATTAAGGAAGAAAAGAGAGTTCCCCTCTTGGGGACTATGCCATCCTTCACTACCACTTCATAATTTTCTTTCTTTTCCCAAAAAAGTATTCACTTTAAGTAAATACATAAATAAATTCCTCTCCCAAAACATTCAATTTTTCTCTAAAATTTATGAGTATACTTATTCATTTGTCACAAACTAACAATATATAAGACCTAATCATACTTTTTTTAAAGGCAAAAACATCACACATTCAAAAGAAGACAAAGACCATTGAGAAAAGAATATGTTCAACTACACAAACAACCCAACAGTGAAGAACGACGTTGATATTCATCTTCAATTGACTGGTAGCACGAGGACACCAAAACAATCACAAACAACCTCAGCAAGCAAGTAAGCCACAAAAATTTAAAGAAAACAAGGTTTACGGACAATGACGGATTCAAAATTTTTATATAGGAGCACTATATAACAAACACACTAAAAAAATAAATAAAAAATTAATTAGCTTTAAAAATTAATTAATTTAATACGTATTACAATTGTCTTCTCCGAGTTTTTATGTTTTAAAATCGATCCATGATAAGTTTATTATCTAACTTATCCATTAAATCTTTCTCAATATAAGCTATAAGACAATCATTCATCTATTGATCTCTCATTCGATTACGCAGTTGAGTCTTCACAATATTCATAGCAGAAAATGTTATCTCTATAGTAGCTATTGCAACCGGTAAAATCAATGTCAATGTGAGCAATTGATAAACTAATGGGTAGACCTTATCTCTTTTCGTAATGACCATTTTCACTACAAGATCACATTTGATTCAACAAACTCTGAACGCATATCAATAATGTAATTTTGAAGTTGATCCTCAAACATAGAGAGTTCAATAGAAGAAAAGTCTCATCGATAAATTTGAGCAAGTCGACTAAGATTTTTACTATCGAATGCAGCAAATGAATATATACATAAGTAATGTAAATATGTGAATTTAAAAATTGCATCAAAAAATAAAAAAATAAAACTTTCTTCATAGAATAAGGTTTTATATAACAAGAGAGTGCTAAGAAATAAGATAGAGTTTTACTGGTTATTTTTTTCTCCTTTAAAAAATTATTTTCGTTTTAGGAAATCAAATTATTTTCCTTTTAAGAACACAAGATGTTATAATTATAGAGGGGCACTGCCACTGCACCAAAAATCAAATTTACTTTTAAAGAAGCATTATTTGATATATATTGTATTTTTAAACTTCAAAATTAATATAAAAATACAAAAATCGAGAATGTGAGGGACACATGCCTCGACCTAGTGGCTGATCTAGAAAATTTATTGACAAGGGGCTTCGAGTTGTAACTTAGAGAAAAAATAAAAATCTGCATCATTATCACTAAACTGCCTACAAATATTAAATATTAATCGATTTTGTTTATAGGGGGGCTCGAACCCGTTGATCTATACTAAATCCACCCATCCGACTCCTTGTTAAATTAGCCCTTGTTTACACGTAGCAAACTAAAAGATATGGGTAAGATGGAGCGTAGCAAACTAAAGGATAAGTTGATTTGCATTTAATTATAGTCAATTCTTGGTCATTAATAAACATATGAATATAGGATGTCACATTTTTGGATGATCAAACTTGTGTTAGGCTTTTCCACGCAATTGCCTATTTCTTTAGAATCCACCTTTTTCTTTTTCCTTTTCTGATTCTCTCACAAAATGCTTCTTGACTCCCAAGTCAATGACCACTGATATCTCGAAACGTGTCTTGAGAACCCTAGCGGCAAGGACGATCACCGATCTATTTAAATCCATCTCTCTGTTTTACACCCAAAACACATCACACAGAGAGATTGAAACAGAGAGCGATTGAAATGAGCGGAGAGCCGGATAACGGAGGGTTGACGGCGGCGAAGTTCGTGGGGGCAGTGGTGGGGTTTGCGACTAATAACGGAGGGTTGACGGCGGCGAAGTTCGTGGGAGCAGTGGTGGGGTTTGCGACTATCATTTGGTGTGTGGCGAGCATGTTCTCGGCAGACTCTGGAACTGCCGGTGGCAGGAGAACGATGAAGGCTCCGGGAAAACATGGGGAGAAAATGTACAGAGATGTGTTTGCGAAGAATCCTTCCAAGTATTTCAGAGACTTGCGGAAGAAATGAGATCACTATAATAATAATAAATTAATTAGTTTTTGTAATTTTGTGGGGGTTTGTTTTCGTTGTTGTTGATTTTCTGCTTTTATGAATGTTGTGTGATGATGAAGACACTGTGTGAGTGAGTTCTTATGGGGATTGAGTTTCAAAGTGTGGAATGAAATGGGAGCTTCATGCAAGTTGGTAAGTTTTTCTGTCATGTAAAGCAACATAATTCTCCCTCCTTTAAAATATGATTGTTCGTTCTTCCATTTCGTCTGAGATTGCTTCGTTTTCTTGTTCCTTCCTCTCTTAAATCCGACTTAGATTAGACTCTCTCACTCGGCCAAAAGGCATTTTCTATATGGTTCTGGCAGTGAACGTCCATTTTTCTATTCTCATGAGTCATGAACAAGCATATAGTCTAGATTTCTCTCAACAAAGACTTATGTTTTATACATGCTGCTAAATGTTCGTGTAACCTAGACTAAACGTTTGTGTAACATAGTTTGAATGAACATGTAGTTTTTATTAAATGATTGTTTAGCTATATATCAAATGATCGTTTAATGATTGTTTAGCTATATGTCTTTGTGTAAGATCAAATATAAAGGAGCAAAAAGTGTCAAATATTGTATGATTGGCACTCTACATACCCCTAGAGGGTTGTTAACCAATTGAACATTCGTCCTTGTTTGCTATTCTTATTTTGACAACTTAATATCATTCTATATAATTAATATCAAGTCCATTCAACCATTAGAAAATAATAATTAAATTGAAGGAAAAAAAAAAAACCCCACACCAAAAAACAAACAAATATAAATTAGACCCGAAGGGTTGAGAGTCAGGTTACCCCATCTAAATCACAATTCACAATTCTCTCCATTTTTCAATTACATTATTTACATCATCCTCATCTCTGAAAACAGAGAGATTTGACATTCAATCAAAACCACAATTCAATTCGTAATTCGGTTTTAAGCCAAAAGCCAGAAATCCTTTTGACGCTTTGTAGTGATCAAATAACCTCCCAATTTCTTGCTCTTCCTTCTCACTGCAATTGCCATACAACTCGCATTCTGTATACAATACTCCACCACGCCCCCACTGCTCCCACCTCCACCGCCCCACCGCTGCCCTGCCCACACCATCAAAAGCCGCCATGTCGTCGACCTTTTCTTCTGCCCCAATACCAACAACGACGCCCCTCTCTTCCTCGCTTCTTCCACTATCACTGCCCCCTTCTCCTTCCCTCCTTCCACTACTACAACTTCCGTTTCCACCTAACAGAAACACAAATATTTTCAAAAACTGACCCAAATTTCTACCTTTGGTTCCCACCTTGGAATCAAAATATTACCTCAGGTCTCTTCAATTGGCATAAAGTTCTCATTGAATGAACCAATTCATATGCTCTTGGTGCTGTCTCCTTATTGGGTCCTTCCCCTATAAAGTAAATAAGAAACAGAATCGACACTAGGTGGTTTATAATTGACAACAAATTTAGGTCGTTTCTGAAGAGTAGACAACAAATTCACCACATTTCAAACAAAAATTTAAACAAAGATATGAAAGAAAAAAAAGAAAGCAAAGAGAGAAAATGTGGGTGAATTTGGACCTTTAGATGAAGGTTTAGTGACATGGAGAAGAAGAATGTTGTCTTGAATTTGGACAGTATGAGAGAGAGCCCAATGAAGAGCTCCTTCAGCTTCAATGGTGGAATCAACAACAATCATGATCTTCCTTCCAATTCCCATCACTGCCTTATTACTTTGATCAACTCCAACATGATCATTCTTCTCATCTAAACAATCATCAATCTTCTTGTTCGGACCGGTTTTCACCGAAACAAAGTCGGGTTTGGATTGAATAGGAACTCTAACATGAGGCCGTATCCGGTTCAGGCAGAAACTTGGCAATTTTGCTCCGGTTTTACCCATTTCTGGAGATGGGGTTTGCTTCAAAACAAGAAATCAGTATGGGAAAGAGAAGAAGAAGAAGAAGAATGTTTGATTATTTTTTTGGTTTGGTGTCGGTAAAGAGACATTGTGATTGTGAATCACATAGTTTTAGTTTCTTTTTTTTTAAATTTTATTTGCTTTGTAATGATTTCTAGATTTAAATTTATTCTTTTATGTTGTGGGGCTTATTACCAAACGTGCTAGTCATGAAACATTGTAGGCCCATTGTATCTTCTTCGCCATAGCCAGCCTGTTTCTCTTCACTTCTCATACCATTCTACATTTCTCTTCTCTTTTATGATTCTCCATTATTCTTTACACATACTCCCAGTTAACGCTTTTGTTCCTTTCTCATCAAATATTAGGACTCAATCCTGTTACGACTCTATGCACTAAAGTATTGTTATGTTAGTATAAATAAAATTAGGGTCCAATCATTTCTTATAGTTTCATCTTCAAATATTTTCACACATCTATTAAATAATTAATCTTTTTTTAAATTGAGAAGTTGATCCCTACATCCTTTTCCTTTATGGAAGGTTAATAACTTTTTTTTCTTTCCTTTAGCGTAATTGAAAAGCAAAGTGATGAGTAGTGATGGTTGAAAGAGTAATTAAATTGGATTTGATTAAAAGCTTAATTGCCAATAAAAAAAAAAAGTTGGAGTAATTATTATGAGTACTTTAGGTGTCACCCAATCTATAAATTAACCAAATTTCAGGTTATTCACTCCCCATTACTCAACACCTTCTTCTTCTTTTGTTAAAAAAGAAGAATCCATTTCTTAATCATTTCAAAACTATGATAGAATGTTTAATTTGAAATGGAGTAACAATATCTAGATGTTAATCTTTTGTTATTCAAAATTTAAAGTGCTTTTTTCATATTTCATATTCTTTCAACATTTTAACTCATTTTTATATAGTTACAAAAATATGAGTATTTATTATTAGTTGAATAAGTGCTTTTATTTATATGGTGGATATTTTTTTAAAGCTTAGGATGTTTACCTTTACAAAAAGTAGAGATTTCACTTTGTCAAAAGGGGGATTTTTTTTTCTCTTTTACTTTTTCTACTTATATGTTTTGACTATATACCCTAAAAATGAAAGGCCATTCCATGTGTGACCCCTATAAAGAAGAGAAGTAATATGAGTGGAGTCGTGAGCATTATTGACAGATTTAGTATAAATCAAGGGGCTCGAATCGAATGTATAGATATACATATGATATCAATATCATTAACTAGTTTAATGGTAAAACTGTCTTCTAACTTCATTTAGATTTATGTTCAAGCCTTAATGATGGTGGGTTATGTGATGTATGAGGATTGAGAGTATAAAGGTACATAATGATAAAAAGAAGAAATTTCATCTCAAGATTTTCCACAACAACCATAAGAAAAAGAAAAAGAAAAAGAAAAAGAAAAGGCAGAAAAGGAAAACAATGGAATATTCATCAAACTTTGGTTGATAATAAAATTTTATAAGGGATGGATTAAATATTATATTATGAAACAAAGTGAATGATTGAGCTTTTGCATTATTGATTATTATGAAAAATACAGAGAGGTTGCAATCATGGAAATATCCATACAATGGAAGTGGAAGAAAGAATTCTTAAACATACGATTTTTATATGTTATGCCCCAAACTCTCCCATTTATCGGTTACAAATAAATTATACGTTTAGTCCTTAAACTTTTACGTTTGGTTTAATAGAATGTTGAATTTCACAAAATATAATGAATAAGTTCAAAATCTTTAGATTTTGTATTTAATTTGACGTCAAATATGCGTTATTTGACTCATTTTATATTTTTTAAATTCATATGAATAGAAAATTCACGAAGAATTTCATGGAATTATTTGACACAAGCATCAAAGTTTTCATAGACTAATTTAGAGTCTAACCTAAGATATATCTCTTAATAATTTCAAAAACTAATTCTATTATATATTTGCAAAAGATGTCTTTAACAAATTAAAATATCATACTAACAAATGGCCTATTAGCTCAGTTGGTTAGAGCGTCGTGCTAATAACGCGAAGGTCGCAGGTTCGAGACCTGCATGGGCCATTTTTTAATTTTCAAACCGGGCCGACGCTAGGCCCAAATACGTAATGGTCTCTTGGTCCAAATAATTTGGACTGCACCTTTCGAACCGGGCCGATACTAGGCCCAAATGCGCAATGGTCTCTTGGTCTAAATAACTTGGAATGCACACCAACCAACTCTTGGTTTGATTTTTGGGAACTACTTTTTAATTTATTTTGTTATCTAGTAACGTAAATTTAATTATATATCATATAACATTCTTTTTTTTCTCTCTCGTAACATTTTAAAGAAAATAATTCAACCAACAAACTCCAAATGGTAGAATGTAAGTTCGATAGTGAAAGAGGTTGGGTAGATCCAATAGGCTCACTCTCAATCATGGTGAGGACTCCATCCTTCTACGGTGTTGGCAAAACGACTTTTGTTTGAGTCAAAGGTCAAGCATTGCCTTTATCTAGTTCAAGACTAAGATGACGAAGAAACCCCAAGAGTTTAACTCCAACTAATAAGGACCTTGACATATCAACTAAATTAATTATTGACTTTTATCTTCCTAAAATAATTTAAGTATTAGAATTTACATGACAGGCACTACACTAGTACATACGTCTTCTATTTTCATTACTTTATAGATGGTCTTCTCTTTTTATACACTACAAATCTATCGTTATTGATATGAAAATTTGTCATCTAACAATGACAATGAATAAAGTTTGTTTAATATACCTAAAAATGAACCAACAAGACATGAAAGGTTATCAACCCAATAAATCCAAAGAGATAAAATTTACAACTCATCACCAAAACTCACATGCATCAATCTATTTTGCTTCATTATTATACATTAGAGTGTTTATATAATATATCATCATCATATTATATATATATATTTGACATTAACCCATCAAGAAAGTTGTTGTCTCCTTTTTTGTTTATTAACTTTTTTCCTTCAAGTGACCATCTTTTTTCTTTTCTTTGGGTATTTGAGCACCATATGTGAATCAAATTGGAACACGTTTATGTTTCTTTCACATGCACACATAAAATCCTTGATTATTCTTTCCATGTGGGGTAATTCAAATCGTTGAAAAACATATTAATTACATGACCCACTAATTCAAAATTTTAAATTTATACAAATCATAGTAAATATAGTATTACGTGTATAAAAGCTTGAAAGTACGTTGAGGTGAAGATTACAAAACCAAATTCTAAGTAATCTAATATCTCTTACTTTGATATCATGTTAAATCATAAACTTTAAGCAAATATTGTATCAAGAGATAATTCACCTTGTCTTGAAAGTCCATAACCTTCGTTATATTACAATTAAGTTCACATATATCTTATTTTGTTTGGAGGTTGTTGTATATGATATTGGCTTGAAAATCTGATATCCACATATCTAAAAGGCTCTTCCATTTGATCACATTCATATATATCATCAAGATGCATAACCCTGATTGGAGAAGAGTTTTTGGTTGATTGATATGTTCCTTATCTGTGAATGTAAAGGACTTTTGTAGGGCACTAAGACCTTGAATTTGGGAGACCATTTTTTGTTCATGTCCTACCCACTGTCTCCTTATAACACACAAACAAACTGGTTCTACTAGACTTTCCTCAAATGCAATCAAATTCAAAAAAAGAAAGAAAGAAAAACCTTTCACTAAGTAGAATAATTATCTATTTTAGTATGTGAGTTAGAAAACTTCCAACTTTTGACAATGATGCAAAATGTTTAGAATAAGAAAGGAATATTGGGGTTTGATTTAGGGAAGGAGGAGTGGGTAATATTCTCTTAAACGAATTAGGTTGATCTTAAAGTCGGGTTTGTTTGTTTGTTTTCTTCTTCTTTTTAAAATGTAGATTATAAGTGGAATCTTTACATATTTGAAATGATAGATGTTCGATATTTTTGGATAACAACTAGTACGATTTAAACTTACATAATGTTCTAAAAATATGCCGCTCACAACTATTTATTAATTTACAATTAAGAAATATCATTTCTATTTTATTTGGGTATAATTGTTATAGATAGAAAAAAAAACTATATACAAAATTTTAATAATTTGTAAATAATTTTATTATTTTCGAAAATGCTCTATTTTATTTTTATATATTATTTTTTTCAATAATGTAACTAATACATACTTGTAAAATAAATAATAATGCATTTGAATTTGAATTTCTATTTAAAATAAAACAACTATAATGTAACAAAAAAAAGAGTGATATATGTGGAATGACTTTGACATGGAAATCTAAAAAAAATGCATGTTTAGGAGATCGAACACACAAAGAACTCTCAAAATGTCTTTGGTAAAAGACATTATCTTACATTACTGTGAAACAAAGAGAGTAATTTAGATATATACCTATTGATATGTAGAAATGTTGCCACAAAATAAATTCATAAGGGGGGAGTTTGAAAGAGATGGGACTTATGGGAAAATTATGGCCATGGAAGGTGACTTTAAGAATGCATGGTGGAGAAAAAAAGAAAGCCACAAAACATATCATCAAAGGCAGCATATGACATGAATCTGTCCAAGATTTTTTTTTATCTTTTATATCATTATAAGGAGTTTTTGGCTTTGGGAAAAGATTGGATATATGAAGGTGAGGGGGGACAAAAGCCTCTATTTATCCTTTCATCCCATCTTTAAAAACTTGTTGAATTTTGTCACACCTCGCCCTCTAAAGGACCACTTATTATTTGTGGGTGGCTGCCATCTACTTGGACTCAATCACAACTACACCTTTCATCATATCTTCTTTTCGATCCAAATTTCACACTCACATCTTTAATTTGGTAACCATCTCATTCACATGGTTGATGTTTATATTGAAAAGACGGTTACGTATGTATAGAAATTGAATAAATTTTTATATCATAGTTTGATTAAAGAAGATAGCAGTGAAGTAAGTATTTGACAGTACTACACACTTGATAGTGAGTATCCATAAAAGAGTAAAAGGCAATGTCAAAAGGAGAAAGGGATTTAGTGCCAAGTTAGCATACTTTAACAGTTACAGAGTTCAAAATAAATTTAGAAAAATATCAAACTACTCATCAATTACAACTCTCAGTTTAGAAATTAATTTAAACCGTTAACTTTTACATGTGTATCAATTTATACCACCTTTAGGTTTCGTATATAATGTTAATTTTTCAAAAAAATTGAAAATCACTTTAAATTCATGAAATCGTTCCTGTGTCAAATCTTCTTCAAATGTTAATGTTACAAAATAGATAATAATTGAAGTTTTTTTGAAAAAATCTAACTTGAAAGTTTAAATGTATTAATTTATAATAAGTGTCAAATGATATATATATATACATATATATTGGTAGTAAGAGGGCCAATTGCCAGTTATATATATGTGTGAAAAGAAAAACACTTCCCCAATAATCGATTATGAATTTAGGAAACAAACAATATGTCGTGTTCAAGAAGTGGTTGGATTATTATTAAGAAATTATAAAATTTGAATGGACCCAATATCGATTGCTACAAATCATATTTGGGAGAAGGTAGACAGTGACCTTGTAAATTGAACTGTCACTGCCTATATGCATAGCAAAATCATTGTTTCAAATCCTATTTGTTTGGTTCGTACGATGGTCGATTGAAGTCGGTTTTTCGATTATAGCCTAAAATTAGTATAGAAAGTGTATTTTAGTTCAATTAAGTGCATAACAAGTAAGACTAAAGACTTTTTTAGATAGAGATGATTTATTGTATTTTCTTTTGAAATAGTTAAATGAGAGTTCCCCTAACACATATATATTTTTGGTTACATGTAAAGTTAACAATATCATAGATGAGAAGCACTCTCCAATGTCTCTTCCCAACACCTTATGAATTTTGACTCGTTTGTAAACTTTAGACCTTGTCTTGAACAACACACACTTAACGAAATTTATAATATCAATTATATATAATAATGGACAACAATCAACTTGGTATAAGGACAAAATGTAAATAACTAACTAATGAAAAAGTTAATATAGAGAAATAATGAAGAGACATAAATGTCATTCTAACCTAGCTAGACATTTGAGCAAGATTATGTTTGATAAGATTTAAAAGTTAGTATGATGGATTTACAAGATAATTATGATAATGGTGGAACTATAGTTCAATTTGATATGCTTGTGTTTGTTCTATTTGATTGATAAGTTATAATATTAATTACGGATTAGATCGGTTGTTGTGAGACGATGCTCCTAATCTCAATCATGAGAATCAAAACTTTGTGTTTGTTTTCATCTAATTTGTTTTCATGATAATATTTAAAGAAATATCAGTTGAGAAATGCTTTTTTCATAGAATTAAAATTAATTAAATCAATTAAATTATTGTATTAGGTAAATATAAGTAACATATATTATTGGTGTAATAATATGTACATATGCTCTTATATCTAAAACCTAAATAGACTATTAAGTATTAGGAATAAAACCAAAATTAATTAAACTTTATTATGTTAAAAGTGGAGATAAAGAAAGCTTTTTATATATATATATATATATATATGACAGGAAAATATTGTTTTTTATGGGTTGACATTTTATAGCTATATATATATATATATTCAATTTCAATAATTCTAATAGATACATTAATATATAACATTGAAATGTTTTGAATTTCTTTTGAGGTAAAATTTGAAAATTTTGGAAATAATAAAATGAATAAGACTTTATGACAGCATTATTTATATACACACCCACATAATTAAAATTAGCAAATAAATTAGAATAATCCAAAATCTTTAGGTAGAAATACTTTTGACTAATTCAATAATAAATTAAAATTAAAAGTGAATATCAAATCAATTATATTTAAAATGGATTAAAAACATATTTTGAATTGAAAATCACTCTTAAGCTTTCACATCCAACCTAATGTTAGTTGCTATCCAAACATTATTATACATTTGTGTTTGTATTTTGAATTATATATATACACACACGTTAATACAATAATTTAAATTATCGATTGTTTTAGAATTTGTAGAAATCAATATTAATAAAAGAAAAATAATATTTTAAAAGTTCAAAAGCACGAAATCTTCGACTTTAGTATATTATCTTAAATCATTAATTGATACAAGTTTATTACTTTTTTTCCTTGAAACTTTTGTATGATATATATGAACAGTAGCTTTCATTTGATGGTGAAGCTTCAAAAACTCCTATCTTTCAAACTCTTCAAATCCCAAGATCTCAACTTGCCTATTGGTCCAAACCATTTTAACTCAACCTTTTCTTGTTTTTGGTGTGGACCAAATTTTCTTAATGATTTTTCTTTTTATTCGTGGAAAAGTTTATTCGTTTTTTCTATCTCGCCGTTGGTTAATGACTTTTTTATTTGTTCTTGTCAACTCCCCTTTTTGAAAATTTATTTTTTCCTTTCAAATTTTTGAGTAGTCTTTGTACGTCAATGCTTACTTTTTTACACATTGAAAGTATGATATACATACATATATATACACTAAATTTTCATCAATGCAATATATATGTCTCACTTGATATCTCCACATGTTTTGTCAATATAAGAGATGAATTGACACTTCTATTATAGTATCTCTTTAAAAAAAAGTCGTGAAACATATATCTATTAACATGAATATCTTTTTATCGATATTTCTATCTAACATTTAAGAAAAACTTTCAATATATATGGGGTTTGAACTTTCTTTTCTTTCTTTCTCTTTTTATGAAAATGCTCCTAAGATCAAGATGGTGATATCTTACCATCCATTTCAAAAACAAATAAAGAAAGGAGGCAGCTAGGTGTTAATGGGCCTTTGTTAAACAATTATTCTTTCTTTCTCCAAAGGACAGTGATTCAAAGCACATATATATATATACACACACACACATTAAAAAGAAAAAGATTAATTATAAAGTGTTGTTTACCTTAATTAATTAATTAATTTCTTCTCTTCATAATCATGCATGATAATGGCTTAGTGAAATTAACAAAACATTCTTAAGAGAGAATATAAAATAAAACATTATATTGGGTTTTAATTTAAAGCTTGATTAATAATTAATCAAATCCCAACCTGGCATTTAATTTACCTTTTAGATAAGAGTTATTAAGAAAAGAGAGAAAAGAAAGAAAAGGTTTGTTTTTGTTGGTGCCCACTCTTTTCTCTAATGCCAAATCAATATTATTATCAAGTGGGTCTCTTCAAAAAAGTCACAATTCCATTATTTAATATCATAAATTTTAAATTTGTGGGTAAAAAACTCACTTCTAAATTTAGTTTTTTTTTTCTTCTTCTTTCCATTCTCTCTAAATTCAAAATTGAATTTGAGTTTAAATTAAAAAATAATCCTTTATTTATTTATTAAAAGAAAAGTCTCATTTTCTTTCCATATATATTTGCCACTCCACTCCCACCTCTCCCACAAAATTCTTTCCTATCAAACCTCTCCGCCCAATTTCCCTCTCCGACTACACCATGTCCGTCACCAGTCACCTCTCCGGCCACCCAGAAAAAATCTTCCGAAAATCTCTCCACCGCCGCAAAGATTCCGGCGAACTCGATGTCTTCGAAGCCGCACGCTACTTCGCCGGCAGCAACGAACCCTGTTACAACACCGCTGCCACTTACGAAACTTCCTTATTTCAGGGCGGCCGTAGAGGAGGAAGAATGAGCCTCGATTTACCACTAAGAACCAATGTCATTCCTCTCCCACCACCACCGTACACGGCGGAGAAACAATCGGTTAAAGACCCAAAAAAACACAGGCAACAACCTAATTCCCCCGGCGGCCGCCTTGCCAATTTCCTGAATTCTCTGTTCAATCAATCTGCTTCGAAAAAGAAAAAGAAACCAAAAAATTCCATCAAAACCGAAGATCTTCATCACGAAATGGGTGCAAGAAAGAGAAGAAGCAGCTTAAGTACGTTGATTGATACAAAGTCATCGTCTAATAGTTCTTCAAAAGTTTCGGGATTTAGGACTCCACCGGCTCCTAATTGCTGCACTGTTCAAACTCCGAATAAAAATTATATGGAAATTAGAAGCTTTTTGGATCAGAAAAGAGAAGGTAATAATTACTACTCGAAGAAAAATGGGGGAAATGGGATTAATAATCAAAAATCAGAGATGAGAAAAATGAATGATGAAGATGAAGGAGATGAGAGTGATTCAAGTTCTGATCTTTTTGAACTAAGGATTTGTGATCGTTTTGATTGTTATTCATCGAATGAATTGCCTGTGTATCGAACCACCAACTTTCAGACCATCAACAAACTGTAAACTAATTTCGTCTTTTTCATTATCTTTTTTTTCTTCTTAATATCAATTATTTGCTTCTTTTTTTCTTTTTTTCTTTTGGCTTAAATTATTAAATACCCTTTTTCAAAAATACCCTTTAAGAAAGTTATAATCTTTCTCACCTTAAAAAAAAAAAAAATCATCTTAGAACTTGCCATATAATAGTGTAATTGATTTTTTGTTGTAGGTTGTTAACATACTAATTTTTATACTAAAAGAATAACGACTCAATGGTAACATTACAACATTTATAACTATAACATTATTTTTTTAATTTAATCGATTATTAAAGAAAAACACTCTTAAGTATATTCCATTAAATTAAAAATAACGTTGTGATAAATTCACTTGACTTCTTTTTTTTTTTTGAAAATGTTAAACTTTTTTATGCATCAAAATGTGTTCTTTATTAAAAATCTCATAATTTTATCCTTCATCACCCTTATTAACTTTCATTAAACATTTTAGGTATAATTAGTTAATTTTAAAAATCGCTCATGCATCAAATTTTAACTCGTGAAAATTTGAGAGAATATTACCATAATAATTTAACTTTTAGGAGCATTGAGATATTTTTACAAAAGTCTTAAGGGAATTTCCATTTTTTTTCATTGAATTTTGTACACAAAAAGTTTGGAAAATTTGTCTGTCTCCTTTTTTTTCTTTATTGTCCACCATGATAATTAGATTTCCATAGCAAAGTAGAAAGATTTTCCCAATAGATTCTCACAAAACAAAATCATAACCATTTCTTCTTGCGGGGGATCTTATGATCCCTATGAATTACACACACACACATATATTATTAATGATGTTTAATTAATAATGAGTTTATATTAATGAAACTAAAAAGAAACTTTTTGAATAATAAAATGAAAGAGATGAGTAATCATGATCATATTGTAATCTTAGGAAAGAAATGTGAGCGATAATGCATGGGAAATAATAATAATTAATGAGGAATTAATTTTTGTTTTTGGGTTTGTTGGACAGAACAAAAATTCCACAAATTGTACTTTGAGATTGCTTATCTTGTCTACCATGTGTGTATTTCCAAAATAAGATATTGATGATTATTATTTTGATGAATCTTAATTCTCAATAAGTTATTTTGATTTGACCATATAAATATAATATAGTTTGTAACACTATTCATTAATTATGTGATTTTCTCAAACACCAAACCACCAAATTTCCCCACATTAGTCCTTCAAGAAAAAGGTGTACTAGATGAGAGCATAAATAATAACTTTTAGTTGTGTGTCTGCTTTTTTTTTTAACATCAACTACTTTTTTAATTCTAAATTTAATCATCTATCCTTATTAAGTTTAAATTTTAAAAAATTTGGTGAACCAATATGTTTAACTCACTAACCTTTAACTCAATTAGACTTTATGTGTTAAATATTTAATCTTTTAGCATTTCTTATATAATAATCTTTTTTCAAATTGATATGGTTAAATAAAGGTTAAATTATTGCTTTAAAATTCTTCGATATTCAAGATTTTAAATAATGATTTGAATAGAGACAATAGATAGATTTTAAACTTAGAAAATCTTGGACTATAAAATATAAATAGATTTTTAATAACATAATTGAGATTTTTTAAAAGTGGATAAAGATAAAGATGTAGTAGTTGGGTGTAATAATATAAGTCCAAGAAATTGAAAAGTTATATCCAACATTATATTTATTTTAGGCCTATTGATAACAACATTGCATTAGCACAATACTGTTTATATACATACTGTCTAGGTTTATAAAAGAAAACTAGCATGCACACACTATATATTGAATATTAACATTGGATTATTATAAAGCTGTATAAGATTAAGAAAATGTGGAGATTAGAAATATGAGAGATATATATCATAATTATAGTACTCCAAGTTCCAACACATGATGCACATAATAATTAATTATTGGGAGAAGAAACAAAAAAATAGGGAATTTATTCATAAAGTTTGGGGGAACAAAAACGTTGTCGTTTTGTGATGAATAGAGAAAAGAGATATACAAAATTAAGCAGAACAGAAGAAATTGTCTGGTTGACAAAATGGAGAATTTAAGAGATATATCTGATATATCTAGAGGGTTCTTATTCAAAGGTAACATAATTAATTAAATAATTTAGAGCTAAGTTCTATCCTATATCATTTTGTTCATAGCCTTTTAATTTGAAAGAAATAATAATGTAGAGATAGCAATGATACTGCCCCCCTTTGGCCATTTTTGCCTTATTATTCTGTTTTTGGCTTTGAATTATATATCATACCTGATACCTCCTCTTCGTCCATTATATATCATATACAGAACTCCTTTTCAGTGCGTGGAGGGTCCAACCCTTTCTTCTTCTTCATCTTCTTCTTCACTTATCATTCAGTTCTCAAACTTATCTTTAAATTTTGTTTACATTATAATCAACAGTAAATGGTTTTCTTTCTCACACAATCATTTCTATTGAAAATAATTTTTTCATTTAAGACTTTCAACGGTTGAACAAGATGGAAAGATTTGCATATTACGTTATATTGTTTGTCATAAAAACTCTGATACTTATGTTAAAAAGTGTATATGTAGAAAGTTTAAGTACTAAAATCAACTTACTTCTTCGTAAAATCTATCGTAATATATTAATAAGTGTAGTTGATCTAGTTCATTTTGATTGGTAATTTGGTTTTAGAGTTATATTACTGGAATTGTTCTTTAATTCATCGTGCAAGAGGTGGACCTCATTTAGGCATTTACTAGGGTCTTCCATTAGCAACCTCATTTTTTGCTTAAGTTGTTCCCTTGGGGGGGTTGGGGCATGTCCCATTAGCTAGGTACTTTGTTAGGGTTTGACCTCGACCTTACATGTTGGGCTTGAGCCAAGTAAAAGGCAAATCCATTCTCTAGGTTTCGTTTTGGTCCTAAGGTCATATCGATCTTTTTAGCTTTGTCGTGTCTGTTCTTGTTTGATGTCGATTATAGTACTCTTAATCCAAAGTGATCACCCCTAACACATTATATAACTAATCTTATGAAAGGTAATCCATATTTTAAGAGGAAGATAATACGTTACCAACAACTCTTAATTCTTAATTCCATAGATAAAAGAGTTCCTCTATCAATTATTTGAAACAATCCTTACCAATTTATTATTATTATTACCACTGTTTTATATTAATTGTTTTATTTAATTCAATTCGTCTCTTTATATAACGTGTGTAACATTCACATTATTTTCTTTCGAGTACGTACAAATTTTAACTAATTGTTGAGAGATGAAAAACATGTTTATTATCGTTAAACTAAATTTAGTTTAATATTTATATTTTCTTTTCCACCCCTAGCTTTTCCATAAGATTTCTTTTATTATATATATATAATTTAGGTTTTAGAAAAGCAATATAATATTCCTACAAGTCATGCGATATCATGATTTGGCCATTTTTGTTTGTCAATTATTATTCTTCTTTTAGGAAATTGAAATCATCCTCTCTTTTTTTCTTTGTCAAACCAAATTTCACTTACCCAACATCCTTCAGAGAAAAGGGAAAAAAAATAATAATAACTAAAAAAAAACTCAAATGATTCCTATACCTATTAAACACAAATTTAAAAGTTTAATTTTTAGATCTTCTTTAAGCAAAAGAGAAATTAAAGGATTAATACCTTATTAGATTATTCCTCATATTTTTAATAAAAGAAGTCGTTGTAATAATATAGACTAAAAAATATTAGTAGATGTCATGTCACACAATGGAAAAAAATAAAAAATTTAAATATTTCATAATCTATCAAAAGTGATATTATTATTAATAAACTCTTATCAGTAATAAAGTTTCGTTAAATAAATAAATAAAAAGGAAGTTTTTGGGCCAGAATATTGGGCCAATATTAACATGAACAAGAAGTGACGACCAAAAAGATTGGAGCAAATAATCTTAACTAAACGCTGCCGTTTGGTAAACCTCAAAAGTTCAAAACTCCGTCTCCGTTCAACTCTTCTCTTCTCCCCCCGACATTACTTTCACTGTCGTCTTTTACTTTTCCACGTCCCGACGACATGACGTCCTACCCGGGACTGTCGTTTCCACTCCCAACCCCTTTTTATTTTATACTTCTTTTAAGCAACACCTTTTTACTTTTAACTCCAAATTTGATAAGTAATATCAATTTAATCTCACACTTTTATGGCAAAATATATATATATACATTAATCCTAATTGACACAAACCTATTTAGGGTAAATTTTAATAGGAGGCACAAAAATAGGTAAATTTCATTTGACAAATATAATAGAGTAGGTGAAGATTTGAACTTTTTACTTCAAAAATAATATATATAGAAAGTGAATTACAATTATACTATGATATTAGAAAATACAACTCGATCTTATAGCTTTAAATCGATACAACCAACAAAGATTCATTCACGAAAAAGCAAAATCATAATACAGAGAAAAAACATGAAGTAAGTGCGAGGAAAAAACGGCGATACGAAAGACATAGACATGGCCAATTCTTTAACTTTATCAAACCCTAGATTAGACAGCCACATGATTCGTCCCATCTTCCACTGTCCTAATTATAACCCTTTCATTCCTGAAAAATTGAAAAAACCCCTAAAATCAATTAATGTCAACGATAGTTGCATATTCATATTGATTAATTAGAGAAAATCATCATTAAATGATAAACTTGAACCATTCAAAGTTTTATATTTGTTACAATTTCTTTCTTACATTGTTGTTGTGAGTCCCAGAAACCGACCCAGCAGCTGAATTAGGAATGTACCTTGCCCACTGTTGTGAAGAAAAAAAAAAATAATAATAAAGAAGTTATAGATTATAAAATGAAAAAAAGAAAAGATGTATAGATTAAAAAAGAAAGTTGATTACGTTTTTTGCTGCTGCACTAAATGCTTCTCGATGAGGTATTTCTGGGTTGGCAGCTTTGATACGTTGAATTTCCTCTCTAACATTAAAACAATAATGTATATATTGTAATATAATAAAGTTTCAATTCTTAAAGAACTAATTAAGAAAATTAATTTTCTATTCCTTTTGTAATTAATAAGTTGTAATTATTCTTACTTCATGAAACGATTGTAAGCAGATGGGAGTCTATGTTTCTTCTCAGGGGCTGTACACAAATAACAGTAATAAATTAATTAGATAAGTTTATAAGTGAAAGTAGATTTTAATGTTATATTATTTATCTTGGGTTTAAACACATCAAAGTAGGATTGACCCAAAACCTTAACCCATGGGTGATGATAAAATTACATATTATATTTTCACGAGTACTTAAACCCTTCTTTAATAACCATCTATTTATTTATATGTTTTGTTATTTTATGAGTGTTTTTCCAAGTTCAAGCAAAACTAAAAAAGAATACATATTTGGAATTCCAAATTTTTATTTAAAGTTCAAATTTTTACATAGAAAATTTTGAAAAATTAAAGAAACAGTGTTGTCTTGGTTTCTAGTTTTTGGTTTTTCAAAATCAAACTTATAGATCACTTCTACTTCAAAGTTGTTTTACATATAATTTCTATTAGTTTCCAAAAAAAAAAAAAGTGAATATCATAATGAAATTAAACATACGTTTGACAACAAAATTTGGAGAATCATTTGTGATTGAAGAGGCAGTGGAAGTGGAAGATGTGGAAGCACCCTTTCGAATATGATCATTATTGGAGAATCCAACCTGAGACTATTATTTGTAAATGTAATTAATTAGTTACAATAATATATATATAATTTAATAATGTTTCTTTTTAATTGAAAGAAAATAAACATTTCCCTAACCTGAAAAGTTAGAGGATGATCAATGCATTGGCCTTGTAAAGGAGGTCTTGTGCTCAAAAAAGAGAGATTACTACAATGACCACATTTCACTGTCACCGTATCCAACCAATGTCTGCATGGAATCCCAACCTTCAAAATCCAAAAATAAAATTCATTCATTCATAATTCATACACATATATATGGAATATAGTTCATATAACACAGAATATTATCTCATGTATCTATTCAAATTACTCACAAACATACACTAGTAAGTTGATAGATTGTAGTAAACTTAGTATTATATGAACAGGTCAATAAAATATACCGCAAGAACAGTGTTACAAAAGTTGCATTTGACATAACAGAAATGCTCAGAAGGTTGAACCAAATCAGCCATGGAAGATTTGTCTTCGGAGTTACTCATTAATGAATTAGTCTTCTTTTTTTCTTTCTTGTAAAACAATGGAATGAGAAGAAGAAGAAGAAGAAGAAGAAGAAGAAGATGATGATGATGGAATTAAAATTAGGAAATATGGAGAGGGTTTTAAAGAGAAGGAGAAGAAGAAAAAGACAAAGTAAGTGTGTTGTTGGAAAATGGAATAATAGGGAGAGAGTAACCAAAAACAAAAACAAAAAATGTAGTGTTTAGTGTTACCATAGTCAGCAATCATGCAGGTATGTACTCTCGACCTTCCACTTTTTCAGACCCATCATCACTCACCTCTCACACAAAACCCTAAACCATATATATTTCATAAACACAACCAATAACCCAAGAAAAAATAAAATTCAAACTTAATTTCTCATACTAATAACCAATAATTTATTAGTTTTTGAAACATATATGGAATTTAAGTAGAATATAGTATGTTTAAAAGCTTGGTTTAGAAAAAAGATCAAATCTCTCATTCAAAATATGGTTTCTATCACCGAACCATATTAAGTTACCACTAAAGAAATGACATAATTATACAGTTAATTAATAATCATATATAGTTTGATAATCTCTCATTCAAATATATATGGTTTGATCAATTAAATATTCATGTGCCCTACTGTTTAAATTATTGAATATATTGTATTGAGAGATGATTTAACACAAGTTTAGATGGGAGAGAGGGAGAGTAAGACTTTTAAGAATCATAATCTATGTACATTTTAGGATACTAATTCATTGAAAAATAATTGTATATATTAAAAAGAAAAAAAAGCACTTTGATGATGGACATAACATGTTTAAAGAAATAAGTATGGGCATTTCATAT
Source organism: Cucumis hystrix (assembly GCA_025688845.1). Classification (NCBI taxonomy): domain Eukaryota; kingdom Viridiplantae; phylum Streptophyta; class Magnoliopsida; order Cucurbitales; family Cucurbitaceae; genus Cucumis; species Cucumis hystrix. The sequence continues at coordinate 15,811,658 of CM046892.1, read as the reverse complement.
TTAAAGAAATAGAGCATAGATATGTGAAAAAAATACAAAAAAATTATAAAGAAGAGTAGCAAAGGGTGAGAGGAAAAAGTGTGAAAAGATTGGTGAAGAAAGAAGTGGTTGTATGTTGCAATGGGTGCAATGATAAATTAGGAAATTTGAAAATGAAATGTGCTAAAAGCACTTGTCAATATCATCCCAAACCCAACAAAAACCTTTTCTTTTTCTCTCATTTTAGTTTACTTCTAAAAAAAAAAATGCATTTTTGATCCCTAGATTTTAACGTGTACGATATTTTCTATTTAGTTCATAAGTTTTTAGTTTAGTTTTAGTTCATCCTTCGAGTTTGAGTTTTGTTTCGAATTTAATAAAGTTAGAATGATTTACGCATTCTTTTTTGAACTAAATGTGTAACATCTTAAAACATAATAAAATTGAAAAAAAAATATAGTATTTGTTTTTGGGAATATAATGAAGCCTTGAGAGAGAGAGATGGATAGGAAAATTGCAAAGAAAATGAAACATCCTTTCCCCATTACCAAAGATGGAAACAAAGTCATTGTTGCACTTGAAAATCTCCACCTTTCTTTGTTAGTATAAATTGTACTTACAAATTTTGTATATATATAGCTCTCTCTAGGGTTTTGCAATTATCTATGCATTTTAATTTCTCTTTTGCCTTTGGATTTTTTTGTTTTTTAAAACCTACACGAGATTCTTCCTCCACTAGAAACCAAGTTTTGATTTGTGCATGGTTTTGCTTTTTAACGTTTTTAGACAAAACCAACCTAAATCTATTGTCACTTCAATTTTGTACCCATTTTTAGGAATCTTTTGATTTGTCATTCGTCGCTTTTGTGGGATATATTGTGTTGAATGTTTCCAAGTGTGAAATATATCGATAACTTAACGTACGCTAGTTAGCTACTACACAAAACATCGTATGAAACCCTAATATCATAACATCTCTAAATTTTAATTAAAATTTAACATTTGAAAATGAAAATGTTTTAAATGCATGTAATTACATGCATTTCCTCATTCTTGTAAGTCAAATTTGTACAATCTATTTGTCAAATCAGTCAAAAGTATGATATTTTCCATAAGTGACAATAAACTCTTTTGATTCTCTAATATAAATGGAGTTAATATTGTAACCAATGTTTAATTTTGAAAATATGTTAATCAATTCTCTAAAAGTTTTTATTGGAATAGAAAACCCAAAAGATGTTTATTATATATTCGCAAAATTATAATAAAAAATGTCAAAACTAAAATTAAAAATACTAACCTTAATGATATATATTTTGTTACTTATTTTTATATTTTATAGATCTTCTATGATAAAATGAAAATAATATTGATTCATTTCTCTTATGTTTATCAAACTTATGAATAAATTTAAAAAATATCAAACATGTCACTGTAAACCTAAATAATGTAATCAACTAAATGTTTTACTCAAACAAACACAAATAATATATTGAGAGAGGGGTTCGATGAGGTTTTCATGACATGGTATATCTACTACTAAACATCAAAATAAAATATATAAAAAAAAATAGAAAATTATAAAGTTCATTTTAATTCTCTATACATTCTTAAAAAATTTACGAGATGGTCAAGAGACATGTTAAACCTCGAACTTTGAAGTTCATGATACAAATTTATATTCATTGAGTAAAAAAAAAAACTTTATTTTATTAATTTCGAATGAGTTGTAAATTAAATAAAAGTAAGAAATGTAAATCTTGTTTAATTAATGATTATAGTCTTAATGTAAATATTTAATAAGTGTCGTTGTAGTATAGTGGTAAGTATTCCCGCCTGTCACGCGGGTGACCCGGGTTCGATCCCCGGCAACGGCGTTTATTTTGTTTTTATTTTAATCTTTTTAAGCATTTATATATTCTGAATATATTTTTTTAACTAATTTATTATTGCCACTCTCTTCTCTTTTTTGCTAATCTATTTGTTTTCTAAAATCTTTAACTTTTTAAGAAATCATGTGTATTTAGTAATTAATTCCCTTTAAAACAAGAGATACACTATTTTGTTTTTTTTAAATAAAAAATAATTAAATTTTGTTGGAAATTACATCAAATGACACAAACATTTAACAAAACAACTCACTAACATATATTTTGCAAATATGGCAAAACTAGTGATATCAAACGGTAATTATAGGGTTATCGGAGGGAGGGTATCAGACGGTAATTGTAAGGTTATTGACATTTAAATTTGCTATTTTTGCAATTTAGAAAATGTAGTGTCATGAATTCTATTATTATAATTTTTTTGGGTATTTTTGTAAGGGTCTTATTTTTGTTTTTAATAAACAGAAGTTAAGAAAACGGACTAAATAAAACCAAGAAAGTTGAAATGGATACGAAAAAACAAAAAAAAATGAATTTAAAATTCCGTTTATGTATGATAGATATATAAATTTTCAATTTTCTATCTTAAGAAATCTAAAAAAAAAAATTAAATGTTTGAAAACTAATTGTTTTATTGAAAAAAATTGTGTCCGACTAAACGATAAATTTTTTATTTTGTAATTAATTGATACATTAATTTAAAAAAGGATATTCAACCGTATCTATTAACATTAATAAAAATTTGTATCTTTTTAATGTATTCAACAAGAGAGTGTCGTACTATGCATGTCTAATACATTTGTTACACGAACAAAAAAGTGTTTGATACGTGTTCAACAAGTGTTTGCAAGTGTTCTTCCACTTCAAACATGTTGGTTTTTTAATCTAACTCTTTTCATTGAGTGGAATAACCCATTTGTATGGAAGGGTTTGAACATTGTGCAATGCTTATTCAATTTATGACAATCATCTTTTTAACACCTACCATAGCCTTTTTGAATACAGTTAAGGTGATGTGATGGATTATGGAGTGTATACTCAAAACTCAATGAGTATTTTGAATTAACCAAATTAAAAACAATGTATCTGTATCATTTCTTGCAACTCTTGTTAATGAAATGATGAAACTTTGTAGGAATCTTCCTCCCTCATGAGGATAATGTAATGGGAAATTTGATTTGGCTTTTCATTTTCAAGGCCAAGCAGATGCTTCAAGTTATTGCATGCCAAAGAAGAGAAAAAGAGCAATCAATTGAGAAAGCTATAAAGGAAAAGACAGCAATTGTTTCAGAAAGTATATACATTACTGTACACTATATAGCACTAAAGTATTTTTGTTTGCCTAAAGCTTATAATTAATGCTCTTCACCACAATCAGGGAACAACGACGAGCAATCAATTGACGATTAGACGAATTCATTTTTTTAGTGTTCTAGTGAGGATAGACAACATCGATTTTGCTCATTTGTATTTATGTCTAAACCAAGTGATCAGAAGATCGAGTCTTTGAAGTAAAAAAAATGATGATGTCAATGAAGATGTGAAGTCTCGATTTTATGAAAATGTTGAATATGTTATTAATGTTGATTCATATATATTTTTGTATGAAAAAGAATAGTCTGAAAAGGTATATTTAAATTAAGGGAAAATATATTTTTGGTTCCTAAGTTTTAGGTTTCGTTTTTATTTAGTCCTTAGGTTTCAAAATGTTACATTATATTTAATCGTATCTAAATGTACAATTTCACCCTTAAAATTTGAATTTTGTTTCAATTTAAAGATTTTACATTTTTAATCTCGATTTTTTAATTAAATATTTTCTCAAATATTGATGTAAATGTTTATTAATTAACTTAAAATAATTATAAAGTAGAAGGTCTAATTTAATTTTAAAAACTTATTTGAAAATACTTATTTATTAATTGACATTTCTATCATATCGTAAAGAATTTCATGAACTATGTAATAACTTATTTGTCAATTCTTCTCTCGTATCGACGTCTAATCCATAAGGATGTCTATTTTTATCGTTTATTTTATATGCTACATGAATTGTCAATTCTTTCTTCCCTAGATGGATGACCAATCCTCATGTTAAAATATCAACCAAAATTTAGTGCCCTAAATTATCTTTTATGTTATTATGTTATTAGGATTGGTGATTCCCAACTCCATTAAAGGGTGGGTCCAAAGAAGAAGAAAAAAATTGTGAAGCTTATCATTGCTTCCATGAGTAAGATCCAAGAAACCAGCCTCAGCAATAATTTAACTACAAGAGGTCTTATCACTATGGGCCAAGGAGTCACCTAAGCTTATCCACTTGACATTAAAAAATTTGCACATTTGGCATTTCTTCCTATTAAGAGCACAACAAAAAGTTTGGATTGTAACTTTTGAAATCAGTATTATTCCCAGTAATGTCATCTCTCTGTAGCTCAGAATATAGAATCCACTCTTCAAAACAATCACTATCTGGAAAGTGATGGAAGATGTTAGATTACATTTTTTCCAATGGCCAATTTTACTATTCAACTTTTCTTAGAATGAATGAGAGGAGAGAAAGAAAAGAGAGACATTCAATAAATTTGTGAAGAAGGCTGCTTTTTACAAGTTTGGATTGATGTTTCTGCTGGCTTCAAAATATACATAGCAGCAATTGTCCTACAAAACCATCTGCTTTTGATATTAACTTATTTAGCTCTGCTTACAAAATGAAAAGGAGATTCACACTTCTAATCACTCGAGAAAAGAGATGAAGAGAAGTCAAAATATGGAGAATGTGACCCAAAATTAAAAGGGAGGGGGGATTTAATGTGGAACTGAAATGAAGAGATAAAGGATCCACAACTGCTGAAATCCATCAACTACATACAGAGATAAACTGTGTTGGAAACAGCTTAAGCCTACTCAGAAAATTGGTAATTGTCGAGTTTTGAAGCAGCGTTGTTATCCAAAAACCATGTCAGTTTTCCTTTTCTTGGCTGTACCAACCTTGCAGGTAGGAGTGGGCAGTCTGGTCCTACGTCGTCGATGGCTAAATGTACGGTCTCTGCTTTGCTTTCACCTGTCACAACAATTGCCACATTTGATGCAGAGTTGATCACAGGCAATGTGAAGGTGATTCTCTCTGGAGGAGGTTTTGGAGAATCAGTAATGAAGGTAACCCATTCATCTTTCTCCTCGAGCACCGAGTGATCAGGGAATAATGAGGCAACGTGACCATCAGAGCCCATTCCAAGTAGTATGAGGTCAAACTTGGGGCTATCACTCACATCGGACACACTTACGATACGGGATTTAACTAATTGTCGAATGACGAACTTGTACTCATCAGCAGCTTCCTCAGCTGACACTGAATCATTGATCGAGTGCACATGGCTGGGAACAATTGGAACCTAGTAATATAAACAGAGTAGATCATCAGTAGAGCTAGATTTATTTAAATCGTGAGGATCAAAGTTCAAAATAGCATGTTCTGGAGTTGAGTCCAATTCCTAAATAAAAGAAAGATATGAGAATGGTTGATATCACACACACGGTTTTATCCTGACATAATGAATAAGTTTGGTGATATACAAGTGAGCAAACTGAGTATACTTCAACTAGCTAAGGCACTACATACCGAAAGGCCAGAAGTTCAGATCCCTACACCAAATGTTACTCTGTGTGTTTGTGTGTGTGTGTGAGAGAGAGAGAGAGAGACCAACTGGTCCCTAGAAGTTGACACAGGAAGCTGCTCGGTGTTGAGTTGAATAAGAGTATTTTATATCATCAAGGAAAAAGCGCCAATTCCAATACAATATAAAGAACAGATCTATTAATTTATCATTCATGTATATGATACATGGAACTTCTAAGACCAATTTAGTTCCTTGTTTAGACATTAAAGTGGCAATTAATAGCCGAGGGATTAAAGTAAACTAAGCATTAATCGATACAACTATTTCCTTGGTTAAAATCCATGAAGAGATCCAGAATTTAGCAAACAAAAGTATTCATGGAAAGGGATAATTGCTCTTAAGTTTTAGTTCCTCAAAATTTTCAGATTACCAAGTACATTTGCTCATCTCAGGCCCCTCCAAAAAAGAAAAGAGGAGAATAAAAAAGAGAGGCAACCATCAATTACAAGCAAAAGAGAAACATTAGTGCAAACCTTGGAAAGAAGGTTATCCTTTGCAAGCTTATAATTGCTGTCGGTATGGCTTTTTGCAACAACACGTTCATCAGCCCAAAATATAAACCACTTGGCCCAGTCGACAGTCTTGTTATAAGGAGCTTCACAGAGCTTTCTGTTATCCATTGACCAAAAATTATAGGAAGAAACCAAATTTTACAAATTCTCGTTGAAACCAGAGAAACAAATAAAATCATCCATACCCCATTAAGCTAATCAGAGAACCACCAGATAACGCGATAGAAAACACCCCACGTTCTTTCACAGATGCCTCTGATAATTCAGCAATATAGTCAGCTAAATCAGTACTTAGCTCCTCCAAACTTTCATGGATCCTCACTTCTCTATCTTTATGATCCCCACATAGAGCCATAATTCACAAAGTTACAAATCCTGCTCAAAAGTAGATGAACAGAACTCACTGATTGAACACTAAATTTTACACCATCCTTTAAAATTTCTAAAGAAGATCAATGAAGGAAGAGCTTACTACTTCCTCGCACTTACAGCAAGTGGCATTGAACTAAATTTTGGGGCATTACAAAAACTTCATCGCATGCAGTTGAAGAATCTACAACTCCCGACCGATTGTAATAAATATGGAAATTCAACACATACAAATAAAGAAACATCCACACTATCACATGAACAGAAACATGCACAAAGCTTTAATTAGACTGTAAATTCGTTAATTGGGCCATCGTTCGAGGATCGATAACAGAAACCCTCGATTTGGGTCGATGACCATGAAGCAAATGGTGCATAAAAAACAAAAACAAACCCATACCCAGATCATAAAAAAAAAAAAAAAAAAAAAACTAACAACCCCATTACAGAAGGAAACCAAAGAAATAGAAATGATTAGAAAAAGAAATAGTTAGACGCTGGTCTGAGATTTTTTATGAAACTGGCGCAAATAACAGTGTCAAACAGAAATAGGGAAAAAAGAAGAGGTAGAGAAATTTACTCACAGAGATTAGAGAAGAAAAATGGAAGGTGGGTTACAGTTGCAAAGAGGGAAGAAACTGAGGAGGGTGGAGGAAAACAAGCATCGGCACGAAACTAATATATAATAATAAGGTAATGAGAGAAAATACTCTACAATCCATGTTAATTTACCGATTATAATAAATGGGAAAACCTCACAAGAAGTTGAGACAGAGGAATTTACCTTCTAGGCTTCCACGTGCAGCCAATGATCGTGACGCAAAAACCCACAAAACCCAACACCAACACCAACACCAATACCAACACCAACTTTTTCTTTTTCCCTTATTTTCACCCTGTTTTCTTCTCTATCTCTCTCTGTTATAAAAAAACTCTTATCCACTTTCTCTCTGTAACAGATAGGAAGAAGATGACTTTATCTTCTTCGTAGATCAACTGCAAGAACGTTGAGAAAAAATGGGGTTTGTTGTTTGGCAAAGAAACAAGTTTTAATTTACCCAAAAAATTATATTGGAAACTATTTGTCTGTCCTTTACTTTAAGAGGGGACTCTTAGAATGCAAATTAGCCAAACAAGTGGACAAATTCAATGCTGACAAATGTACCCAATTGCTGGATCTGTCTTGCAACAGTGCAACCATGGCAGAATATTTTAACTCTACAAGTACTTAAGTAGTGGGAGATTTAACTCCATCTGCCATGTCCATGTATCTTGTTCCTTTTTTTCTTTACTGGTCTTTACAAAAATTCTTCCCCTTCTTCTGAAATCGGTCTCTGATTGTCTCCTCAAACCAAGCTCATCACCTTTTTTTGTTATTCAAAATATTAAATCCCTTTGTTAAGAGCAGGAGATGGGCAATACTATAACAAACACACCCAAATGTTGTTCTGTTTCATTAGACGGAAGATATGCTAAAAAGTAGAAACAACCCGTGAAGATACAAATCCCCATGATCATATCATCATCAATGATGGTTTTTGTTTTTGAGTGGCTAGATGATTGATGAGGTTAAGATAACCTAAAAATGGAGTTTTATTTCCCACAAAGTTTTGCAAAAATTAGTTGTAAAGTCAAGTAGTTTATGGAATTCTCAAGGTTTGAAGTTGTTGGAGCTGAGACCTCACACTCATTTGGGTCCTAATCTTGATTTTCACCCACTTTTCCTCCGGGTCTAATCTTGCTTTTCTATTTTATTTGCGTAAAAAGGTCCTCGCATCCATGTGGTGCTGAATCTACTACACTTTAATATTCAAGTGTCAAGTCTGTCACACTCAAAAGTTTAAATCAATACATTAAATATATAGTTTAACTAAGCATAAAAAGGTAAGATCTATTGATGTTTAAAGCCTTCAAGGTTGCAGGAAACCTCATTGACCGCAACTCGATTATTTTTTTATTGATATAAAGTTACTAACTTAGTTGATCATCCTAGAACCCAAAACTATTAACCTTTTCCTTTTGAGATACACGTTTTTGTATGTCAACTCCGGATTTTCTTGCGTATAGATCCATTCATCTATGAACTTTAGACCTTGCATTGGACATCGTAAATAAAAATGATTTGTTTGGTTGTATATATGCCAACTTTATGTCAGTTTTCAAAGTGTTGGCATTGAAGAAATGTTGTGAGGCATCATTTTCTCAAGTTTTGGCCATCTCCACCATCAAAAGAAAAGAAGATTACATGAAGTGTATATGAAGAGCAAAAATTGGAATCTGTTGGTGTCAAAATCAAGAAACGACACACAGTGGAGGGTAGTTCTGTTTTGCTTTACCCAACTTATTGAAACCCCACATCACAACAAATCAATTCAACAATCTTTATATTCAAAACTCCTCCACTGTTTGGGACCTCAAATTGTTAGCAAAGTTCATGAGATTATTGATAGAAAAATACATAAGTAAGTAGCAAATATTTTTGTACATTTTATTAAATTGTTCGATCATAACGGTTAAATTGCTTGAAAATTTTTGAAAATTTTGTTAGTTTATTATTAAAAAATTAAGAAATAGAAAATAATAATAAAAGTGTTGTTATATAAATATATTGCAAGTAGATTATATATATATAATTTATGGTAAACAGCCTATATGAAATGAATTTCTTTGTTAAGCTATCATTACCAATTTGAATTGACTGCTTAATTAATTTGAATTAGAGAGAATATTTAATTACACAATAAATGAGGGTATAGAAATGTTCATATCCAAACATTTTAAACTAATTGAAAAATAATCGATACAAATTAAAGCTTATTAAAGCTTCTACTATATGCTAAGGGATTTGTTGAAGTGATACAATTATTAGTTCCAAGTTTAAATCCATACGTCTTCTAAAATTTAGAGAGATAAATGAATGTTTTTTTCTAAGATTAAAACACAAAACTAGAGAGTGACATAAATTCCATATTGATAATTATTAATGTGGCAATGGCAATGAATAAAAAATGGAAGATTGTGGGGTTTGGTTACTCAATGAAAGCTTTGAATTTGTGAACATAGGGAGCTTAGCCTATTGCCTCCCAACTTCCCAACAAAGCTTTGAATTTTGGGGGCATTTGCAGCCATTTTCTTTCTTTGTTTATATAATTGTTTAGATATTTATATTATTGTAATAAAAACTACTATTTGTTTTTCTTCCAATTAGTTGCTTGTAGATTTGAAGCATCAGCTCTTTACATAATTAATAATTAGTTCATTAACTAATCATGGTTGGTTTCTATTAATCTCAATTTAATTTGTTGATTAACTAATCAATGGTTGTTTCTATAGTCTCAATTATTGAAGAGAATCTTTTTTTTTTTTTCTCTTTGTCATTTTCCTTTTAATATATCATAAGAAATAATTTAATTACCAAGTTTCGCATTCTCGAATGCCATACTAAATCAACAATGTATTATAATGTTCTAAGTTACTTTTCTTAAAAGTATCATATCCGAACCTAAAAATTTAAAAGTTTAGAATTCAATCAACGTAAAAAATACAAAATTTAAATTTTAAGAACTTATTAAACAAGTTGAAAGCATATGGATTAAATCTACACAATCTTACTTTATGATAGAGATTTAAATATAACAAAATCAATTTATTTAAAAGATTGATTATTTAAGTAACAATTTAAAAACACATCCAATAGACTTCGAGTCTACGTGGTTCAATTTGACACGATTTTTTTATCCGAAACCAAATGAAAATCACGGGTTTATTGAACAAAGAAAATTTAAAATGAGAAGCGAAGACAAATGAAAGTTAAGAAAGCTTTGGTTAGATGAATAAAATGGATTGAAAATGTCTCCACATTAGAGTGTTTTACACTCTTCAAAATCTCGTATTTCATAAATGCTATAACTTTTCTTATTAGTAACGGCAAAGAAATTCCCCTCTTTTCCTTCTCTTTTATTTAAAACATTATATAGAATATTCATATTGTAAAATTAACAACTTTAGAACTAATAATATATCTTTATCAATGCTTCACTTCTTCAAATCACTTTAGACAACCTTGGCCATATTTACAAACCTTATAATTAAAGAACTAAAAATTACATAATTATATAGTTGATTTTCACAAACCACCTCCAAATTTGACCCACCAATTTAAATTCAATTTTAAATAACTATATTATACAATAAATTTATTATGGAATTATAATAATGTTTTGTGTGTGTGTAAGTTTATTTAAATGCTCACGGCGCTCACCAATCTTGGATTCTTATTGTTTGACAATTTGAATAAAATGAGAGTTATTTCCATAAGTAATGATGACCATTTTAAAATATATGTATGTAATAAAAATTCAAAGGTGGATGAGGCTAATTTCATCTTATATACTTATTCTCCACTAATTGGTGAAACCAAGAATAGCCAATCCAATCGTATTCTCAATAATTGGTTGGACTATAATGACATCCACACACACACACCAACATTATTATTATTCATTAAGAGACAATTAAAGAAATCCACAAAATTTCCATCTTTGCTTCTTCAAATTGAGTTCTACATTACAGAAAATTACTAATTGAGTTCTACATCCAACTTTGGTTTATCCTAATTTCTATATGCACAAAACGACTTTTACTGGATCAAGATAGTCATAAAGAATGAACCAAAACCAAAAGGTAATAATATTTAAACTTTCATACTAATCTTAATGTTGCCTAATCATAATGTGCAATAAGAGGGATGTCTCTAATGCAATAGTTCTATGCAACGTGAGGAGAGTGTTTAGCTTACTTGATTCTTTAGAATTGGTCATTCTACATGCATTAACGCCGAAACTCGTCTATGAATCTTTTTAGAATTAAACTACACTTGGTTCATAGATCTTTGGGTTTCAATTACCAAGGAATAGAGACTTTACAAATAAAGCCCGAGGAATGGCTATGAATCTTTTTAGAATTAAACTACACTGCAACATTTGTAAAGATTGTGTTAATCTAACGACACATTTCACCTGAAAAGTGAATCAGTTTCATGATCTACTACCCTATCTTCCATCTTATGTTTTGCAGTTATGTTTGATGAAATATCAGAGAAGTTTTACCTCCATGAATTCCATGAGGAAAATGGCAGAAGAGGAAAGTCATTTGGTGGCGTTGAGTGGATAAAGATGAAGAAGCTGTCAGACAAAAGAAAGAATCCCACTGCCACACGGAAGGAAAACGTGAAAGGTTCAAATAAGCATTTATGAGAGACCTACATTCATCAAACTCTCTTTCATCTTTCTACCTCATGTACATTTTCTCCTCACCAAATTCCACAAAAGAAAAAAAAACACCATCATATTTCAGCAAAAAGCAACACCAACACAAAAGCACCTTTAGCAAAACTCACATGAATTATTTATTCTCGTTCCCTTCCTAAGTTGACTGAGTAGTAAAACAATATCCAATCAATTAACCTATGCATAGAAAACAGAAACGGGTGATCGGTATGGAGATTCAGGAAGTATTTTTACCTGAAAAAAGCATCCACATTTAGTTAGATATTTCCTCATCAAAAACTTGGTCCTGCAACCACAACAAAACATGCCAAGAATAAGCCAGAATGGAAATTATTTAATAGCTCTAAAACTTCCCCCAAGTTGTTTTCTTCTGATGTCAGGTAACTTTTTTATTGAGGAGAGGTGCAAAATGTACATAAGAAGTAGGTACTCATGAAAGAGACTTGCTCATGCAAAAACCAGAATAACTACAATACCCAAGCTGAATGGGGTTGGAATTGGATGACCTAAATTTGTTTTTGTCAATTAGTGAGAAAAGATATGTCCAAAGCACATGATGCAACATGAATTTTCTTTCTTAGAAATGATTAAAAACCAATCAGTGGTCCACTTATCCATAATGAGCTATCTATCTCAACAGCCGAGAGGCCTGCCAAACATGGCAATGTGGACACCTCCTTTTGATTGATAATAAGTATCTTGGCTCTACCTTTGTTGAATGTGTCCTGTTATCACAGATAAAATGGAGATATTAAAAATTTATGATGGAAATAGACCTGTGAAAAATAATATCATAGATAGATTATATGATGCTACATTATTTCTAATTATCAAATATTGAAAAATAAGGTAATGCTAAAACTTTATTAATCTGTGGTAGTTAGATATAAATAAAGGAGATGAGGTTAAGTTAGAGAGAACAAAAATGAACTAAGACAAAAATGTAGAAAAAAGAATTAGAGACCAACAGCTAACAGCCACAAAATACTTTACTGCTGATGGAGACAAGGGAAGAAAAAGAAAGAAGAGGAAAAAATACAGGAGAAGGTTATGTGGTCAATATTTCACTAGCCAAAAGCAATTAAACCATTCATGTAGCTAAGTTTCATTACTCTACTAATTACTTTTAGGATCTATAACCACTTAGGAAAAAATCACACATCAAACAATTTACTCCATTATTACCTGTCCCTCTTTAGCGTACAGACATACTCCTCGTTGGCTCATTCTACGAGTGTGACAAGCAATATGTGCCAAGTTTGAAATTTGTTAACTGGCCCTCTGGTCGTGATGGATGATAAGATTACTGTTGCTCAGTTGGATTTCCTCCAAAAGAACGTCAGCTCTCATGGTTCTACTGTGTAACATGCATAGATGAATGTAATTCTAGTAGAGTAGAAGAAAATTTTGGTTACACATAAGTTAATAAGATGTTTATCTCTATTGGGTCAACGATAGAAGGAAAAAGCTATATATTTAACAGAACCAATAGAAATAAGTCGTACGAGAAAATAAGTGCAAGCTCTCTAGTATCTTACAAGAAGTATTATTCTTCTAGGAATAGTAATGTTCTCATGATTATACTTTTTTGTTGTTCTATACTTCAAAATGGCATCACTCTAAGTGTTACTCTGAAATAAACAATATCATTCTCGTGACTATTGTTAAAATAGTTTCCCTTAAATCTTATTACAAAAAGGATTAAATCAATAACAAGATCCCTAAAACACACATACACGCATAGAGAGAGAGAGAGAGAGCATAATTGCTTTCCTTGGTCCATGAAGGGCAATGTCTGACTCTTTTGAAGGTTTTAACGTCAGCAAACCAAATGAACCATCGAACATCAGGAATTTTACTCAATCACCGTGTAATACACAGCCACATATCTGCACTTTATTTTCATTGAAGAGCTAAAATCCTGCTGGGATGTATCATGCAAGGATATCATAAACAGATAATGCATTAAAGGAGTCTTCAAGGGTTTCACACCGACTAGTGGGCATGCGATTTAGGTAATGAAATTATCACAGAATAAATTGATAAAGGGTAAATGGTTATATAAAAAACGGGGAAAGGGTGAAAAAGGAACTTCCTCTGATTTACAGAATTTTAACCAATAAAGTAGAAAGAGAAAGGCAATACCAATAGAGAAGCCCAAGATTAGGAGTGAATATTAAAAGTTACGGGCAGAAGAGCAATGAAAAGTAGAGAAACCAAGTGAATGAAATAGTATATATCTAAAAGAAAACACCACTTAGGCTGTGAAAATGAATTACATTAGAGGAAAAGATATCAACTTTGAAGTTCAATACAGTTGAGAAAAAAAAATACCAGTTGAAAGATTAGACACAAGCAAAACTTAAGATACCTGGTATACCAAATCCTTACAAAGATATCAATTCCAAAAATAAAAAATGAGAAAATAATGCTTGAACTGGACACAACTTTTCCAAACAGATGAAAGTGTCCAAGTCGAAAAGCTCCAAGACCTCAAATAAAAATAATCCTACGTAAAACTAACACTAACCTCATGAATTAAGTACACGACCCCTCCTTTCTTTTGAACCTTGAGGAGCTGACTCTCAGCATTTAAGGTAAAGGAATACCTTCTTATGATTTGCATAGGGTAACTTTAACCTCCATTCTTTCTGCTTACGAGTCAAAGGCTTGCCCTTACTTAAAGGATCTCGGTTTTCCCTCACATTTGCCAATTTCCAGATACAACTTTCAGATTCCAATTCTAAATGATCCAACATAAAAACTCCATCATTTTCAGAGCCTCTCAAGTCTACATCTTCAATGTAAGAAACTCGCATTGGTGTGGCTTTAAATCTAAGTAGATCATCTGGAACCTTCAGTAATCTCTCTGCACCTGGAGATGATACCTTCACAGCAAAAGTGTGATCGTTCAGGTATTAATGTAAGCAGCCATAATAATGTGAACTAACCAATAAGTAGTCATTTTTGTACAATAGGAATGGATAGTAAGTCTATCAACTATTACCTCTAGGGCTAAATCATCGGGAATATTTCCAAGTGCTCCAGTTTCATCCAATCTCTTTTTGTACTCTTTGCTATAACTATCAAGCACCTCCAAGTTGGGACAACCAAATCTAAGAAGAGAACAATATTTTACAAACTATCAAATTAAATCCAAGTTAAAGCCACCTATAAATCTTATTTATGAAATTCAAACCGATGCAATGCCCATCGCAGTTTATTTTCATGGCAATGATGTCATCACAACTACATGACTACAGATTTCCTATCCAGAAACAAATATATAACTTAAACAAAAACAAATAGGTTTTCATCAAAGAATATAAATTTTCAATACTAACTAGTTGGGACAACAACCATCAGAGTCAGCCAAATTCATAGTGACAAAGATAAAGGCTATGAAATAAAATTCAAAAGCCTGGAGGCAGATGAGTTTGATATGATTAGTTTTTTCCACCTCTTATATAAGACACGGTTTGAGTTGATTGCTAATCTCTCCCACACGCAAAAAGGGCTTAAAATGTGATTGCAAATCAAATTCCTCAATGCTTAGAAGGTAAAACGCACAGCTCTTATGTGAGAAAAATAGGGAAAGACAGAAAGAAGAAAATTACTCGTGTGAGAGTTTATCTAATCTGACATAAATGTACCCACGTGGAGTGACCTTGAAAGAATACAGTTTTATGTCATCGCCAAATTGCAGCAGGACCTCTTGAGCAAGAAGAAGAACATGCTCACCCCATGGCACGCCTTGTAAAACGACACCACCACCATCCCCTCCATCACCAAGCTATGTTATCAACAAAAATTAGCATCACCTGTAAAAATAGTGAAATAAAAGCTCAGTTCAATAGATGAAAATACCTCAGGCTCCAGATCATCATCGTCTTCTTCCCATCCATCAGTGGTTTCTCCCTCATCTTCCCTCCCATCTACAAAAGTTAAGAGATTTACCAAATTGAGACCCAAGCTTTATACATGGCTTAAACAAATTTTAAATTACAAAATTCCTGTAAGAGAGTAAAAAATACCGACAAATGTACAACTTGCAATGGGCACACTGATATTATCATTAGGTTGAAGAAAACTTTGCACACTGAAGCAAAGGGAACCTTCCACATCAAATCTACAGTAGACCATCTACTTTACGTTCAAAATATTTATAAATAACACTACAACGATAACCAGTTATCGACACTTGAAGCAATTAGTCAAATATTATTGTAATCATAAAGCTTTTCAAACATTAGACCTGCATGGATAAATAAAGGAACAAAAATCTCAATGAAACATAATAAACAAGAGCAGCAGTCCGACAATCAAAACAACTGAATATAACTGAATCATACACCGCCTTTAGTCAGATATTCCACAAAACAACATACCACCATCTGCAGCTTAAAAAGTTAAATCGAAAATGAATCACTAATCAGACAACTACAAAAGCCATTCATAAATCATATCCCGAAAAGTAATCTCGATTGAAGCCTGGAAATAAGAGAAATTGACGGATTGCACAGGAATGAGAAAAACGCATCCGTACACTGGGGAGGATTTTGTTCTTTCACTTCATCTGGAAAGTGTTTAGAGGAATTGGTATTGAACAACCGCAGGGAAAAGGGGAACGCGTGGTGGCGACAGGAGAAAGAGGAGCAAGTAGTTTGAGAAGGCGTTGGTTCGGAGGCAAAGACTGTGGACGAGGGTGCTCCGAGGGAGGAGAGTGAAGAGGAAACGGCGGCGATTGGAGATCGACGGAGTAAAGTATGAGCAATCTTGTTACGAAGCATTGTGTTTGCGTAGTCGGTTGATTGATGGGGAGGTGGCAGGAAGGATATTTCGCGGGTTCCTCTAAACCCTCTATAAACCCCCGCGGCTGACCCTTCTTTCTTTTTCTTGTTAATTTCATCATTTCAATTATGCTCTACATTTTGTTTATTTTGCTCCAACTTTGATGTTGTTGGTGCTAAAAGAAATTAAAAGATTAAAGATTAAACTATATACTGAGCTAATGAACTTGTAAAGAAAGTCATTCGAAAGTGAAGATGTTCAAACCAAATTAAATTTGATTTGAATTAATCATGCTACTCCAAATCTCGTTCTAATAAAAATCCTTTAAAGATAATGTTTTTGGATAAAACTAAAACACTCAAAGTTGTTCTCAAATTATTTTAACATTTAAGTCGGTTTTAAACTTTCATAGTTGCATCAAACAAGTCTATGAATCATAAAATAAATCTCTTAATCGTATTTGATAGGTTGATAAATTTTTTAATATTAATAAATTCAATACATTCTTTTATTAATACGCAAATTTATAAGCCAACATTTTCAAGTCCCCTCCAAAATGAGTATGGTTCAACTACCTTTTATATTTGATACTTGTTATTGTGTGCTTATTGTACCAAAAGAAAAAAGTTTAAATATGTGAAGAAACTATTTAGTACAAAAGTGAAAGTTTAACTAAAATTTATAGATAAAAGGAATCTAGGTAGTCATCAATTCATGCTCAACTTGATATTCTTTTGAGAGAAAGTACTTAGCAAGAACAAGAAAGAAACAGCCAATTAAACCAAGTTTAACCAAAGAAACAGGACCAAACAAATTTCTTTCACTCTTGATCTTATTATTTGAACTTAAATCGGCAAGTTGTGAAGGCAGAGCAGAACGGGTCTTCATAAAAGTGGAGTATATAGCAATATCTTCCATGGTTAAAGCTGGTTTCAAAGCATCCTTTACCGTTTGGAAATGTCGACCACACACTACACTAGCAGTTATGTCTTCTCTTAAAGCGACCATTCCGGCTTCCCTACACAGGCCTTCGAGTTCGGCCCCGGTGAACAGCTCTGTATCTTCTGCTATTTTTTTGAGGTTGACGTCACTTCCGATTGTCATTGGACGAGTATGGACACGAAGTATCTCGTAACGAGCATCTAAATCGGGTGGAGGTACATAGAGCACCTACGAGTTCATTAGATATAGGAATGTCAATAGGACTAGCTGAGATTGTTAATATCCATATTTGAGATGAAAATCAAAGCAGGTGAGTTGGGATAAAACAAAGAAATCTTCGCCTTCTGACCATGGAAGAAATACTTGTTAATACCATATGAAATGAGAAAACGGATGTCTCACCAAGTCAAAGCGCCCTGGTCGCATAAGTGCGGCGTCAATGGCATGAGGACGGTTTGTAGCAGCTAAAACTAGTATTCCCTGCAAAATTGAAACTCAACTCAAAAGAAAATTGGAAAAGAGATGCACCTCAAATCGAAAGAGCCAATAATAGAAAGGGTGGTTATGGATATCACACTCACTTTTGCTTCTTCAAGACCATCCATTTCAGTTAATAACGTAGAAAGAAGCCTCTCCCCTACGGTGGTGTTGCCGCTTGAACTCCCACCTCTAATATTAGAGAAATAAAATAAATTTTATCACATGACATAATGCAAGAATTAAGATTAGTAGAAACAGGATTAAAAAATATACATACAGGCCTTATCTGCATCTGGAATCACTTATGCCTAATCGCAAAAACTTAAAAATTCATCATGCTAGATACTAACCTCTTGGCAGCAACGACATCAGCCTCATCAAAAAATATTATGCTTGGTGCAGCAAGACGAGCTCTTCGAAAAGTATTGCGCAGTAGAGCCTCTCCCTCACCAACATACATAGAATACATCTCTGCACCGCTGTTCAAAAGTACATGAACCAAAGGCATGCATCTCAATAAAGTACTACTTCAACTAAGAATTTCACAGAAACACACAGAAAGTAGGGGGGGAAAAACGCTCGTGTTAAAAATCCAAGACGAGATTTTAAGGTGAGCAGTTGAATATTACATTAAAAAAATATAACGGTTTCCTTGCAGTTTGATATTTTATTCTCACGTCTGAGTTCAGAAACATAAACTTAACACCAGAGCTGTTTGACTATTTATCAAAGAATAAAATAACGAGTTGGCTATTTCTCGAAGATTCCAGGTCTTATCAATCACAGAGATACAAGTACATCATCCTATTTGAAAAAAATACTAGAAAAATTCTTGGGTGAATTGAAGTCAAAATATAGCTATTAGCAAGGAAATGACTACATGATGTGTTTGATGGGAAATTCTTTTGGAAAATGCTGTTTTCCTCTGAGGTCCCAGCCCCAAGCCCTAGTAAATTTAAGAATTTCAAGTCAATGTAACCAACTATTTGGTAAAAGTTTATTCTGTCCATTCAACATCGTTGGTCTAGTTTTCCATTTTCACAAACCAAAAACATTGTTACCAATCAGACCAAAACCTGACGAAGACGAACCAAAATGTAGGCCAATGAGCATCCCTACATGTCACTGTGTTTGTTTTGTGTCTTGTCCATGTTCATCCTTCTTCAATTGCAATAATGATATTGCTTGACAAGTCACTGTCACTCAATATTTAGAATTCTACACTTCCTTATGTCCATATTGTTAAAAGTGTTATCATGCTATTGAAAGAAGAACACACACACAACAGTAAGAGCTTTCTGATGAGAAACTGGAGGCCCATCCGCAGAATTTGGGGAAAATACCTAAGTGAAAAAAAGGATGCTTGAGCAGCATTCGCAGCTGCTTTAGCTAGGGTTGTTTTTGAGCAACCTGGAGGCCCGTACAAAAGAATCCCTCGTGCAGGTGATATACCCAACTTTGAGAAAGAAGCAGCATGTTTGATAGGCCACTCGACTGATTGTTGTAGCTTTTTCTGTTTATAATAAATAGAAAGTTGTAATTAATGTGGCATGAAAATCAGCCAGAAAAGAATCGTGGCATACATACTTTTAAATCTTTAAGTCCTCCAATATCATCCCAAGTCACATTCGGAACTTCCACAGTTACGCCTCTAGTCATACTTGGGCCAACGATAGATCTTGCATGCTTCCAGTCTTCTGTTGTCATACAGAGAACAGCATTCTCATTCATACCTGAGCTCCTTTGCAATGCAGCCATTGCAGCCTCACGACACAAAGCCTCCAAGTCAGCTCCTACAAACCCATTGCAAGATGCAGCTATTGCTCGTAAATTAACTTCTGGATTCAATTGAACCTTCCTTGTGTACAGCTGGACATGGTTAAATCTAAATGTTAAATCCATTACAACCGCTGATAATTTTTTTCCGTCAACACATAATAGTTTCATTTAATACTACTATACTAGTAATGTAAAAACACACTGGACCAAAATGATAATATGTCACAAACTCACAGGTTTAAGTGAATAAATAACCTTGCAGGATGGGTATAGCCAAGATATCACTTACCCTAAGAATTTGATATCTTTCATCCTCAGTTGGTGCTGTTACTTCTATTTCAGCATCAAAACGCCCTGACCTTCTAAGTGCAGGGTCAACAGCATCCACTCTTTAACAAAAAGTCAATATCAAATATTTTAGACAGCAAGCGAAAAACTGACAAATAAAAGGAAAAAAGAGCAAAGAAAGATTAACCAGTTAGGTAACAATATTTTTACGCTAAACAGTAACTCAAAAACCAACAGTGCTGTTGTAATATTTTACCCATGTAATGTAATGAGACAGCACAAGTTGAGACAGAGAAAGAGAGAAATCTTGAACACATTAGCCCAACAGCTTATTATAGACAGAGAAAAAACACCAAGGACTTTGCATATTGCTATCTATAATACAATTTTTCTCTCACTAGTGCCAAGGTCAGAAAAATTAACAATCACTTGAATGAATTAACTATTCTATACTTCCATGGAATATATAGCACCTTATATGTCAAAGTATAGCAAACTCCCTGTACAACTAATTAAAATTTAAAAGGTAATCAATAATAGGCGACAAAACTAAAGTTTGATAGAAGTAAACAATTTTTTTTATATCCACGAGTGTCTAGGCCAATTATGCACACTTCAACTAATCTCATGGGATACGACCATACAACATTTAAGTGCCAAGGAAACTTGTAGGATATTAAATCTTAGGTAAAAATTTAAAGACAATATTTTAACAATGATAGAGTTTGTAGTAGAACAATAGAAGATAACTACCTGTTAGTTGATGCAACTACAACAACTTGTGGTCTACCAGATGCTGATTGCTTATTGGAGTCCATCAGTATAGAAAGTTGAGTGGTTATACGAACATTTTGCTCTCTCCTAAGAATTTGAACATAACAGAAGAAAAGTAATCAACAAAAAAAATTTCCCCCCACTGAATGTGTAGATAGTAATCAATAATGGTTTGAGATTATCCCCTACTGAAACCTTCTTCCCCTAAAAGAAAAGATAAAATAAATTGATAATCTGTGGAATGGTATGTCTGATAGTCAAGAAGATATCGCATCCTTTAAACTAGGTAAACGCTATACTAGAAATGTCAATATAGAGTAAAAACTAAAAGGAGAAACAAAGAAGAAAGAAAGACTACGTTCTTGATGATGTGAAAGCAACTTTAGATCGCTCAAGGGACACGGACGATTTCGCTGGTTTACATTCTTTTGAATCTTCCAGCAATTTGCTTTCAAATTCTTTAATGTAGTTACTCCATTTCTTTTATAGTTACCAGTTGGAGAGGTTTTTAGTAAATTTGGCTTCAATTACGATGAGAATACTTCCATCATCCATGTAATTCCGTTTCTTATCTCAAAAGTAATAATAATAATAAAAGAAACTTAAAAGAGCTTCATTATTCAAAGGATAAGATATACCCCTAAGAAATCAACCCTTTCAAGCAACTTGCTTAGACGGGTTTCGTTGTCAGTTACACTCAACTTATATTTGAGTAGCCTGTCATACATTTTCCCATTACCTCTCTTTTCTTCTAGACCAGATAGCAACAATAAACCTGCTAACAGATTTTAGGCTAAAATACAAAAGTAGCTTGAACTTGCCCTTTACTTTAAAAAACGTCCTTGTTATTTTAAAACTTGCAACATTACTCTAGACTTTAGATAAATATTTCAAAACTATGTTGAAACCCATTGCGATTTTGAATGGAAATTTGGACTTGGAACATGTACGGCGGTGACCTGGAACAATGTTCATGTCCCAATGTCTTCTTCTAGGTCCTAATTTTCGTTCAACATTGGAATGGATTTCTAGTCTAATGGTAGTTCTGAAATATTTATGAAAGATTAAAGGTAATATTACAACGGTTGTAAAAAGAGGTATTTTTAAAACAAATAGCAAAGTTCAAGGGTATTCTTATAATCTAGCTGGGATTTTATTCCTATTCTAAAATAAAGCATTACTTTGTTTCAGAGTTACACTAGCGTAATCTGTTTTCATTACCTCGAATCTCGAGGGGGACAAAGTGTATCAATTTCATCTATAAAGATAACTGATGGCTTTCCGGATATTGCAAGAGATGATGCCTTGGCGAAGGCCTCGCGCAGAACTTTTTCACTTTCCCCAGTATGTGCTCTGTGAACTGAATGGGGACTGCATAATGTATTGAAAATGAAACCATGGTGACTAAAAAAAGGTTTACGGGAAAGATACTGGAAAACAGTAATACCAGAATTTAACAAATTTAATCATTAAAAAAATTACTTAATTATCATCAATTTGAGTACTTTGATGATTCCCTATCCTACAAAGTTCACAAGAGAAAAATGCAGCAGAACCTGATAGTGGTTAAATGTGCACCGGATTCCTGAACAATTGCACGTACTAAACTTGTCTGGCAATGAAAAAAGTTTATTCCTCAAGCTTAAAACTTATGCATCTAAAATGAACACTTAAGCAAAATGAATGAAATGTCTACACAATAATAACAATAATAATAAGTATAAGTAAATAAATTTTAAAAGAACTGTCTCACTTTCAACTACTATAACTATATATATACATATACACACACAACTGACAACATTCAGAACTAATATTTGGCTTGGCCTACAGCCCAGCCCAGAAATCTCTTGGAGAGGAAACAGGGTGTCAGTAGTTTCGTTTCGAAGTGCAAGAATAAAGTAAGAAAAACTTCATTCTGTTACTCTGAGAGCTTCAACAGATTGAAAAAAGCTGATTTAAAATTGAAAACCTGACCTCCCAAGTCTAAACATTTTCAATTCCCATCGAAATTCAGTAAAGAAGAAAAAGCTTTATATGCAATACGAAAAGGAGCTTGAAACAGATAAGCACAAAAACAAGTCATCAGGGCAAGTTTCCCAAAATGGATTCAAAATTTTCAACCAAAATCGTACCTTGCCAGTGCCAGGGGGACCGTATAAAAGCAAACCTCGAGGCCACTGTTAAGCATCATGATAAAAACCCACGATTAAACTAACCAGAAATCGAGTCACTTAACAATCATTAACCAACTCGAAAATTCATATATAGAAACGGAAGAGAAAGAGAGAAATTATCTTACTTTCAGACCGATTTTTTTAGCTTCCTGTGAGAATAGTAGCGGGAACACGATCAGCTCTCTCAATGCTTTAAGAGCCTCGGAGTTTCCAGCAATGGCTTCCTCAGCTCTCCACTTGTTCTCGCTACCATTACCACAATTACCATTCACAGAACTCTGATCCTCCATGTGAAAGCACTAAGAATCAACCTCTAAATCCGAACCCAGAAGTTAAATTCTTCTCAGAACCAGAACACAGTGAGAAAAACAGCCAAGTACACGTACAAACTGAATCCTATTCGTTCCACTGTCGTTGCTCTAGTTCCACTGCAGAAAATGTACTTCACACCCAGCAGCTGCTTCCCGCTACTGAATTTCATGTTTTTCAACCAAAGCAAGTAGATTAGAAGTGGTAATAACCTACCAAACCAATCAAAATGTCAAGTTTACAAATCAGATGAAGTTCAGATGGTAAAAAAGTTGGGGTACCTTCAATGGGATACAGAGCCGGCCGTGCTTGGGTCGCTTTACAATGTTAAGGAAAGACGGTGAAAGAAAGCAAAACAAGATCAGTATTATTAAGAAATAGCTTCCGTCCAAGTCGTCGCCGGCGTCGTCACTGGAGGCCACGTTTTCACCGTCCGATGGTGCTGCCGCTGCTGTGTATAGTCATGACGGAGAAAGGAATGGGTAGAAGGAGTGTATGGGTTTTAGGGGTTTTTAACGAAGGGATAATTTGGACATTTTATATCTTCAATTTTATAAAATACTTCTTTTAGTGATTTCTAATACTTCTCTTAACCTTTTTTTTTTTAAAATAATGTAATTTTAGGAAGTATTGTAAAAAATAGTTTTTGGCCAAAATTATTGACAAAAATTCGGGCAAAGTCGTGGACTCGATCTACGACTCCGGTGCGTGTGGGCCCCACACCTTCTTTTTTCTTATACACATTATATGTGGACCCCACGTCTTATTCTTTTTTGTTATTTTATATATATACTAATTCATATACTCCCATTCTAAAAACATCTTTACTTGTCAAAATTAATATCAATTTTTCAATTTTAATTTTTTATTCCTTTTTTTTATATATATTAAATATCTCAATATTCAAATTTTCATATTAAATTCATATTTCATAATTTAATTGGATTATTTCTTAATCAAAATTATACATATTTTTTTTTCAATTTCTTTTTAAAAAATATGTTATTAAAAATATATTAAACAAATTAAAATAGTAATAATAATAATTGAGAGAAGTTGAAGCTTACCCTAAAAATAATAACAATAATAATAATTGAAAATATATATACTAATTTCTCAAATACTCTCAATTCTAAAAAAATCCATGTCGATTGTTGTTATGATTATTATTGTTATTATTTTTGGAGTAAACTTTTAACTTCTCTCCATTATTATTATTACTATTTTAATTAATTTATTATATTTTTAATAATATATTTTTGTTAATATATGTGTTTTTAAACAAAATTGATAAAAAAAGTATGTATAATTTTGATTAAGAAATAATCTAATTAAATTAGGAAATTTGAATTTAATAAGAAAATTGGAATATTGGGACATTTAATATATAAAAAATAAATAAAAAGAAAAAAAATTGAAATTGAAAAATTGATATTAATTTTAATAAGTAAAGATATTTTTAAAATATTAATTTTTAAAAATAGTAGATTTTACAAAATATTTACAACCTATAGGATAATCGTTGATATGTTACAGTGATAGAATCCAAAATTTTGTTATAGCTTGTAAATATTTTAATTTATTTTTTTATTTTCAAAAATGCCACTTTTTAAAATTGAGAGTATGAGAATTAGTATATATATATAAAATAATATGGAAAAAAATATAGTGGGGGACCCACACATAATATATAGTATATAAATAATGAATGAAAAAGGAATATATGGGGCCCACACGGCTGCGGTCGTGGACGGAGTTCACCACTTTACACAAATTCACCAATATTTGTCAATTGTTTTGGTCCAAACCTATTTTTAACAATACTTTCTAAAATCACATTATTTTAGAAAAAGATTACTTTTCTTTCATTAGGACTAATACTTTTGTACAACATTATAGATTTATATTAAAGATTTAGTAAATATAACAAATTAATAAAGTTTTCTCATTTAACATAAAGTTCACTTAAATAATTTAAATATAAATATATTATTGAAAAATTATTATAAATGACAAAATTATTGTGCGATAGTTACGAATAGAAACCGATAGAACCCATCAATATCTAAATTAATAGTTTTAATATATTTGAATATGTCTCTACACTATTAAATCATAGGTATATATTGTTAAATTAGAAAACTAAACTTAGATGTGAAATAGCTAAAAACGTGCCGCTGTCAAAATATCTCGAAATTACGCCGAAGATATATCATATAACGAAGATGAATGAAAAGAACACCTAAAATCACAATGAACCATAAGGATGTGTATCCATTCATCCCTTCTTCCACAATAAATAATTGTTCATCTTCAACAATAAACATTTAACTGAGTCATATGATCTTAAGGGTTAGTTCTAAAAGTCCAAACACTACTTGAAATAGCTTAGATCCAATGATATACCCTCAACTATACTGCCTATTAAAGAGAAGCCAAAATTTTCTAAACTAAAGGTAGCAAATGAACTTAAGAGCCAACCCGAACCGATGTACCGGAAATCGCCCATTTCTTCCGTTTTATTGTTTATCAAAGCGGTTCTCTTCAGCTCATTCTATATAGAAAGAAAAACATTCAGCCGCTTGTATTATACTGCCTTGAGCCAGAGGGCAAGCCTAGATAGGGCATCACCGAAGTACAGATTGTTTGTTGAACTTCACACTTCCGGCGGAGGCCTGATTGGCAGCCCGGTTGCTTCCGAAGTTCTTGCGGTTTGATTCCCTTGCAATCCTTGAGCCAAACTGATGATCAAATGCGCATTAGGATTATAAGCAAGCTATATTTTCGATGAATCCATCACGGTGGAATTGATATAGTATGATATAAAACCACTTGGCTTCAAGTCGAATTACATAAGAAAGGGTTTACTTTTCACTTGCAGACCAATTAATCAGATATCTGACATCCTTGTTTACAACATTTAACATTTGACAGCTGTTTAACGAAGTTGGCAGTGCGGTAAAAGGGAAGATCCATACCTGTATTGCTCTTTTAGGTAGAACCCCTGCTTCGTGCAGGCCAAGTAATTTCGCAACCTTCAAAAAGATGATGAGGATTTGAGGAACAGTAGATAGGGCACACTATGTAATTAAATATGCTTCGTGTAACTAAACTTTCATTTTAAGATGACAAAGTGTCAATTACTTTCTTAAATGACCTTTTGTTTAGTGTAAATAAAATCCATCTACAAAGCGACTAGATTGGGCTATTAGATAAAACTCTTTTCAACAGTATAATATTGCTAATCTGAAAAATATCAAAACGAGAAAGAAATTTAATTGAGGTATAAGTAGCACTAACCTCCCTAAGTATCTTCTTGTCACCGGTTCCAGCAGGTTTCTCAAGGTCAGTAACCTCCCATAGAGGAAATGCTAGCAATGTACGTATAACGTCTTCATCCAAAAAGGGAAATCTAGCCTACGAAAAGGAGTGGAAACTTGATTGAATGAGAAAAAGATGAGGCATGTAGTAGCATTGGCATATCACTACATGAAATACCTCCTTCCCATTATCTGCAATACATCTGTCATCTCTCCCTAGATTTCTCTTCCAGATTCTCTGGATATCCAACTTCATTTCCTCATTTAAAAGATTCCAACTGAAGGGAACAATGCAGGAAACAAAAATTAAAAAGTTTTTTTTCCTCACATTTTACCAAACTTTTACGGATGTGAACTATAGGATTAAAATAAAACAGTAATAATAATAATAAATTAAAGACTCAATGATAGATGTCGGTGTCCAATAACTTATGCATAATGTGAAACGAACGTCCTAATAAAGGGATTTCTTGTAATTAATTTTTGAAGTTAGCAAAATTGAGCTTGAATAGGCATTTTGGGACAACGCGAGGAAAGGGTGGTGTTGTAACAAGATTGTTACTAAAAGGATTACTAATTTTTAAATTGCCTGTTGGTAGAAGCTTTCACTAGCATGATCACACCTAAGGTTTAGGTAAAGTTTAAAGAAGTACATAGGCGTTTTGGCATTTCACATCGAAACGACAGTTTGCCCAAGTCATGTCCTCACTCGGTACGTAAAGGGGGGCACGTTCTGGGTGGGGGCATAACACATAAGCTGATAAGAATGCCTACAGAAATCTATGCCCTCCCAGAGTTCATTTTCGTTCCGATGGAAATTGTAAAAAATAAAAATATAAAAAAAATAAATAAGAAAAATAAGAGTTCCCTATTCCTAGAAACAGAAAATATTGTGTATGAAATGAGAACAGTTCACTCTTACAATCTTACCCCCCTTGTCTATATTTTGTTCGATGCCTGCCATAGCCAGCACATTGCTCATCGGCACCAGAACCAACAAGGAGAATCTTGGCCTCGGACTTGTATTTTACACATTGATGGAACTTCTCATCCTCATCAACTGATTCATAAATCCAACCATTGCCACCAGAGGCCAGCCACAAAGCTATTCCAATATTTAGGTCCTGCAATTAATAAAAGTTAACATAGAAAAGAACAATCGATGTAATCCTACTGGCTGCTAGTCTACCAACCAAAGAGGTCACGAGTTCAACATCCTTTGAATTCATCTACTTGTAATAGTACATATCAGTCGAGTTGTACAAAGGTGGAATTTGACAGGTTTGGCCATAATCTCATTTTACTTTGAGCATAGGAATGAGTTGTTGATTCTATGCAATATACTCGCATCAAAGACAAGTCTATCAATGCTAAAAACAAACCAAGTCAGTAAACACTAAACTACGTTATGCTCAACAAAAGTAGTGTACCATGTATGTATTTGCAGGATTTATTAGAGACATGACGTGCTTGGTTTCAGAGGTCAAATCTGACATATCAGCATTAATCTCAACCAGCTTCCACCTAAATTTTTTTTAAAAATAGAGTTAGTGTAGAAAAAGACTAAAGCATTCCACTTGAGAGAATAAAGAAACTGTTGGCACCAGCAAGATTACTGTTCAAGCACGAGAAAAATAAAAGGGCCATGAAACTTCAAAATATATATAATTTTATCCTTAAAAAACTCATAGTTCTTTAGAGCCTAGTACATAATAGACTATTTAAATTTCAACTGAAAGAAGCTCCTGGTCTTAGCTCAAGAGAATCACTAACTAGAGAGAAAATATCATTTATGTTTAGACCCATTTGGTTTTCAAAATTTTTTCACTGAAATATTGGTTCCAAGGTACTTCTTAGAAGATATTGCAAGCACAGTAACTCAAAGAAAATATATGACAATGAAATACCTCTTGATATTACAGACCTATTCTAAAAAGAATAGCATTTTTTTTTTTTTAATTACTTATGATATCACCCGATTCTTTCTTTCACAAAGAAACTTCATGATATCACCCGTCTCAAATTAGCTACAGTACAACTTCAATGTATTCTATTTTCACTACTCCATGCTTTTTCAAAATTAAAATAAAATAAAATAAAAATCCAAATGTTCATCACTAAAAGAGTTGATAACCAAAAAGGTCAATGCAAGACTTAAGATAGAGCTCAATTAATGCCTTCTTAGAGGGGCAATTCTACTCAGTTCCTTAACTCCAGCCTTCGCAGAGATTCGATCAGGTGCAGAACATCCATCAAAGCTGACATTAAGAAGATCCACCTCATCTGTACAGAAGATGGAGACCAATTAACCAATAAACTGGGACTAGGAAATTAAAGTAACATCACTTTATTGAAAATTCCAGCCCCACTCATCATGTTTACTTATAGAATATGATCAACATCACTGTTGTGCTTAATATTAATCCTGAAAGCCTAGAGATAGAATTTATAATAAATGAGATTCATTTCCTTCTCAAAAAAAAAAAAAGAAAGCCTAGAGATTGATAATATATTTTCATGTGAATTTCAAAAACACTTACAACAAGGATCGAGACATTCGTCCAGTAATGCTGCTAGAATCATAGAATCCAACCCACCAGAAAAAAGAATGGCCACTGGACCAAGTTCTGCTTTTCTGGAAGCAGATGTAGTACCCTATGCATTCAGAATAAATTTCTTTATTTCAGAAATTTTCCAGAGAAAAGTGAATCTTTGCCACCATATAGACTGTCCAATTGATATTATAAATTCTATAAGAAAAGAACGTGTTATGAACTATGAAATACGTGCATAGCCTCTTAATCTGTGATGATTCCACAAATAAATATAAGAGAAAAGAAAAACAATTCCAATGTTAAATCAAATCATACTATCACCGAGGCCTTTAATAAATAGAAGTGCTTAAAAGTTCAAGTGCAAAAGAGAGGATTTCACGGTAAAACAAAATCTTCAAAGCACGTGATCAGAACAGCTAACTTAATAAAAACCAATAGATGAGCCACACAAACAGAATAAAAAAAAATTAACCTGGAAAATTGAATAAAGTGAAGTCCGCCGGATTAGAGACTTCCTTAGAGCATCCAGTAGAATCTCTGCAGGTGTTGAGACAGGAGCTTGGAAATTCCCTATTCATTCGATGAAAGAAAAATCAAAGATAGTCAAGAAATCAAATTCTTAATCTTTTTTTTTTCGAAAAGGATACGAGTTTCACTATCAGTAATACATAAAAAAAATAGAGAGACAAAGCTCAATGTACATGAGGGTTATACAAAGAGCAATAGAGGGAGGATCAAATTCTTCATCAAAAACAGATTTTTCACTTGTCATTGACAAGGAGGAACTATCAGCAGACAAACTACCATAAGAATTGGAACTTTGGTTTCTAAGCTATAGCACCACAATGAAGAGCAATAATAGATACCCGACGCTGATTGCAAGTTATGTAAACATGTAGAATGGCTTTCAAGTTGCGACAAACAACCCTTGTGATATGGAGTGGAGATGTCTCCTTGTTCAGGTACAATACGAGTTCTTTTCCACTCAACAAGCTCTTTCAGTAACTCATTGGTCCATTCATGCCTTTTGACTTCACCAACCACGCAACCATCAGTTTTCGGAGCATCAAAAGAGACGCTGTAAATCCCACATGGTAGTTCTTCCCAGAAGCTCACTTCACAAGTACCACTGTCAACTTCAAGCCCTGCTATTAATGTATCAGAAGCACAAAAAGCCGTTAATAAACAATAAACTGACAACAAAAACTTTAACAGAAGATGTGTGAAGTGTTAACAAGCACAGTATACCTGAGTCTTGAAACATGGAAGAAGCTGGTGATACAGACGACAACAGAAACCGAGAATCCTCCACTGTTGGCCAGTGAACAAGAAGACTTCGCCTACCAAAGGCATCCCGACCAAACCACAAAGTTTTTGCACTATCCTAGACATGATTAGTTATAAGTTAATAACAACAAAGCACAAGGTTAAACGGTATGCAAAGGTCAATAAGCATAACATAGAAACTTACCGCTAAGAGTTACCTGCCAGTAGATGATTGACCATGGCCCTTGGATCTTTGAAAGAATATCCACAATAGTTCTTTCTCTCTTACATTCATCTTCACATGTGTTCATATCTAAACTAAAATTACATGAGCAACAATTCCGAAGTGCTAGCATAAGACTTTCGGCATCGTTTTCATGACACTCAACATGTAGTCCTCCAAATATTTCACCTTCGGAAAATAAAAATGATATAAAACAAATTTAATATACTTCCTTCTATAATAGTTTGAATCCATACAAGATATAAGAACACTTTATGAATCCAGAAAAAAGAAAATGATCCGTATAAAAGAAGCAGTATTCAGGTGGCGTCATTACTGAACAGTGATCAATATAATTAGCAAATGAAATAGAAAATAAAATCCGAATATCAAACTTAAGTATGAAAAATTTATGCATAAAGTTTACCATTGTAAACAAGAATATTGCGGGAAGCATCCATCAGCGGCTGAACAATAGGGTTAACCCCTCTAAGTTGT
Organism: Cucumis hystrix; assembly: GCA_025688845.1. Lineage (NCBI taxonomy): Eukaryota > Viridiplantae > Streptophyta > Magnoliopsida > Cucurbitales > Cucurbitaceae > Cucumis > Cucumis hystrix. The sequence continues at coordinate 15,780,542 of CM046892.1, read as the reverse complement.
AACGTGGCCCCAAGTAAATAAAGCTCCGCACCAGAGATGGGATTACTGCAACCGTTCTCTGATTGGAGAATATATCCATTTTCCATCTCGTATTGATCATTTTGATTTTGGAATGCAACGCCATCATCAACCCTCTCAATGAAACACTCAAGCTGCTGTTCTTCACTGGGATTAGAAGATTTTAAAGAAAAAAAAACCTTCACTCCCCCTAAGCTATCGGGCCCTCTTCTCCGTAATACTGCTTTAAGATCATCAATTGAAAACTCGAGCTGGAGCAAGAAAACGAGACGAAAATCAATCCAAAACCACAAAGAAAGTGCTATACGCTCAATTGGAATTCGCGCCACAACAATAAATCTAAACTATAAGCGAATGAGACGAAAATGGCTAGATGAAGAATACTGACTTGCTCGTGAACTGGAGAAGGAGACGGGGATGTGGCGTCTACATGTAGAGAAGATAAATGAAGGCGAATGCCCGAAACGATCAAAGCGATTCCACACATTGCCGCCACCGCCGCCTCCGCACAGCGAGAGACCGCGTCTGTCTTATGTCTTAACAGCGGTGACCATTGCAATATTTAAATTAAAAGGATTTATATCTAATGATGCTATGCACTCACATTCACTTGCTTCCGTAGCATAGTGGTAGTGCGTTCGCTTCGTAAGCGAAAGGTCGCGAGTTCGATCCTCGCCGGGAGCTCCTTCTTTTACCATTTTATTGAGAATATAAAACTACATTAAAGAGGATTAAAACAATAAATAATAGCAATTGGATCAATTGACCAATTTAAAATGTACAGGTGGCGTTGGTATGACAATTGTGGCTAATTAAAATCACCAAGATATGATATAGCAATGGCATATCACATCACAAGTACGACTTTATGGTATTTATTATGTCTTTGGTTGGATTACAAGCCAACGTTTGTTGATAATATGATATTTTATCTCAAAACTAATTGACAATAATGAAATGAGTGATTTTATCTATTTTATGAGTTTGAATTATCTTAGTTTTTTAATATAGGATTCTCAACGTCTCAGCATGTCCCTTAATATGGTGCATTTTTGGCCTCACCAATTTTGATTGAATCTCATTGGACAAAATATTCGTTTGAACTTTATGGATTTTAATACCATTTTAATAGTATGAGATTTCATCTCAAAACCAATTGACAATTAGAAGATTAGCTCGTATTTCCTATAAAAAGTGTGAGTCCTTTTAGTTTTTTCAATGTGAGATTTTTAATCTTCAAGAGAGCATTTGAGATAAAACGTATATTTTTAATTTCCAAATGAGCATTTGAGGCGAATATTATCATCAACTATGAAAACCACCTCTTGTGGCAACAAATACTATTTTGTACTCTACAGTTAATTAACAGTTAACACTATTTCAAAACTTTTCATTTACTACGACATAAACTATTTGCTACAACTTTCACTATGTTATACATTCCATTATCATTATTTTATTCTTAATTACAGTGTTTACTATTTCATTCTTAAATTAAAATACTTTACATTTCAAACATATATTATTATATCACATATTAAAATAATCTACACTCCAAACACAAACTATTATAACTCAATTATAATCACCTGAAACTATAATAACAAATTCATTCTCTCAAACTCTCATAAATTCAACGGCTAACTTAATATGGTTTCAAATAACTTATTTAAAAGATAACCTAAACGAAGAACAACGATTAATAAATATAAACTACTCCTAATTCTAACGCAGTATAAAGACCTCAAACCATATTCATCAAGGGTCAATTGTTTTTGTTTAGAGTATAGTAGTCACTCAATGCATCAATTTGTTATAAGATAACATATACATCTAAGGGCAAATTTATTTTTAAAAGATTGTGAATTAAAGTCATTATTTTGAAGTATGTTACAAATCTAAAACATTATAAAATCAAAGATAAATGTTTAAACATAATATGTATATATTTAAATATTTTCAATCGTCAATCAAAAAGTGCTTCCGTAGCATAGTGGTAGTGCGTTCGCTTCGTAAGCGAAAGGTCGCGAGTTCGATCCTCGCCGGGAGCTAATTTTAATTGTTCTCATTTTTGTTATTATTATGGTGTGAAAATAAAGTAAATTGGTTGACGTATGTTTTAACACAATTGTGCTCCTCATTTTATTTCATACTCATTTATTATTGTCATACACATTTCTTTTTTTTATCACAAATTTTCATATTATTTAATTTACTAAATTAATATTAATGATAAAAAAAATATAAATAATTAATTTTGGGATTAATTAAAAAATAATTACATTAGATGACAAAAAAATTTAGAAAACAACAACTTATAACACTTCTTTTTTGCATATTGCAAATATGAGACGCTACTATGCTTTTAAATATGTTATTTTTGCAATTTTGAAAATATAAGTGACATGGGTTCTGTTATCATAATTTTTTTTTGCTATTTTTGCAAACTCTCCTAAAAAAATTGACATGTATCCCAAATTAAAATTGAAAGCATAAATTGGCAAATTCTAATGATACCATGTGTTTTCATTATGATCATTTGATCAAGTTAATTATTTTGGTCAAATTAAATGTTATTTACTTGCCTAAGTTCAATTGACATTGGTAGGAGTGGAAAATTTTTTACTTCAGAAAGTCTAAAGAGAATTATTTCAAAACCTATAAGACTCATTTCTTCCCATACTCCACCTTGAAGAACATCATGTGCTCCGCTTTCTCAAATTAATCGTAAGCATCTGATTCATCAAATCAAGCATAAGCTCAATCGAGAGAGAATTCTCCAAAGAGCTAGAAGACTCTTCAACTCCTGAAGTCAACCACCCTCAAAGATTTCAGCTCATTTGAAGATATAAGCTTTCTTCCAAGACTACAACTTCCAGAACATCACGTGTCTCGCTTCCTCAAATCAACCGTAGGCGTCCAACCAACTTTAAGTGCTCTGATTCCTCCAAATAAAGCGTGGATGTTCAACCGAGAGAGAATCAAATTATCAAAATATAAAAATTGAATCACATCGCATCAAATCAACACAAGCACGACATCAACTTAAGTTCAACTTCACGAATCAAATTTCTTCGAAAATCTCGTACGAACACTAGTATTGTTCACTTTTCGGGTAGATTGCAAAAGAATTGCATCCTTGAACATTCAATCAAAACAAATGAGTCCGTAAACTTCTAAAAGTGTAAATTTAAACAATTTGAGAGTTCAAAACATACTTTAGTGATAGTTTTTATAATTTATTTTCAATTGGATGTAAGAAAACAGTTAATAATCCACAATAATTAAAAAATATAAGTGGTTGGACAGCTAGTTTTACATTCCATACAAAGAGCCGATAATAAAATAAACTTATATTCACTTAGTCCTCTTATTTGCAACATTTTTCCTTTGAATTTTATATTTTATCCCATTAATTATACACATCTACTCCATTATTTTCCCTCTTCTACTGTTTTTCCTTAGTTATAAACTATAATGTATAATTTTGAATCACATATATTTGTGTAAGAATCAATCTAAATCACCTTATCCTATGATGCATGCTGTCATCATGATAATCTTATAAACTATACTTTTGTTGACATAAATTTCCTTTTAATACATCTTTTCATATGATTCCTTTAATTGAGATTAATAAAGAATAACAAGTTGTATTAAAAGAACAGTTTGGTATGTTGTTGTTTTAAATAGCTGTGATGAACAAATCAATTTGAAACAACCTTAAAAAGTATATCATATTATAAAATGGTTCAAATTACATTACATATAAGTTTAGTTGGAGAAGTTACACATAAACTATTTGAAAATTTAAGACTGCAGACATTTCAAAAGTATTAAAAAAAAAAACAAAAGAAAAAAAACTAAGACTACCAAACAAACACAACAAAACAAAAACAAAAAATGGTTATCTAAAAAAAATACAAATGCATACTAGTTATTAACTCTTTTTTTAAAAAAAAAATCTTATTTTTGTTAGTTCGGTAACTATTTCATTTTTCAAAGTATTTTTTTTTTATTTGGTATGTATAGTTCTTAAATAAAATAATTACATTGTTAACTTGATTTAGAATACAAAAAACTATTTTAAAATTTGACAATGAGTACAATAAGAACAAGAACTTAATTACTTTAAATTTTCTAATAAATTAATCATTATATTTTTAAGTGGTAATTTAATAGAAAACTCATCAAAATTTTATCATTTTTTTTATATTTTTATATATTTATATTTACGTAATTTAAAGATTCATAACAAATATATATATATATATATATCAACGTGATATTATAAAAAATTCTACCAAACATAAGGAAAAGAAGAGTAACAACCTGTCATCAATACAAATAACAAATGTTTAATTAAACATACCAAAAAAAAATCACTAATAAATAATAAAATAACAAAAGAGAAGTTGTAAAAAAAAAAAAATATTTACATTTTAACAAGTATAATAAAATTTTCTTTTAGTAGTTTTTTTTTTTAAATGTAAAAAATAACAAACTTGACAAAATATGAGAATTTTCAGATTATATCTATAATAGGGGTAGTGACTATCATTGATAGAATTCAGAATTTTGTTATAATTTGTTAATATTTTAACTTATTTTGTTATTTTTAAAAATACTATTTTTTTTCTATTTTTGAGACGATCTGTTTTACGTTTATTAAATTAAAAGCTATTACTATTTTTTAAAATTAAACTACTATTGATATTTTCATTCAAATTTTCTTGTGTATTTATATATATTGACATTTTAGACTTTACTTTTATCCAAAAAAGTTTACATGCAATTTCAGGAAACTTTTTTAAAGTACCATATCAGAAAGAAAAAAAAAAATAGTTCTCATGATTTTCCTGTCTCACAAAAAGAGAAAAACGATTCTGATGACAAGACTACAAAAAGAGTAAAAACTCAAAAAGAATCACAAAAACAAAAAGAAAGCACACCTCTAATTACTAGTTAAGAATATAGATCCAAAATCTAAACATTTCAAAGATTTAAATCAATCCATCAACTAACCTTCTACTACTTCCAACAGTAAACATCGATTCAACCATTAATTACTAAATAATTATTTGATCGAAATGCCAACTCTAATCCTTGAAGAGTAACAAAAAATGAAAACTAAGAAAGTATTGAGACGTGAAGTAAATTATTATAATCTAATACGTATTTGAAGTGTAAACTATTATAGTTTATGTTATGTAAAAAATAATAGTTATAATCTTAATCTTAGATTTATGATAAGTTTGGAGTAGAACGTGTAGTGTGAGGGCGAAACGGCTCGTAGGTAAATGTATTCCGACAGAAGGACATGCTTAGTGTCAGCAAGTTGGCAAGGAACAGCCGAGCCGTCGCATTCAACAAGTTGATGATTGACACGCTCTAAAGTATTTCCCAACCTCACCCACTTCGACACGTGTCCTTTCACCACTCCCCGCCCTCCCAACTTGGCAGTTTTTATATTCAATTCCCCTTTTTTTTATTTTTTTCTTAAAAAAAAGACTTTGGGAAATGCAAGTTGCCCTCACGTGGGGTCCCTTATATATATTCCTCGCCAATTCCTCGCTTTTGTTCCTCGTTGACTAAAAGAATTCCAAAATTGACCAAGGTCCAAAGAAGAGAACGTTATCCACGTTGTATACAGAAAGAGAAAGCCGAGGAGGATAAACCAAACACCGTTTCCTTTCCCTAAATCCATAACCCCACGTGTCGATTACCCAATACCTTTAGATTTGACCCATACGTGGCAATTTCTGATTAATCGATACATTTACGACACGTGTCTTCAATTTGAAATTATTTTAATTTTGTTGATAGGCACCACGCCTAAAGGACAAAACCCCAGTTTTTTTTTCTCTCTTTTCTGTCACGACGGACCACGTGTCCTTATTTTACGACTTAGGATGCCACTTGTCTCCTGCAGGCATATTTTCCCTAAAGGGTATTTTCGGTCATTTTCGCTTTTTTTTTTTTGGAAAAAAATATGAATTTCTTTTTCTTTTTCTTTTTCTTTTTTTCATGGGGGGATGAGAGAAAAAGCTCCTCCTTTTTCCTCTCTCCGCTTCTCTGTTTCCTTTGATTTCTCTTTCACTCGTCAATTATTATTATTTTTTTTTTTGTGTGTGTTCTATTTTCTTTTTTAATTTCCCTCCTCTCTTGGAGATTTTTTTTTACAGGACTGTTCATTTCGATTTCGATTTTTTTTTAAAGGAGGAATAAGTGTTGGAATAATGGAAAGAGTTTTGTTATTTCCCTTATTTTTTATAAGGGAATGTGATCTGAGATTATATTTTGATGGGTTTTATCTGCTACTTTGAGTATTGTTATTGACAACTCATTTGTTTTTGTTTTTGTTTTTGTTTTTTTGATTCATCATTCATTCTGTTTTTTTTGTTCTGCTTTATGGGTTTTGTTAAACGAGATCGTGATGGTGTATAAGCATTTTGGGGTGGTTCTCTGTTTTGAATTGAAGGATGGGGGAAGCAAACCAAGGAGGAAGTAGAGGAATGGAGAAAGTTTCTCTACAAACTGAAAAGTACCCAACAGATCTGTTGCAGAGATTTTTATGTAGCAATTCACATCAGACCCAAATTGGGAGAGCCTTTAATGAAGAAGAAGAAGAAGGTACAGAGGAGATTGAGCTTAATCTTGGGCTTTCACTTGGGGGTCGTTTTGGGGTTGACAAAAATTCCAAGAAGCTTATTCGGTCATCTTCCATAGCTGGTACCATGCTTTTGAGGGACGATGATGCTTCTACTCCTGCAGCTGTGTCGTACCCGGCGGCGATTATTCGGACCTCGTCTCTTCCGCCGGAGACAGAGGAGGAGTGGAGGAAAAGGAAGGAATTGCAGACGTTGAGGCGAATGGAGGCCAAAAGGAGGCGGTTTGAGAAGCAGAGGAATAAGGATGGGATTGGGATGGGGATGGGGACTAGTGGGTGTTTTGAAGAAGAGAGGCGTGAAATTGAAGGTCTTACAGGATTGAATTTGAGAGAGAACAGGCATGGTTCCGGTATTTCGACGACGGTGGCACCGCCATTTGGGTTACCGACGTGGGCTGCTGCTGCTCGACAGGCTCTTACTGGCGGAATTGTGGATGAGATTGGCAAAGGCAAAGGTGGCTGCACATCCGGTGGCGGCGGTGGCACTAACGGCGGAGGTTTTCAGGGTGTCGGGCAGCCCGCCTCTCAGTGCTCTGCCGAATCACAGGGCGGAAGCTCATCGGGGATGTCGGAATTAGATAGCAAACAGATCCAAGGTAGTTCATTTTTCACCTTCCAATGTTATGTCTCTTTTTGGCTCTAGTAGTTGTTGGTTGTTACTGGTAGTTATTCTTCATGGAACTATTTGTTTGATATTAGAAAATAAGGGCATAGTTCCTGATAGGACTATTTCTTAGCTTGCAATTCATAATCTGAAAGGTACTTCTATTCCATAGGCATAGGAAAATCAAGCACATTATAAGATATAAAGTAGTAAGTAAGTACAGATGGCTGGTTGGAGTCATTTTTTCTTCTTGGATTGCACGGTCTGTGATCATCCTAATGGAAGTGCCTTGCTTCGCCATTTGAACTGATTCTTTAAAGAGCATTTTAGGCTCTTAATTTTTACTAAATCATAGATTCCTTTTTGCCTTTATTCTTTCGGTTTGTTTAAGCTGTGCAACATCTGCTGCATCTGTGATTTGTATCAGCATTACCATTAATCTGAATGGTTGTGAATCCAAGCTCATTATGGCTTATTGGAGCTGTCTGGCAATTGCTTCTTATAGTTAGAGGCTTCCAATGTGTCCATATACGTCTTTAAAAATTGGTTTCATGTTGTGTCTCATGCTCGTGGTCTTAATTTGAAGGTTTAATGTCCAATGGCATCAGTTTGCTGCTAGCCTTACGTAAGATATGTAATTTGCACAAATAATTTAGTTCATACCTTTAGCTAGAGCTTCCAGTTCGGTTCTGTTACTCAGAAGTCAGGTTTGACTGAATTTTCGATCAAAAGGATTTTGTTTGGGAATTTGAGATTGAATAGGTTGTACCTATTAGGTGACCAGAAAATTTCCAGTGATTGCTCGATGGAACAATTGGTGCAGAATTTGAATCGTTCATGTTGTTTTAAACAAAATGTCGGTGAAGAAAGATCTTTCATAGTGAATATTGACACATGACAAGTTGAATAAGATTAAACGTGCTACATTAAACATTACAGCAATATTAGCCTAGTTTGCATTAGGAGATCATTTAAGCGTGGCAAGTACTGTATTCTTGAACAAATAAACTCTCTCTCCCATCAGATTCTGTTTAATTCTGGTTCCTAAGACAAATGGACTTGAAAGAAGTCGTATGCTTCTTTAGGGGCTCGCCAAAGGTAATGCTTACAAGTTTGTTCCAATACGATAGAATTGTAGCACTGCTTGAGTTATACATGACAAATCACATCTTTTACTTAGTATCTTAGAGTTGATTAGTATAAAAAATTCGAAAACTAGGTTATAGGTAGGGTTATTGGGTAGTGTTTTTGAAGATTGTTGAAAACTTAAAACTGGTGAATCAAGCTGGATTTATTCAGAATATGACGATAAAGTTAGCCATTATCTTCCTTTTATAAACATAATTTTGGTTAAGGCATTTCCCCCGGTATTTAATTGGTCCAGCTGATTTTCAGATTTTCTTCACTTGTGTTTTATGTTGATTAAGTTCTTTAGGAACAATGAAGAATGATTCTCGAGGATAGTAAAGTCTTCTATGCTAAACATAGTGAATCCATTCCGAAGGGATTAGAAGTCCCATCACTGAACTATTTGCATTATTTGTAAAATGGTGTTTTCCATCTTGCAGGATCTAGCAGTTACGGTGAAGCGAGGAGCTCCTCACAAGAGCGAGGCAACCTAGAGGCTGCAGGTTCTTCAGGATCGAAGATGTGTGAGAACCCATCTGCCAGTTACAAAACAGAGACGAAAAATCAATCCAAGAAACCTGATTCAGACGAGAACAAGGGAAGGGAAGCGGGGATGATGTCGATGGAAGACATGCCTTGTGTGTTCACGATAGGGGACGGGCCAGATGGGAGAAGAGTGGAAGGAATTCTTTACAAGTATGGAAAAGGGGAGGAAGTGAGGATAATGTGTGTTTGCCATGGGAAATTTCTGTCACCAGCTGAGTTTGTGAAGCATGCTGGTGGAAAAAATGTGGCTCATCCCTTAAGACATATAGTTGTCAATCCCAATTCTGGTCCTTTTTTGTGATGTTGTGTGGTTACAATCCTTTGTCACAAACCCCATCAAACATTTGGGGAGCCTTCAAAATAGGAAACATAGAGAACTTAGTGTTTTAAAGTAAAGAGATCCTTTGTTATTATACTTGATTATTTTTCTTACCTTGTAGAGTGAATCATGTCTTGAAAGAGAATTTTTGAATGGCTCTCAGTTGGAGATTTCATGGATCAAGGTATTCATATTTCTTCCTTATTTTAACCTCAAGTTGGGTAAAAAGAAAAGCAGCAACTTTTGTTGCACATTGATATTCTTCCTGCTACTACGAATCAATTTCTTGTTAACATAATCGTTGATCCTTTTTTCTACTTAAAATCATATGGTTTTTTCATAGTTCATTTGCAAGAGCATCGCCTTTTCCCATATTGAATATTGTATGATGCTTTTTTCCAATAAAAGCTGCTCGTTTGACATTGCTAATTCAACCAATGTTCCTCTCGAACATAAATCATTCTCAAACCATTTCGTAGATCATACTAAAAGTTAAATCAAATATAAAGTAAAATTGTCTTTGAATTCAAATATGTTCCGGGTAAAATAACTGACATCCTCGAAACTGCAAAGAGGGTTTGTTTGAACTCAGTATGTTACATTTAATGATTTATCAGGTAAAATAACTGAAACCCTCGAAACTGCAAAGAGGGTTTGTTCGAACTCGGTATGGTACATTTAATGATTCTAAATACCTAAAGGATTAGTATAAAAAGTCGGGCGACGATGTCTTTTCTAGGACGACGTCCATTTAACAACGGCAAAAATGACAAGAAGGGTAAATATGACAACGAGGTCGAAAGCAACGGCGAGGACGAAAATGGCAACAATCGCGAAAATGACAATTACTACAGCAGCTGCATGTCCAACAAGATGAACATGTGCATGAATCCCATTTGCAACAAGAAGAACACGAACCACAACTCCACTTGGAACAAGAAAAACATGAACTGCAACTCCTTTTGGAACAAGAAGAACAAGAAAAACATGAACTGCAACTCCATTTGGAAAAAGAACAAGAAGAACATGAACTGCAACTCCATTTGGAACAAGAACATGAACTGCAACTCCATTTGGGACAAGAACAACATGAACTGCAACTCCATTTGGAACAAGAACACGAACTGCAATTCCACTTGAAACAAGAAGAACATGAACATCTCCATTTGCAACAAGAAGAACACGAACAACAACTCCGCTTATAACAAGAAGAATACGAACACCTCCATTTGGGACAATAAAAACACCAACAAAAAATCCATTTCAAACAAGTAGAAAATGAACAACTCCATTTGGAACAACTACATGAACAGCAGGAGAACCAACACTTCGCTTTTGATTTTGAAGAGACTGGAGTGCCTTGAAATTTAGCATCATTAGGCATGGATCCAGCCTGCGCCTCTTCATCGGCCAAACTGCAAAAATTGTGTACATGTTAGTTTGACGTTTATACTTTCTTTTGACAACATTCATGAAGTTGCCAGATGATAATGATACAATCAAGAGAGATATGCGACCTCATAGAATCGGTAAGCTAAATGCTCTATAAAAAATTCATCAAGAAAAAGACGAGGTTGAAAGAAAAGGTACTTCTTGGACGCACTTGTAACATTGTTAATAATGTTGAAGAGTACGGAGCATACATGTTAGAGGTCTGAATGTGACAACCTCTTCGGCTACAGTTCCAACAATAGCTGAACGTCCTGCTACAGTTCCAGCAACAACAATTTGACCATGTAGGGTAGCAACGTGGCCACAAACAGTAGCAGAACGCCTGACTACAGTTAGAACGGTAACACGATGAGCATGAGCATTTCTTCTCTCTGCAGCACATAAAGAGCATAGTTCCTTATACTCTTATTACCATTGGCCAAAAGTGGGAGTGGGGGAGCTATCTTCATGCTTATTAGATGTGAAAAGAAGAACGAAAATGAGAGTAACCTAAAAGGAGACCACAAGATGACTTATTAATCAGGCAGGGGCTTAAGAAGGTTTTATGATCTGGTATTTACGTGGCAGGCCAATTCCATAGTAGAATAATCTAAAGCAAGCACGATATTTGTTTTCTTATTTTTAAGCCTTCAGTTCAACAGCATGCAAAGGTTTACCTTTTGGTCGAAAATATCACACATTAAACAATTGCTACATTCAAGTGATGGTAAGCATGAAGTTGGAAAGCATAAATTCCAAGAATGATGTTTTGACAGATAGATAATGACTAATGAGCAAAGACTTACATGGGGAAAGCGAATGAATCTGAGCTACTTTGACTTCTATCAGAGTGCCGAGATTTGGTAGAGGAATTCCATGATACTGCAGGAGGTGGTAGGTTTCTGTCACTAAGATCATCGTCTGTAATCAATCCACTTTTATCCTTTATGTTATATTCTATGGTATCTGCCATTTTAGGATCCGCTTCATATTCAGCACTCTTCATTTCAGCTTCTCTTGACGTGATAACTGCAGGTGGTGAGCTAAACACAAACGAATCTTCTGCTTTTGTCAACCTGCCAGATTTCGTTAACTCGCCCGACTTACCTAACTCATTCAACATCAACACATGATCTCTGGAGAAGCTATTGTTTCCGACCTGAATGCTAAACAATGACTCATTTGAAGCAATACTCCATTCCAATGGAGTAACAGAACTACTTCTTTGGAAAACTGCAGATGGGATTCTAAACGGATCATATGATTCACCATATCCTCCCGCACGATCCATTGTTTGAAGAGAAGGGGATTGAGTTGGGGACAAAACATTTCCACCGGACTGATCATGTGTAAAACCTGACACTTGGGATACAGATGTGGGACCTTGAGAACCGCAACTCTTCTCTGATTTGGAAGAACAATCGCTGGAAACATCGCTATCATCATCTTTAAACTGAAGCTGGTAAATCCCACGCCCAGGATTTGCCAAACAAATCGTGTCTGCTTCCGGTCGGTTAACATTTGCTCCAACTTGAGCGAGATCTGATATTTCCAACAAATCTATAGACGATGCAGACCCAAATCCCAGCTGTCCTGTCGTTTGTGAACTTCTTTCCCGACTACCCCTCGCTGCCATATGTTCTACTTTTCTCGCCGTTTTTAATTGTTTCTAGCTTTCCTTTCACTTCCACCAACAGAACCTGAATCCGTTTCTAAAAATGAGTTGCTTTGACTTCTATCAGAAGCAGCAGATCTTTTTCCAAGACCATGCACGCAGCTAATTTTGTCCCTTTAAACAATTCAATTGCTATATAATTAGAGTCAATGTGCTGCTCGGCACAATAATTTCTAAAAAAACAACGAAGTACATAGAAAGTTCTTCCACTTTGAACAAGAAAACACCCCAGAAAATCAATCCATAATCAAAAACCTCTTTTCAGCAATATAGTAATAATGTTTAAAATGAACATACATCCTAAGCTAAAACAAAAACGAAGTTAATAAGAAACTCACTTGAATCAGAAAACGCATGAAAACAACCCCTTCCCTTCCTTTCCAATTAACTCCAAAACACAACCACTACCACCACTAAACCTCGCCGGAACCGACACCGGCGATATGCAGCTCCAGTACTCTATCTCTAACACAAGGAAAAGTCCTCGAAACCCACAGAAATCTAGCCTGTATTCAATTAAAAAATAAAAAATAAAAAACAAAATCTCAAGAGAAAAGAAAAGTACAGAGATAAAAGATTATATCCATAAATACCTGAAAATAAAATCCCGAGAAGCACAGAAATGCAGGAACCGATTCGGAAGATGTGTTGTTTCTCATTAGAAGAAGAAGAAAAAAAAAAGAAAAAAAAAAGGCGAAAGTAGAAATTAGGGTTTGGCAAAGGGGAGGAAGAATGGAGAATGAGAAGATGGAGGGCGGTGCGAGAGTCTCGCGGCTTTCAGTTTCCATTAGTAACGAACCATAGCTGCTTTTCGCGTCAACCTTAACTAACTGTTTCCTTAGGTTGGTACAGGCTCCCACTAGTGCTGAGGTGTACGACTTTTACGGGACGGCCTCTTTTTCCCACTCTAGCTGGAATGCCACGTCATTATGTATATTATAAAGACGGAGTCTACTTTTATTTTTTATTTTTTATTTTCTTTTTTAGTTCAAAATTCGTAGGTATGAATTGTAATTAATCTCTTTATGTACAAACTCTTCTATTTTAATATCAATTCTTAAATAGCTTATCTAAACTCTAAATTGGTCACCATTAGTCTTTATCTAAATACTACTATATATAAACTATTTCATTTTATTTTATTTATATATATAGTATTATTGATAACTCGATATGATAAAAAAGATTTTAAAATTTGAAGAATCTGTTTGTTTGGTCTATAAGTTTTAAAAATGTGTTTTTTTAGAATAAGTTTAAAAGGTTTTCAAAGTATTTTTTATTTTAAAAAATAAATTTAGAGAGAATGAGACTTTTTTTTTTTAAAAAAATCTAATATAAAATATCCTAGAATTCTTTAAAAGAATAACATCTTATTTGGAACTAAAATAATAGATTTTGAAAACTTATAGCGTCCTAATATACATATTTTTATAAAACTAGACTTTTCATATTTTATAAGATGAATATCAATATTTATTATATTTATTAATATATTATTAAGTATATATTATTGTAAACAAGGTTGTTTCTTTAATAAATTAAGCGACATTTATTTGGAAAAAAAAGTGAAAGGATTAACATAAAAACTCATAAATATACACGAGGTAATAAAAATTAAACTTGCATGCATTAATTTATCATGATTTATAGATGTCATATATATACAAATATATATAGCCACTGATACTAGGCAACTAAGGCTACTAAGGAACTCAACTATAGTTAGAGTAACTCTAACTCATACTAACTCTAATAAAATTACAGCAAATTTCAATTTAAAATGACGAAATATTTCATCCTGGGAATGGATGCAAGAGGATGAAGGAGAGTTATAACTAAATAGAGTGATGGATTATTACTAAAGCCAGGTATGATCCATGACTCTCAGAACTCAAGAGTGTATCACTTGAAAGACATAGTTGATAGTTGTATAAGTTATAGAATGAATCTTATTAAGGTATGGTAGCCTCTATCACTTACATCCGAGCATCTAATATACCAATGATGATACATTCAGCAAACTCTACCTGTACCGAACAAAAGTTACAAACAGCATAGAGAATGGATTTCAAGTAGTGCAGAGTAAAACTCATGATGCCATGTCTCTAATGTCTGTGTTCTAAGCATTTGAAAAGTCAATCTAAGGGTGGATTTAGATTAACGGATTCTAAACTGAATTCAAAATTGTATTGCCAAGTCGCTGTTGATAACTTTGAACAATTCGCTACATTCAACAGATCATCCTCTGACAAAGTCGAGGCTTCCAACTTCCAGAAGCTGCAAGTTTTGGCGCAGACCTTCCTCAAGCAAAACAGCCAGCAATGAACTAATGGGGCATTCATCGAACCTTCAGTTCATTGAGTTTCAGTGGAAACCGTTGTTTGTGGCTGAAAATTTCAGAATAAGAGAAGCGACCCAATTGCCAATTCATGCATCTACAACATGCCACATGTTAGAAATGCTAGACTTTCATATCAAAGAAGTTTCAAATCTCAAGCATTCAGACCAGCCCAGTTCTTGAAAGCAATTAGCGATTCCATTTTCCTGTAGTTCCTCCTCCTCAACTTTGCCACTTTGAGTTTCTTATGAGTCTCCATGAATGCTTGCTTGTATTTCCACTTATCAATGAAGATCTTCGTATCCTTAGTTTTTTCAACAACTTGCATCACGGCGTCAAAGAAACCTCCCTTGACCAAAGCATACAGAAATGCCTCAACCAAGTTGTTGTCAAGTTTAATTCCACTCTCCCCATTTGGTGTAACCTTCCACTTAAGTTCGTTCCACAGCATTAGAACACAGAAATATCTCTCTGCAGACACATAGCCATTAATTAGGGACAAGAAGGTCTGCTCGTTTGGTTCAAACTGCAGAAATTTCATTCTTCGGTATGTTCTCCTCGCATCCTCGAGTCTTCCAGCTTTGCAAAAGGCATGTATAATAGAGTTCCAATCATGAGTTCCAACTTCAACAAGAGGATCTTCGACAATTTCATCTAAAAAGGCAGCCATCAACTCAGGCCTATGGTTCTCCATTAAGCCAGTCATAATAGTTAGATAACTAGCTTTCGTGTCAGATTTTCTTGTTTCTCTCATGTTCCTGAACAAAGCAAAAGCTGACTGAAAATCTTGGTTCGACATTGATGCCTCTATTAGAGCATCATAATTCTCTGCATCCAACTGAATCCCAGAACTGCTAATATCCATAATTAATTGGGTGGCTGCAGCTGTTCGATGCTCCTTCCGGTAAGCTTTCAAGATTGGCAAATAGACTCCAAGGCCCAGAGAAACTCCCTGGGAATTCATTTCGTCCAGAATGTATTGTGCCTTATCTAACCATCCAATATTAACACATGCATTAATGATACCGAATCCAATAGATCCATCAACAGCTGATGAAGACTCTAAATTCTGAGCATCAATAATTAATGCAGATAAGTCCTTCAGATTTCCACTTTGAATAAAGCCCTTGACCATTTCCAAATATGTTTTCTCACCAAAATGCACTTGTGAACCACATTCATCCTTTAAACTACGCAGCATAGTCTTCGAAACAGCAGCAAAGTTGCTCGCATTAACGTATCCACTAACCAAATTACTAAAAAAGAGATCTTTACAAGTAAAACCGAAACTTCCTATCAAGACCTCTAACTCGATTATTTTCTGTTCAAGACCCTTCAATGCATACAAATAAGCAAGAGCACCAAAACTCACCTCATTAGGCCGAATATACAAAAGTGACATTGTTTCAACAACTTTCTCGGCATCTGTCACTGATTCAAGCTCATGGCAACACCCCTCAAGTGCTGCATTACAAGCAATAAGGTCTGGTTTCAAAAAATCCAACCTCTCATCTAAAGCAATCCTACAGTTCTCTTCAAAAACTCTTAAAAAGGGAATCAAACTCCCACTCTGTCTGCAAATATCAACAAGTTCTTTGCCCCAGACACTAAAAGGTACGAAGCATCGATTCTTAAACATGCATTTAATCAAAGAAAGAGCAGGGGCAGCAGTGTTGGCACATTTCATAGAAGCCAGTAAAACTTTAACAGACCCAAAATCCAACAGTTCAGGTTTCTTCTCAATAACAAACACCACAGAAGCAAAGGCCCTTTTCAGATTATGAACGTCCCCAATTGAGGACAAGTGAGCAATAAGTGAATTGGTAAGAGACTTAGATGGGAAAGCAGAGCTTCTCGTGAGCAATTTGAAGGATTTCCATGCCTCATCAGTGTCGCTAGTGAGGAGGGACTTGTGGAGGGCAGTTTCTACAACGGCAACACGGTCTGGAGTTAAATTTTGAGGAGTTGGATCCTGATGGAGGTCGGTGGAGTCTTGAGAAGGAGAAAATGGAGTTCTCTTTCGGGCAAAAAGGGAGGGTTGGAGGAAGGAGTAGAGAGATGGGGGGTTTTCTGGTACAGAGGAAAACGACCTGTGAGGAATTAAACATAGAACTCTCTTCCACATTCTTCAATCGAAGTCCTAACCCTTTTCCCCAATCAATCGTTGCTCTAATCTTGCTAAACCAAATGAAATTATGTTTGCAAAATGTAACTAAAATGCTTAGGGTTTTTCGCTTACGAGCTTAGCAGTTGGGATTTTCCTCATCGTTTACGCAAAATCTGAATCGACTCTGGAGTATGAACTGCGGGTGGCAACGATGTGAACCTTTTGTTGATGAAAGGCAGCGAGCCCGCGCGGTTTGGTTGTAACGAGCCGCGTCAACCTATTGAGGAGAGTGAGAGAGATGGCGAGCGACTTACTTACAGTGGCCGTGCCCGGTGGTCGTCGGCGTGCAGTTGTTCGGGTTGTTCTTTTAATGATTTTTTTGTTTAATGTAGAATATTTATTTACTAATTTTATTTTATTTTTTGTAATTTTTTATGAAATTATCTTCAAATTCACCCAAATCTATTTTGCAAATAATAAACATATCAAATTCTAAAAATTTTCTATATTTATAAATTGTGACATTTTCTTCGACATCAATATTAGTAATCTTATTATAGTATTAGTATAGTTTTGTAGTATTTTTCCGAAGAACGTTTTTTATAAAAATATTATGAAAATTGGTGCAACGATGCATTTCAAACTGCTTCACAATAACATAAATATCAAATTTTCTACAACTCGTTGGGTGAAGTACGTACAATGTTCATAAGGTTAAGGTTCCATAACTTTATTACAACATGGTGGTACAAATAACAAACTATCAACCTTTCAAACTGTGTTACCTTTATTTAACTAATTCAAACTAAACTACTCTATCGCTATCACGGGATTAAAAAAATTATTCAATAAGGTCGTTCTATTCTTGCATTTCTTCATTTTGGTTCACGAAACCATTGAAAGCAATAACTGTTTTTTCACTTTTCCCTCCACGGCAATTAAGAACTTCAAGCAGCTGCCATTTCCTTCTAAGTAGCTGAAAAATGTGTAGAGATTTTGCAGCAATCATTGCTTTCGATGTCCTGATGAAGCCATTAGAACACCAACAGCCACTATAAACATAAACAACATGCTGATGAGCAAAACATAAGTTTTCTTGGACGATTTACGGTATTCTCCAAATAGAAGAATTCCCCAAAATGTGCTCACAAGTGGAAGTGCCTGAAACATCCCATTCCAGATTGAAACAGTAAGGTAAATTAATGAGATATTGATCATTAAAAGCTCATCAACAATATTTATAGAAATAGAACAATATGGGATTGTTGAAAGCTCCGTTTGGTAACCATTTAGTTTTGCGTTATTGGAATTTAACAAAGAATTGAACTCTTTTACTTTGGAAGAGAATCAAACTATTATCAAAACTCAAGAGATAATAGGCTTAAGTTTCAAAAACTAAAAACAAGGAACAAAATGGTTAAAACAGAACTTTGAGTTATCAAGATACTGCAATCACAAAGAGGGGAAATTGACCTGTACAGCATCTGCAGCTGCATAGCCAGCAGCTTGACCACCCATGAACTGAAGGCCATTGCCAAATCCACACAAGAATCCAGCCAACAAGGCCCATCCTCTACCATTCCAGTCATTTACATAAGCCTTGAATGTTGTTTTGGGCAAGTTAAGTATAGGGCGGTAGAGGAAGGCAATGTTAAGAATGACGCCTAAGAAAAAACAAGAGACCGAGAAGTAGAAAAACGCGGTATAAACATTCAAGTGTGGGACACCTTCCTTTAGAGTGTGCCATTGATCATTTGTCGCCAAGTTGAATGCTGGAGAGAAGAGAGAAAAGCAAACACCAGCAAAGAAAGTTAAGAACAGTCCAACGAATGCGCTCTTACCAAACACCTG
Organism: Cucumis hystrix; assembly: GCA_025688845.1. Classification (NCBI taxonomy): domain Eukaryota; kingdom Viridiplantae; phylum Streptophyta; class Magnoliopsida; order Cucurbitales; family Cucurbitaceae; genus Cucumis; species Cucumis hystrix. Next base: position 15,761,855 of record CM046892.1, on the reverse strand, counting down.
CAAAAATGATATCCTAGCCACTGAATAAATGTAGAATAGAAGAGGAAGAGAATCAATGGCTTGATAAGGCTTATATTACTTATAGCGGCATAAACACCTTAATGGATCTTCTATTCTCAAGTTCAACAAGAAAGTCCGCAGTCCCAGCTTTTGCCTTCAGTGAAAAATAATCGGCCCTTGCCAAGTCTGTTGATTAACTATACAGGTCAAAATCCAAAGCAAACAAGCCAAACTGCTATTTTGAATACTAACTGCCAGCAAAAAAATAGTAGTGTAGATCATAGCTACAGAAGATTCACCTTTGTTTGAAAATGAAGCTGCGTTAGTTGTGCTGCCAAAAATTGAATAAGAAAGGATACACTATCACACCAAATATGTATGAAAGTCAATCGGTCTTTTCATATATAGAACAAAACTCCAATAGAATCCAAAAACAAAAGTTTGGAAACAATCACACTGCAAATAAATCACAGCCAAAATGCTGAAACACATTCAAATTATATGTAATATGAATAAGATCATAAGACCAACAAGACAACGAAATACGTTCAGAGTTTATAAACATTGGCACAGTAAGCAAAGAAAACATACTTCAACCCTTTTTCTGTATCGGTGGACAATGTATCCAGTTTTGCTTTGTTATCAGCTGTGTTGGATGAATGAACAGCAGAACCGAGACATACCGCAATCAAAAAGCAAGCAACACCAGGGAAAAGTATCTCGGCCTTATTAATTTTGTTGTCAAGAAAGTAGTTCACGGTTGTACCTTTTATATATTAAAAAAAATTCAAGCAACGCCCCAGAGGGAGCATCCCATCAAATTTCAGACATTATATTTAAGGGATTCTCTTCACCTGAAAAAAAAATGCAAAGACAAATTGAGTAGGAAATAGAATGGAGTAAAGATACTGACCTATAACAACTGTTATACTTGCAGTGATCACTTCTGTAACCGATAAACCAACTAAAGCAAAAGCATACTGAGTAGAGAGATTTCCTAGACTCAGAACTATACCACCCGCCATTGCAAACATGGCAGAAGACCAATTATCCTGCATACAACATTTTAGTAGGTTATACACCTATTACGGTACATGATTTATCCATGTAACTAAATCACCAAATAACCAATAACGTATTACTAGTGCCTTTTGCAAAAGTGTTTTTTAAAGTGAAACACTTTTTCTTTGTCAATGAAGGATTTGTTTGGAATTTGGATTGATTTTTAAGTGCTTCAAAAGTATTTCTAACTGCAAAAAAAATGTCTTTAAACACTTAGAAAGTCAATTCAAATATAAATAAGCTCAAAACACCCTTTATAAACACTTTTGAAAGAAACACTAGTTAAGAACATCTTTCTAAACTAGTTTTAGTATAGTACTTTCACCACTCTAAAAGTCGTATCAAACTCATGCCGTTAATGACCAATAGGGCAGTTCTTAATTGCTAACAGATGATCAAATTGGTGCCAAAAGATGCCTAATGATATGGCTGGTTATTTGCCAAAGATCTTAGTTATGGAACTGAGAAAATGAAGAAGAATGAAATCGCACAAGTAAATAAACAAAAGCAACCTGATAAAGTTGTTGAATAAAATTCGGACTATCATCTGAGCTTTTTCCAATCTCACCAAGCGTTAAAGCAATAATTACAGCAGCCAAAAAATTTGTTATGGAGTAATCGAGGTAAGTATGCTGAGGAAGACGGCCCCGCCGTTCTAGGAGAGTCAAGAGTGCAGGCCATGTTCCCAAAAAGAAAAGCGCTAACAGCATACATGCTATAGCCCCACCTTTGCTCTCCAACACATACATGTTTCTAAGCCTCCAAGAATATTAATCCACTCTAACTATGTGGTCAATAACTTATGAAACGGCAAAGAAATCCTGCAGAGAAAGGTGATATGAATCACAGAATCAGTTTCGTTATTTCCCGCCAATGAGAAAACATGTAAGATCAAGTAGATCACCAAAACAATGATAGCAACAAGAACTATCCAAACGGAAGGAAACCCAAAAGACTCACAAAATCCAAAGATTTCAACAATCTGAAGCCCCCAAAGAAACCAAATAGTAGGAGTTCGAAAACCAAGTTACAGGCGAAATCATAACTCGATTATATCAATACTCGAACACTCACCTCTCCCGTGTGTGAGAATACTCAACAAGTGGAAGTCAACATTAATTAAGAAAAAGATGATATTGCATGGATTTGAAAGCAGAATCTAGACTCTTATACGATCTTAGAAAGCAAGAAAACAAAATAACACCATCAAACGAATTACAAGTTTAATGTCACATCTCACAAACAGAGAAATTCCAATCCCATACCCAGAAATGAGTAACGAAAAGCCAATCAATCGGAGAAAAGAAAAAAAACAAAAAGGCATGGAACAACCTCCGAAGTCCATAAAATACTCAAAAAATCGCAATGGGTTTGAGAATCACAAAGCGAATCAAACCAGAACACAAATTAAAACCACTGGAACATTTAAAAAATTTGGGGAAAATAAATAGAAAACGAATCTCAAAGGATGACTCCGTAGAATATGCAACCCCCACCCAATCAAACTTCGTAATCTGCTCACTTAAGTCAAAGATTCCTTACCCTTTTCCCATCAAATTGAACTTTTTATTTCCAATTGCGTCATTTTGTGTTGATGGTTGAGTGAAACATGCTTGAGAAGGTAATTTCTCTTCTCAAAGGTGGTAAATTCCATAATTTGTTGAGACCCATCTTGGAGATTCAGATGACAACGAACATTGATGGTTGATTCCTAAAGAAATCCGTTTGAGCCACTAATTTTCTTGGTATTCTGAATTACCAATTACTGTTTCTTCTTTCGGCCGCCCATGGCAACAACACCAATCCATCTAATTCAATTTCTTAATCAACATTTTCAAGTGCAGCCAAAAGAATTAAAATATATTTCCAAATCAAAATGAATCTCATTTTTAATAATTTCCTTAAAATAAAATATAAACTCAATATCAAAACATCTCTTTTTAGTTCTTGAAAAATTTTACATTTCTCTTTAGATTTTTAATTAATATTTCACATTTATTATAAAAAAAAAAAACATTTACATTTCAAAGCAAAACAAGATTCTAAAAACTAGGATTTTGTTCATTTATAATTTGCTTTACTTTATGTTTGTTTACTTGATTTTCACTTTTGTTACAAAGAAGACTTGAATTCATAAACAAATAGAAACTTTTAAGACTGCAAGTCTTTCCATAAATGTTGATATTTTTATTTTATGTGTTGTTGCATATAAATTATTTTTTAAAAAAAGAATAATAAATGATTGAATTATTTAGGGCAAGATATGTTTTGATTGTAAAATAATTTTCTAAAAGCAATATTAAAATTAATGAATAGACAAAAAAAAAGGTAAATAAATAAATAAATAGAGAATTTTTAAAAATAGTAGATTTTACAAAATATTTACAACCTATAGCAAATTCATCACTGATAGTCATTGATATGCTATAGTGAGATAAAATCCAAAATTTTGTTATAGCTTGTAAATATTTTAACTTATTTCGCTATTTTTAAAAATGCTCCTAAATAAATTGACAAATCCTTTTATATTAAGTTTTTTATATTACATTCTTATTTAATAATTTACTCAAAATTATTGATTTCAATGTATTTTTACAATGTAATATAGTGTCGTGTTTGTATTATCAAACTTGAAGTTAAAGATTTGATTCCTCTACTACAAGTATTTAAATCGCAACTACTACGTTTGTGTGGGTTGTGAAAGTAAGAGGATTTAAATGAACGAGAGAGGAATATATATCAATTATTATTGACCAATACTCACATTAGAGAATAATTGAGTTTAAAGATGTACAGATTACTAAATAGAACTCTTAAGAAAACAAAAGAAAGTTAAAATACAAATATAATCTCATATCGTGGGAGAAGCTAACTTTGGTAGTTGTGATTTACAATTCTTTTCTTTTTTGACATAAGTAGAGTGAGGAAAGCAAAACCTCTAACCTCGAAAATAATAGTACAAGTTTTACGTCGGTTGAACTATGCTGCAACGGATCTAACTTGTACAAACATATGAGCTTTTACAAGATTTTTCAACACCTATCTCATGTCTATGTCCTGCTGAAGCCATTAGAACCACAACAGCCACTGTGAACATAAACAACATGCTCGCTAGCAAAATGTATGTTTTTCTTGACGATCTTCGGTATTCTCCAAACAAAACTACCCCCCAAAACGTGCTCACAAGTGGAAATGCCTGAACAATCATTTCAGATTCAACACACAACCAACCAAAAACGATTGAGATATCAAAATACTAAACAATATTGTTGGTAACATTCAGTTTGATTTTATTTGATCTTATCAAGAAGTTAAAGACTAGTTTTAGTCGTCAGTATCAAGTTGCCATATTAGTATGTAGGATGAAGACACTGACCTGAACAGAATCTGCTGCTGCATAGCCAGCAGCTTGACCACCCATGAACTCCAAACCATTGCCAAATCCACAGAAAAGACCAGCCAACAAGGCCAATCCTCTACCATCCCAATCAGTCAGATATCCCTTGAATGATGTTTTGGGTAAGTTTAGTATAGGACAGTAAAGCAAGATGAGGTTAAGAACGACTGCCAAGATGAAAAATGATGTCGAGAAGTAGAAAAATGCGGTATAGACAGATAAATGTGGGATGCCTTCCTTCAGAGTGTGCCATTGATCATTTGTAGCCAAATTGAATGCAGGTGAGAAGAATGAAAGGGAAACACCAGCAAAGAAAATTATGCACAATCCAACTATTGTGCTCTTACCAGCCACCTGTAAGAATATATAAACAGAAACTGAATCAGTGGCCTTAAATACTATTGATCCGTCTTGGATGCTTTGTGTCATATAAGGAAAAAAAGTTTCTTTCTTGAAGGAATGTATTCATTAATGAAGTGGTATTATTATAAACCTTGATGGATCTTCTGTTTTCAACTTGAACAATAAAGTCTGCAGTTCCAGCTTCTGCATTTCGCAAGGAACAATTGGCATTCTCCGCTGATTCAACTATCCATGTCAAAATTTAAAACCAAAAAGTTAGATTGTCATTTGACTTGGAAATAATTGATAAAAAGGAAGTAATAGGACATAGATCCTGAAGATTTTATCATGACCTGAAATTGAAGAAACATCAATTGCCCTGCAAAGATGGATTTTGAAGTAAAATATATTCAACATTCCTTAGAACTCAAGAACACAAAACAAAAAACAACCAGCATATCATTCACAAGGCTCCACAACCAGGAAAGTTATGCGACTATGAATGATCATAACATCAACTAAACAACGAACAAAGAAACAGTTGATAAATTTACTCCTCAATGGTCCACATAAAGAACATACTTTGACTCATTATTGGAATCCTCGAACAAGCTTTCCAACTTCATTTTGATATCGGCCTTGTTGGACGAGTGAACAGCAGAGCCAAGACAAACTGCAAGCAAAAAGCAAGCAACACCGGGGAAAAGAATCTCTGCTCGATTAATTTTGCCATCGAGAAAATAGTTCATGGTTGAGCCTTCAAAAGAAAAAGAAGAAAACCAAAGTAGACAATCCCATCAGACATAATACATGTATTCAGGTAGCTTATTAATAACAACTGATAGATCAATTTCTGCCACCTAAAAGACAAACAAATATAAAAAGAGTAAAAGAGAATGGAACAAGTATAAAGACCTAAAACTACTATTATGCTACAAGTGAGCACTTCTGTTACTGATAAACCAACAAACGCCAAAGCATATTGAGCTGAAAGATTCCCAATACTCAGCGCTAAACCACCAGCCATGGCAAATATAACAGAAGGCCAATTGTCCTGCACACAATATTTTAGAAGATTATACACCATTGCAACATGATTTACAAATGTAGATGAATCAAGGATAGCCGAAGATTAGAAAAGATTGAATAGAAATTTCTTCTTGGTCATCGATTCCTTCCAAGTTTACCTACATAAATCGAAAAAAACAAAACTAAGAAAAGCTAAATCTCTCTGTTAGGTAATTATTTAGTTTCTAAAAACTATGCTTCTTACCAATAGTTTTCATATTTCCTATGTAAGAATGTGAATACTTAATCAATTTCCAGAAACAAAAACTAGTAATGGTGGTTTTGATTTTAAAAACACTTTCTAAAATGTAGAAAACAAAACATAAAAGACAATGGATGAAAGTGATGTTTAAAGACTAATCTCTAAGCAATCACTTCATGATTCAACTCAAGTGGAACCATATGAATGAAAACAGACCGTATGTTAGGAGAAAAGGTCGTGAGATTCAAAAACGAGGAGATGAATTCAATCCATTCTTTTTCAAACGAACGAACTATAAACAAAGTTAAGACTCAGACATTATTTTTAACAAATGATCCAATTAAGCCACAAGAATTACAATGATTTGCCAGGCTTTATAGTTATGGAACAAAAAAAATGGTGCAAATGAAGTTTTCAAGAGTAAATATATGAAAGCAACCAGGGAAAGCTGTTGGATAAATTTTGGTCTATCTGGTGAGCTCTTTCCCAACTGACCAAGTGTCAAAGCAAATATTACAGCAGCTAAATAATTTGCGATGGAGTAATCAAGAAAAATATGCTGAGGAAGACGCCCCCGCCGTTCGGGAAGACTCAAAAGAACAGGGTAGGTTCCCAAAAATATGAGGGACAATATCATACATGCTATAGCCCCTTCTTTAGTCTCCACTAAATACATGCTTTAACCTACAAATTATAACTCCACTCTGGCTCTATGATCAGACAATGAAGAAATACCAAAGGTCCTGCAGAAAGAGAGTGATATTAATCAGTCAGTTCAACGATGATTCAAATAGTAGTAAAACCTTAGAGTCTGAAACCTATGAAATCTGAAGTTACCTGACAATGCCCACTGGATTTCAACAACTTAAGAACAATATTCCTGTTATGAAATCGACAAATAAAAAACGTAAACAATATAAATATACCAAATATAAATTCAACCCATCAGCAATATCCCTTACTTGATCATTAAAGACATTCAAAACATTCAAACAATATAAAAAAAAAAGGCCAAGAAGAGATAGAGTTCTTTAAAAAGATCTAAACCATTTCAAAGCTAAAGGTCACAAACAGAGGAAGAAACCCGGGGAGTGTTCAAAAGTGATCCAACCAATTGGAGAGCCAAATGACTTCCAATCGTCTTAAACATTCAAAACTAGAAATCAAACTCCAGCAAAGTGAAAACCCAAGAAGCAAGAACAAAAGGCAATACTGATTCCAAAAACTTGGGAGTTAATAGAATCTCACCTGAGTGTTTGCTGATACACTTAGATTTCTGTTATTGTGGAGAAGGATATTGCTTCAAAATAAATTATCTGTAACATATATGAGACAAAGGAAACATTGACAACAAATCAACCAATTTTACTTCAAAGTCGATTGTGATTTCTGTTTTTTTTATTAAAAAAAGAAAAAAACAAAGTCAGTAGATTCGACAGGGACGTAAAATCTTTATTCTATATTTTTTTCTAAAGTAAAAATTTATGAAGAATGATGCTACAACACCACCAACAGGCTTTTTTGAGTCATATGGTAAATAGTAGATAGACTAATTGATATACGTTGGATAAATAACAATTTTACTTTTTGTATGTCAATTAAGGCTATAAATTTTAAGTTCAAATTTGAATAAATTCTTCAATTTTCGGTTTAATTAATACTTTAACTTAATCAACTTTTTATTTCTTAAAAAACATCCTAAGTATCATGTGGACAGAATTCACTTGAGGTTAAATTGTAATTTTGGTTTCCAATTAAGAAAAAAAGGTTAGAATTTAATACTAACTTTATTGATTTCTTTTTTTCTATTCTCTTCTCCGGCTTTCTTCTTTCCCATTTCGGTTCTTTACTCAATTAAGCAGTATTTTTCTAGTTTTCATCTTTCATTTCTCTTTTTTACTGCACTCTTTACTTTTACATTTTTAGATAGTTATATGGTGTTTTGAAAACTAGTATGGTCGATCAATTGGAGTCAGAAAATCTTCAAAACCAATGATCTCGAAGTCGTCGGTTTCGCCATCGTTTTGAGCTCAAAATCTCAACACTTGTCCACCTAAAACAAGATCAATTCAACTTCAAAAATTTGAGTCCGAATTGATTGAACTCAAAATTGAAATTTTGAATTTTGTATCTATCGACTTTATTGGATGTATTCTAAAATTTAGAAACCAAATAAACTTAGTAATTTAAACATAAGAGTGTCTATGAGGTTTACTTTTGAACAAAATTTTTGAACGTGATACTCTAAATACATTTTGGAAGAACGTAATACAATTAAAATACAAGGAACAATAACTACGCAGAGCAACCACTAGAAGCTATCAATATGATTTTGATGGAAACCGTATGAATTAAGGAGTAATCTTTATTGATAGTATTTGATCACCATCTTACACATATGAATTCTACTCTTCTGAATCTTATCTTTCAAAGATGTCAGAAGTCTAAGTCTACCTCTCTGTTCATTTACTACAAAACTATCTTCCTCTTTCTTTCTTAGCTTCTTCCTTTTATTACCGTAGCATTAACGGTTTTAACTAACTTTCAAACTTCCTGCTTAACTATTTCAGTTTAACAGTCTAACTATTAACTATTTCAGTTAAACAACGGTCTAACTATTTTGGTTAGCAGTCTAACTACTAACTAACTTTCTTTCTTCTACTATACTGGTATATTATGGGAGGTCTATCAGATTTCTTTCAAACTGGCTCAAAATGTTGCAATCCTACTCTGATGCCGACGACGTCCCGATGAAGCCATTAGGACACAAACTGCCACTGTAAACATGAACAAGGTGATGACAAGTAGAGTGTACGATTTCCTTGATGATTTATGGTACTCTCCAAACAGAACAATCCCCCAAAACGTGCTCGAGTGGAAGTGCCTGAAACAATCAGATTTGAGATTGAAACGAGCTATCAATATGGATTTGACATGGGATTGGATTCAATCACAAAGAGGTGAAGAAATTGTGACCTGAACAGAAGCTGACGCTGCATATCCAGCTGCTTGACCGCCCATAAACTCCAAACCATTGCCAAACCCACACAAAATCCAGCCAACAAGGCCCATCCTCTACCATTCCAGTCATTCAGATATTCCTTTATTGTTGACTTTGGCAAATTAAGCATAGGGTGGTAAAGGAAGACAACATTGAGAATGACAGCTATGAAAAAACAAGAGACCGAAAGGTAGAAAAATGCGGTATAGACGGTCAAATGCGGGACACCATCCTTTAGAGCGTGCCATTGGTCGTTTGTGGCCAAATTGAACGCTGGTGAGAAGAGAGAAATGGAAACACCAGAAAGGAAAGTTAAGCACAATCCAATTAGTGTGCTCTTACCAAACACCTGCAAGTATGTGCCATTTATAGCCACTGAGTACGTCCAACTTTGTAAGAATAAAAGAGAAAGTGAACCAATGGCCTAAAAGGCCCACTTTATTTGCTTTTGCTTTGCAATATCATACAATATTAAGTACAATACATTTAGGATCGTAAAATACTTGGGTCAAGAAATACTAGAAGAACGTAGATCTTATCATAATATATGCAATGATATTTGTATTACAGACCTTGATGGATCTTCTATTTTCAAGCTGAACAAGAAAGTCAGCAGTTCCAGCCTTTGCCTTCCGTGAATAGTAAGCAGCACTTTCCAGGTTCTTTGATTCGACTATACAAGTCAAATTTTAAAACAAAAAAGTTCAACAGTTCTATCACTTGCAGAGGATGATAGTAGTAGATCGTAGCTCTAGAAGATTTACCCATGTTTGAAATTAGAGAGATTTTGGTTTCACTGTCAAAAAATGGATTCGGAACATAACATTAAAACATGACTTCAGTGGCATTAAAAAAAAGTTTTGAAGACACAAAATGCATGTAAGCAAAATCGAATAACCGAAATCACAAAATTGGATTCAAGTGGCTATCCAGGAAAATTATGTGATTATGGACATCATTACATCAACTAAACAAGAAAATGTCTTCCAAAACCGCAGTCATAAAAAAATAGAACAAGAACATACTTTGGCTCTTCAAAATTAGCGGATGAACTTTTCAACTTTAGTTCGTTATCGGCCATGTTGGATGAGTGAACAATAGAGCCAAGAAATGCAGCAATCAAGAAGCAAGCAATCCCAGGGAAAAGGATCTCGGCTTTATTAATCTTGTCATCAAGAAAGTAGTTCACATTCGTGCCTTTTACCACCCCCCCACAAAAAAAAGGGTGAAGCATTAATCTTCATACATGTGTTGAATAACAAAACAATAACTTATGGGTTAATTTCTTACACTAAAAGACATAAAGAAAGTAAGAGGTAGAAAGGAACAGAGATAGAGACCTATAACTACCACTATACTACAAGCAATCACTTTCGTCACAGATAAACCAACAAACGCCCAAGCATATTGTGCCAACAGATTTCCGATACTCAGTGTCACGCCACCAGCCATTGCAAACATAACAGAAGGTAAATTATCCTGAATAAAATAACTTAGAAGATTAGATACCTTTTACAACACGACTTAACAAGAACGCATAACTCATTACCAAAAATTCTACAGCCAAATTGTTCACACACACACCTAAAACATAATTGGAGATTGCAACATAGAAAGATTGAAAGGAACATCAACATCTTGCACAGAAAAAGTTAGATTTTTAAAGAATTCGTAAGATAACATGTAGTCATGAAGCAACCAAAATGAAGGACGTACGATATGATTAGAAGCAATGCAACCAATTTTAGTTTACATGAGAAGATAATATTAATGGCTACAAATTATACTAGCCCACAAAATTTCATCATTTCTTTACAACTTTAACTGTACAAATGGCTTCACATGTTTTATAAGTCTAAACGAAACCAACCCAATTAAGTTGAATGAAATTTCAAAAGAAAGTAAATGAAATCAACCTGAAAAAGCTGTTGGATAAAATTTGGACTGTCTTGCGAGCTATTTCCAATCTCACCAAGTGTTAAAGCAAAAACAACCGCAGCTAAAAAATTTGTTATAGAGTAATCAAGGTAAGTATGCTGAGGAAAACGGCCCCGCCGTTCGAGAAGTGTCAATAGAGCAGGGAAGGTTCCCAGAAAAAAGAGCGAAAACATCATACATGCTATTGCACCTGCTTTACTCTCCACCATATACATCTTTCAAGTAAACAAATGAAGAAATACCAAAGAAATTCTGCAGAGAATGGTGATATTAATCGGTACAATTATTTTTCTACATTTTGTTATGTTTGAAAAAGTTATTATATTTTGATTCCAAATAGAAAAGAAAGTTAGAAAGAAGAAAAAAACTCTTTATTTCTTTCAAATAAATAAATTGAATAATTGAATGTTTCTTTCCTCATCACATCCAACGTTTCATATATACACACACTTAATGACAAAATCTCACTAAAGACAAAAGGCCAATACTATTTTACCATTAAGTATAAATATTTTCTTTAGTTGATTTCATCATTTTTCTTTTACAATTCTTAAAAGAAAACTCCAAAACATAACAGAACCAAGCCATAAATTAGAGTAGTAACTAGGGGTGTTAAAAAAAAAATAACCGGACCAACCCGAATTATCCAACCCAAATCACTTGGGTTAGAAAATTTGAGAAAACAAAAAAGTTGAATTAGGTAGTCGGATCTTAAGTAATGGGTTGAGTTGGGTTGACCAGATAGAGACGTAAAAATTGAGTGTATAACATAAATATATATCACCTCGCACTTTAAATGACAATTTGTTCAACTTGCATATTAAAAAATAATATAAAATTTTGTCTAAATTAGAGAGATTTTTTTAAAAAAAAAATCAACCAATCAATCTAAGCTATATTTTTTGAGTTGGGTTGGGTTAGATTGACTATCACATGTTAAATATTTTCGGCCAATCCAAATTATTAACATTGATTTGTAATTTTCCTCCGAACAGATTTATGTAAAAAAAAAAAGGTGTCTTTGAATTTTTCAATTTAAAAAAGAGGAAAAAGAAAAGTGCATCAAATCAACAAAGGCGAGGAATGAGAGCAAAAGAGGAATTCAAAAAATGAACATAAACAAATAATCGTAAAAGAGGAAGATGATTAACATTACTTAAATTTTAACTTATTTTGCTCACTTTTTTTTTTTACAAATGTTAAAATATTTAATTACGCATGAATAGATAAAAGATATAAATATATAAACATTCAATGGTGCTCCATTATAACTCTACTTTATAACAACAAACACTCCACATTGTTCAATTTGGACAACTTTATTATTATTATCTAAAAAGTAATTTCCCATAGTCATATAAACGAAGTTGTTGTCCATTATTTAATAACCATAATTATACTTATTTTATAAACCCTAATTGATGTGTGACAAATGTTGCTATTTACCAACCATATGTTATTTATATAGACGACAAAAAAATGTGAAACTTTCCTATTTTCATTCTATGTGATTTTGACCGACATAAATGACAAAAGTAGAACCAACTGAAATAATATATATATATATATAGTTGCTACTAATTATAATAAAAATTAATAACAAAAATGTCATTTTAATTCCTAAAGTTTGGAATTAATTTTTATTTAATCTCTATATTTTAAAATGTTACACATTTATTTAAAGAAAAGAATTAAATATAAATAGAGACTGAATGTTACACATTTATTTAATTCTTAAGTTAATATAAATAGAGACAAACCAATTTGTTGAAATCTATAAACCTAAGGGGTTGGTTTGAAGCATTAACTATAAGGTTAGTGGTAGAGGTGAGTTTGTTGTGCAATCAATGATTGGGACACCAAAACCTTATTCATCATCGTATTTATTATTTACATTCATAGTTTATTTTCTTCTTTGCTACAATATAAACAAAGAATTCATAATAGTTATCTTATGGAAAATGGTAAAAAATGATAAATTGAGGTAAATTCCTTGAAAAAAAAAGGTTATTTTTCTAGTAGTAATTTGTAATAATACATATTCAAATAGTTATTAAATGCATCATTCCAATTGGATGGAAAGTAAAGATTAATGAAAGTGAATGGAGAATGTTACAACACAAAATTAGAAATTAAATAAACTCTAGCAAATATACAACAACACCATCCCCTCCCCAAAAAATCATTCATCAAAGATTCCACTCTTTCCTTCATCCTCCATTCATCAAAAAAGGAATCTTCAAACATCCTCCCCCATTTTTTTTTTCTTTTTCTTTAATGGAATAACATTAGAAATAACAAAAAATTAACAAGAAAAATGAAAAAAAAAACCCTAGTGGGGTTTGCCTCTAGATTCTTCCTTCCACATCCAATTGTCAAAAGTAACCCCCTACATATGTGGCAAGATCTCAGCCATTCATCGAGATCCACCATCCGATCCTCCATCTTCATCATCCCCAGAGAAACAATACGGAAAGCCACAGACTTTGCCCCACTGCCAAAAGCAAGTTCCTATTTTCATTGGAACCCACGCCGCCGCTACCGTCGTTGAACCCGCTCCCGCTCCCACTTGGGCTGATTCCGTTACCGAACACCGTCGGTGTCATTCCCGGATTCGTCGTCGACGGCGTCCCTGGTGTCATCGTCGGTGTAGTTCCACCACCGTTCGTTGGCGATGTTCCCGCATTGCTTAAATAGAAGCAAAAACAAACACCAGTAAGACAAAAAGAGAAATAATTGTAATACAAGCACGATTTAAACTTTAGTTCAACAGCAAACGACGTGTCGATAACAGGTGGAAAGGGAATCGAGAGATCTGATGAACAAGACGACAAGAAGCCAGAGTTGACAAGGAAAAAAAAATCATCATCATGGACAGCTCACGGTACCATAAGGGAGTGGTTCAAGCCAGTCAGTTCATTTGAAGTTCACTAGATCTAATAATTACACCACCACCAAATTTTATTATTCTAAAATGGAAAATCAAAACCCAGACGGCGGCATTGAAACGCAAACCCATCACCGACAAATCTCTGATGTTAGTCAAAAATGGCGACATTGAAATTAAGCCAAATCTAATTAAATAAGAAAGCTACAGCGACATAAAGCTCAGAAAAGTACCTGGGGCTAGAAGGATAGACGCAACCAGAAGGCACAGCTGCAAAAGAAAAAAAAAACCCACAATGAAGAAGATAAATTCAGTGAAACAAAGGATAAGAAACAGTGAAAACAGAGGAAAACATCTCACAGGCAGTGAGGGTAACGCTGGGCGTGGCGGCACCGCTGAAGTCACAACTTCCTTGCACTTGCCCCTTTCGCTGGAAATAACTGTTGACAGCGTAATTGCAGTGATCTTTAACAGTGTTGGGCTGAAAACAAGTGCCACTGGAGAGGATTGCAGAACAGTCAGCTCCAGCTCCACAGGCATAGTCCAGTGCCTTTTGAAGGGCTGATTGGCCAACCCCATCTCTACACAAACAATAGTTCGCATCTGAAAATGGAGAAACCCAAAATTAACAAAAACCCCATAAAGGAAAATGTCAAGAAAAAGCCCGGGAGAAACTGAAACTTACAAGATCGACCAGTCAGGGCAAGAAAAAACACAAAGAACACAAAAACAGCCATGAATGGAATCAACACTCAAGCTCAAAACCTTGAAAACCCCAAAAAAGAAAGCTCAGATTTCACTGGAGTGAATGAAAGTGAGAGGTACAGAAGAGGAGAATGGTGAAGAAAGAACTTTGGAGTATTTTTGTTGACAGAAATTAAAGATCATTAGAAAGGAAGGGACATTATTATATACGAGCACGAGTAGGCTAAGTTTTAGGCTTTTTTTTATTTATTTAACGCAATTCATTTGAAGTGAATTAAATATGAAAGATATATAAAGTTTGTATGTGGTGTGGGAAAATGAGCTGAATAGAAAGCTTTATGTGGTGTATTTGACCGTTTGTGTAAAATTCCCTCAAACGGTCTTAAACCCACCGTGGGTTATCACAACCTAACCACACGTTCACTTAACCAAACCAGATGGTTAAGACTGGGTAGGTTTGGTGCTTGCTGCTGCCGCCTTTGGTCCTACGCTCACCAGCGGGTGTCACCACCACCACCCTCTTCCTTCACTCACATGTCTATGTCACGTACTTTTCTATTTTACTGCCTTCTTTAATTGTAAATTTTGTACCATGGCTTTGTTTCGTTAAGTTGAAATGCTTGGATTAATTAAATATAATTGCATAAAAGTTGTTTATTACATTGTAATTTATTTCTAATCATCAACAAAATTGTGGTTTTGCAATCAAATCTCTTTCCAATTATAAATTTATCATTTTGAAGGAAATGATCAAAACTATCTGAGTCATTCACGTTGGGCAGTGCAACAACAGGTTGGTTACTTTTATAAAATAAAATACATTTGGTGTACCAACAGAACAAAACAAAAAAAAAAACTTCAAAATAATAATTTTTAAAGATAAAATATCATTTTTAACTTAAAAATAAAAAATAAAAAATAACATATAATTGGTTC
Organism: Cucumis hystrix; assembly: GCA_025688845.1. Taxonomy (NCBI): domain Eukaryota; kingdom Viridiplantae; phylum Streptophyta; class Magnoliopsida; order Cucurbitales; family Cucurbitaceae; genus Cucumis; species Cucumis hystrix. The sequence continues at coordinate 15,746,317 of CM046892.1, read as the reverse complement.
TAAATATCTACTTTTAATCAACAATATAATCTTCTTTTATTTATCTAAACCTTATCAAACTATAATAATAATTTTCTGAAAAAAATGTAACGTTGGAAATTGGAATTCCTCCTCCTAAGATATATTGTACTGTATTTTGTTGCCATGTATCAAACAATTTTAGAGATAAATTTGTTTTATTTTTTCCATTATGACATGTGTCCTATAAATAGTTATGCATATTTTAAGAAAAATGAATAATGTTGATCATATGAACATTTTCAAATAAAGTAAAATAAATATTTCGATAATAGAAACAGATAAACTTTTATCATTATCTATCAATATCTATTATTGATAGAATTTGAAATTTTATTATATTTTTTTAAAATTTATCATTTTTTACAATTTCCTTTTATTAACGTGTATATAAAAATACCATTTTCATAAAATAGCTAATAACACTTAAAAACATCACCATATGATTTCTAAATTTTAACTATTTGTTTCCATAATTTTAATTTTCTTTTAATATTTTTTTAAAGTTAAATAACATATACTCATTTGTATAAATATTTACAATTTTAAAAGTTAACTAACAATTAAATGTTGCAACGAAACAGCTGAACGAGTAAGACACGTTATCTTCAATGACATTGACCAAATCATCTATTTTTGTATTTTTTTAAAATTTTAAAAAATGACTCAACAAGTCGAATTATTCAAACATGATTCGATAGATAAGACTTGAATTGGAATTACATAATTTTCTCCATACTGGATGTGGTATTTTTAATAAGCAAACGCAAACGAGAAGATGATAATGTTAACAATCTAAAACTTTTTAACTTTCACTATCAAAGTTATGATTTGGATGCTTCCAAAAGGTAAGAAGTAGCTTTCATTCCTACTTAGGATTGTTAACGAGTATAAGAGAATAGATTCATACATAAAGAGCTAAGAATTTCATCTTTAATAAATCGTTTATTTCTTTTTTCTCTGTTCTTTTTAGATATAAATGAAAGTGTGGAGAGGTAAAAAGGGGGAAACATTCTTTGAATTCGCATGGATGCTTTTTAGGTCACTTTGTTTGATCAAAGTTTAAAGCGTTTGAATTATGTTCCCCACTTTAATGCCTTGAAAAGTTGATGATTAGACCCAAAATAATAACAATAATCTAAATGGTCTAATTTTTTTATTTAACTTTAAATTTAAAATTATGGTAATTCTTAATGATTTTAATTTTCAATTTAATCACTTATTTAACTTCAATCTTTAGTGCAAAGTTAAGTTAATAGAAGACACCGTCTTCTTATCAATGTTAAAATTTTACATCATAATTATTAATATAGAAGGTTAATATTAATTTATTTTATTTGGCATAAGGTAATTATCAATTGCATGGAAACTGTCTCGTAAACGTAATATTTATGTGATTGTGCTAATTTTTGTTGTTATTGTTGTGCTCGTGCTGAACCTAAAGATATTGTTGGTTTGCTTCAGTGGAGTTTTCTTTTCTCTTTTTTCCTTTTTCCATTTGTATTTTTGTCTTTGCTTGTTCTGTGTGATGTTTTGAGTTGGGGTACTCTCCTTTGAACGTTAACTAGCAAGTTGTGTGCTTTGTTTTGTACCTTGACTTGCACCTTAGGATTCCTTTATTGTCTAATATATACACCTTAAAAACAACATAGAAGATTAAAGCGAAATTTTGAAAATTGTTAGAACTCAATTACACGGATGTACAACTTATTAAGCCGATCCTATTAAAAAAAAAGGTGATAAATTTAAAGTGTAAAATTTGATTTACAAGAACTACAAAGGTATATTAAAATTTAAAAGTTGTAGAAAGTTCCTCTTTACTTTTTTGTGACAAAATTTATACTCTTTTTAACCCTTTGTTTTGTGATACAAACAAAAGCCGTCGGCTCGGCTTTAAAGTGATTTCTACGGTCCCATTCCAACGCCCCTTGGTTGATGCCTTGGGCCCCTTTAATATATATAAAATTCGTGATAATTTACCTTATATTATACTATGATTTTATTTATTTATTTATCTCTGGAGTATGTGGGAGAAAAAAAAAAAGCAAAAGTACTTTATAGAAATAGTTTATAAACATCATGATAAAAATGTTAAATTAGCCTAAAGTGTGCATAAATTGGTGCAACTACAATTTGATTATATATCGTATATCTATTTTCTTTTGGCATGTAAAATTTTAAAGATTTTATTTTACTATTTAAACTTTATACAAAAATCATTAGATTGCTAATAATTTTGTGATTTGGTTAAGGATTATAAGGATGTTAGTAAATTTGAAATTATAAAGATGGGATTAATTTGCTGCATATTAAAGTTCAGTGACTTTCAATAAATCTCTACATATTAAAGCTTAAGATAGAAATAAACTACTGTGTAGTGAATAAAATACAATTTTGCTCATAACATGAAAATGTCTAAAACAAATTGATTTTTTAAAAAGAACAAGAGGATTTCTGTATGCTTTTATGAAATGGGGTCTACTCAATTATTAGATTCCATATAAATGCGTCAAGTTATATGTGTGGTTATGAAATATAAATCAACCAAGTGAGTGATGGGTGAAATTATAACAGCAGTCCCAAGCCTACAACTTCATAGCATAAACTTTTTCAATTACTACACATCCAAAGTTAAACTTCAATCTCACTAATTTATGTATTTGTCGGTTTGAATTCTGAAATTTTGATACAGTACAACAGCAACAAGAAATAGGATTTCACCGACACGTTGGGTTCAATTCGATAATGTTTGTCGTCCATAGATTTGTAACGATTTAGAGATCATTAATGATTCGAAATCGAGTTAATAAGACAGAGAGGATTTGTTGTTTGGGAATTTCAAGCATGTGCTAAGATGTTGAATGAATCAGGACCATGGATTTATTCCTACACTCATATGATTAAGCTGTATGGGAATCATCCAGCAAATTCTAATTGGAGATACCCTTAAAAACATGTTCAATAACTTCAATAAAGCCTGGATAAATTCGTAGTTACCATCTCTTTTTTCCATTCTCTGGAGTCTGTTAATTTGTGGGTGTACAGTAGACTCCTCTGGTGAGTGATCAAGCAACCAACTCGGGCGAATTCTCCAGCCTCGTTTATAAACAGTGTCTATCTATGGTGGATTGTGCTGAACTTTTATGATGATGAAATTTTTGCAGCTCTCTAAAGTCATGGGAAAAGTACATGGTTGGAGCGTATATAGTAGTAGAACATAAAGAACGAATATAGAAAGAGAATCTATGAATTAAACAGATTAGCCAAAAAAAATGTGAGTTTGAATTAGTTGGATGTTATCATAAAAAGCATAAAAGCTAACCCGTTTTTGCTCCTCCAAGTTTGCTTTAATCAAGGAGTAGATGGCGACACCGGCAATTGCTATAGCAGTACCGATTCCAGTTTGAGTTGAAATCTTGTTGCCTGCAAAAGTATGAAACAATTTGGACAGGAATGATTAAACATCTTGTTGAGAATAAATAACTTGATAAATTGATATTTTGGAACAACAAATAGATGTTGCAACTCGAAATTGCAGAGACAAACATGGTTTTCGTAACAGTTGCAATTATTTATGTAAAGTTAATAACAGGAAACATACCAAAAACAACAATGGAGAATCCAATCACGAAAACTCGCTTCAATACGTTTCCTACAGCATGCGTTAAGGGTGCAACACGTTCGAGAGTGTTAGCGGCAAGCTGGAAACAAAGTAAAGTTCTGATGTAATTGAAGAAATCGCAAAAGAAATGGGAAAACCAAATAAAATGAGGTAACAAATGTTATGAGCTCATCTAAGCCTCCTAATGAAATCAAATGCTTTTCATACGAAAGCATCCAATAGTGATGGACCTTCTAATAAGCATTAAACAAAGAATGCATCGGTTCTTGTTGTTGCAAGCCAAATAAAGTAATTCATGATAAACCCAATTCAAAGAATGGAAAGAACAACTAATGGTGGTCGTCTTTGTCCAAACTCCAAACAAGATTAAAAGAAATCATGTTGACAGATACCTGATTGTATAAATGATAAAACATGCCGATCCAGAAAAGATCAGACAAGAACTTATGTAAACCCACTTTGGCAATGGCATCCTTAAAACCATGCTGCAGCAATTGCGGTCCCTCAATCTGAAAGCAAACTCAATGGTGTCACGTTATTTATGAAAGCAGCTCATGAAAGTGTTGGGAATGACCTCATACCAATAGAGATGGATATTATTCTTCACTTCTATATCTATAATTTTTCATTTTATAGCCAATGTGGAACTTTGATAATACTTCCAACAAAAAAAACGGTTCATCAATCAGCGCACTAACCATTACTGCAGGAGGAATGCAAAACAAAAGAGCAATTATTGAGGTGTATGCATACACGTTTGTACTGTCCATTCCTGTCTGCAAGAAAGAAAGTTTATTTCAAACAAATAAAAGAAGAAAATGGTAAAACTGTGTGCTAAAAGTTCCATTTCCTACTTCTTACCATGGCTTTCTTCGAATATATACTTCTATAGGTAAATGCAATGTTTGAAATCATTGCACTAACAAAGCCAATCCAATTGAAAGAAAGTTCCGTTAGTGATGCCATTGACACACCTATAATACATATTATTGCATGATTAGAGAAAAAAGCATCGAGGAAGGTAACAAAATAAAGGTGGATGTTGTTTAGGAAAATTGTGAGACAGATCAAGTGAAGATGGAGACAAGATGTTGTTGAGTTACCTAAAACAACAGGTGCTAGAGAAAGCCACAAGCTAAAGGGAATTTGATGTCCCAAAACAAATTGAGAAGCCGCAGCGTTAAAGAATGGCTCCAGAGCTGAAGAAGGAAGTGTGCAAAGAAAATTAAAATCTTCATCTTTAAGAAGAAAATTCAATTCACGCATGGAAAATTTCTTCAGTTGCATCTATATTCCGGAGGGAAAACCGAAGAGGGACGTAAAACATATCAAGAAATCATTGAAGGCAACAAACTCTAAATATCACATTCTCATTTTCAATGAGATAGATATGCAACAATAAAATTGAACAAATAAATCTAGCATAGTGTTTCCCACATCTGATCTGTTTCCATTAAGGAAAATACCCATAAATGTTAATCGAATGATAACGAATGAATATCAGTTGCAAAACGAATGGGATGCGAAGGACTCAGTACCTTTAATGGTGTGAGTGAAGGACACAGCAACAGCTGCAAACGAAACATTTGACATCACATGTCCAAGTGCATGACATAGCGAAACTGGAGTCAATAATAGCAAGAGCTCCTTATCGATCGGCTATAACAAGGATAACTGTATTAGAATAAACAATACATAAAAATTTGCCACTGTAATAGAGTACAGAAGGGGAGAATTTGAAAACTTACGGCACGTTTTGGCAGACCTACAGCCCAAGAAACGAGACAGTATACAACTCCAACAAGAAGATGTATGACAGAGACAAAGCTACGAAACAGGGATGCAAAAAACGAATAAAATGGGTGCAAATCTAGAGCTCCAGACGAAGAAAAGTGGATGCAGTCAGCAATTGATAGTAATTGATCGAAGTAACTTACTATGGATATGGAAAATAATTGTAAACTTTTTTGTTGAGTATGTTGAAAATAACATTTAAAAAGTACCTGCGTGAAAAATCAAGATTTCACATGATAAAAATTAGATACACTTCATTGATAGAAGATTGATGATAAAACAGCAAGAAGGTTAGTAACTTCTAATGGTCAAACTTGATCATCTTATTATACTTTTTATATAGAAAGAATTGTCTAAGTACAGATATCCGTTAAGTATAGAATCAAATGTAATGGCATAATTGAATTTGGTTTAAAGGCAGAATGACAAAGAAACTTCATACCACATAAAGAAGTAGAATCCAGTAATAAGTGCTGGAAATCTTGCACCAAAGCTCTCGGAAGAGCTAGTCAACCTGATTTTGTAGACATTTATCAATTAAAAATCAAAAGAGATAAACATTTCTCGCTAGCTCTGTTTTGAATGTACATTCATTCATAGTGAAAGTAAATTAATCAGATTGAAACAACTAAATCCAATTTAAGGGGGTGTTTGGTTTTACATTTTTCTAAGTGAATACAAACGTCAAAATAACCATTTCTCGTAAATGTAAATTCATACAACTAAAAGAAAAAAGTGCATGCACATGATCACTGAAATCTCCAAAAACAGAAAGAAACAACTCACCTAATCAGTTACTTTTGCCCAACTAATTTGAACGAAGAGTTTAATTTCATGAAAGTAAAATTTTAAGGTCAAAAGTAACATAACAGTTCTCTGTTTGAAGCTAACATCACTTATAACGAAATAAAAAAAAATTGAGCTATAATATAACAAAGAAGATAAAGATCATCGGAATCAAACCCATCGGAAGCTCCATCAGCATCAGCTGCAGCCGCCTTCACCACCGGCAAACGAACAACACTTCGAGACTTTAAAGGTTGTCTAGAACTTAAAAGGCCAATAGCCTTGTGAGATAGTTCCACCGACGGCGAAACAGTTGGATTCTCCGTCAACGGGGAGCTCAAAGGCGAAGCAAGTGATCGACGTCTGAGAACAAAAGGGTTGGCGGGAAATGTTCTATTGGGAAACAACCGAAAGGAAGGTAACCGATGTGAATGAATTGGAGAGTGAATAATGTTTGAGATGGAAGTCATCGGAATAGCCAAATAAAAATGAAGCCCCAAAAACAGAGGAGTGAAAGGAAAAGAGGCAGAATCCGGGAGAGTTGAAGAAAGTGGAAATTTCTGATTACGGGTTGAGGTAAAATTCAGAGAGGAGACGGTTTGTTTGTGGGTTGAGAGTGAACTGAAAATGGAAAGAAGGATGAGAAGAGATGGAATCCATGGAAGTTGTTGAGTTTTTCCCTCGAAAATATGAGATTTGACTTTTTGGTGCCATTAGAAGCCGATGGTTCATAATGGAAATTCGAAGAATCTTTCTTTTGAAATTGAGAACATAATCATATAATATTCCATCATCAATTATGTTATGTACCAAATTTTGTTTTATTTTTAAATGTTATATTCTTTTTTAATACATAAGAAAAAGGAAAATTTTTATACCTAACCAAAAGAAAAATATTGCAATTATTTATAAAATACAAAAAAAAAAAAAAAAAAAAAACTCAATTGTTTTTTAAATAGTTTCAATATGTTTTTACTAAAATATTAATTATAAATATCGATGATACCTATTTCAAATAATAATGATAATAATATACTTTCTATTGTCTTTTACGATCAACACACGTCTCATACATATTCTAAGAGTTGAAATTGTTGCTATTGTTCTTTATTTTAATAGGAGAACATTGAACATTGAAGCATGTCCAAGTGATGTAATGCAACGTTTAGTAAGTTGGTCCAAAAAGTAAAATATTTTCCCCAAATTGACTTCTTTTAGAATTTTATTATTTTGGGGTTGTTGCTTCATCGTTAATCATTACATAGTGGAATATATGTATATATATATGGGGAATGATAAATAAGGGGGGCCAAAGCTGTGGTCCAACGGAGGAATATTTAAGTATCATTTTAAGAGCAGTTTTAGAAAATATTTATAAAAATGGGAATATTATTGACAGAGATGAATTTATCAAGGGGTCAAGAGCACATGTGTATTTTAATATTAATTTTGAAGTGTTAAATTACAAAACATATTAAATAATGTTCTATTGTTATTAAATTTTGCTTTTAGTATAGTGGCTGTGTCTTCTTTAATATCCTAGTGTTCTAGGTTCGAATCTCATCTATCTAGTTCTTAAAAGATCGAATCCTCTTTATTATTATTATTATTTCTTGTTTAGTCTACATTTTTTTCCAAATTAACTAATTGTTTCTTTTCTTTTCTTTCTTTTTGTTTTTTTTTCATCTCCGTTGTTTCAATTTTTTTTAATATTTGATACATTTTTTATTTTAGGTTTTTTCATCACACATACATTTTTTTTTCTTTATAAATTTTTTAAAATGTTTTAATAAAATTATAGATATTTATAAGTTTCAAAATTTGTAAACGAATATGATTGTTTTAAGGATTTTTTTAAAAAATAGAAAAATTGATAGGAAGATGAAACTAAAACTTCAAATGAAAGAGGGTGGAGATTGGGGTTTGCCAAAAAGAAAAATGGAAAGTGGAGACAAAGAAAGATTTTCAAACTTTAATTGCACAGCTATGTATTCAAGATTTATTAAAATGTATTTATTTTATTTTAGCTATAAGATAGTAGCTTATACTTTATGTATAGGGATATTTTGGATCTTTTCAAATTCTTATTTATTGTATTTTTTTCTTCATTTTACTATTAAAAAAAAAAAACGGTTTTGCTATTTTGAAAAATAAACTTCTTACCAAAAAAAAATGTGTGCAAGGAATTATGGGCCAAACCTAAGAGAAGAAGCCCACGATCTTGAATATGGAGTGGATTAGGCCGGCCCATATTAAGCAAAAAAGCAACTGAAAACACATTCCATCGACGGTCGTCATCATCGTTTCCGTTCCCGCGGATGAAACAGCCAAAACCCTAACCAGAAATCACGGGAAAAAATCAATTACAAAATTTGGTTTCAATCTGGAGGGAAAACACAGAGAAGAGGAAGAAAGGAAATCGAAACTAAAAAACTCTCTCAAAGCATTGCTACTCATCACAGATAATCGTTTGTGGTTGGCAGTTTATTGATGGAAAGCGGCGGTAAAGGGAGAGAGGAAGAACAAGACGGCATTTCTGTACACTCTCCATGTAAAGCTCCACCCTCCTCCGCATCCTCTCTCCCCAAGGTCTCTCTCTCTTCTTCTTCTTCTTCGTCTTATTCGGACATTGTTTTATAACTGCAGGAATTTGAATTTGTTATTGTTGTTGTTGTTTGTGCTTGTGTTATGGATAGGAGCAACCCCAGATTGAATTGGAACTCAAACTCTTGCAAGCTCTTGAAATCTATCCGCTAGTCAAACTACAAGGCAAGTTTGCTTTAACACTGGTGATTTTTCATTGAATATAATATGAAAATTCGAGTACTTTATCAGTTTTCGAGTCCGTTCATCCTCAGCATCGACGTTGTGGAATCATGTTTGTGTATTCAATGGTAATAGTTTAAAACTAATTTACAAACCAGACTTTTGAGTGATTTTAATAAAATAGCTAAAAAAAACTAAAAACTTATACAGCAAAAATCTCTACCCAAGAGTTAAAAGGGTCTTTAACCACAACTCAATCACATCAGATAATGGTCAACTTCGTTACTGTTATTATTATTTTGTGTTGTCTGATGAAAATTGGTATGAAGGAATAAAAATCACGACTGAGGTATTAGATAACATGAAGTTTCATTTCGAGACTGGTTCACAATGAATGACAATGTGGGATCTTCAACATGAGACAGCTGAAAGAACGGTTGAGAAACGACAGGAAGAGAGTATTAAGTGAATTAAATTTATCTTCGTGGGATGTGAGTCTGTTTTTCATTGGAGGCTTTTACCTATTAAGACTAGGGAGAAAATGCTGTGAGTTGAATATGCCATAATCGGTATAATCACATTATCTTATAACCATTCTTGAGAATTAAAGCAGTGAATTTTTGTTCATATTGGGTATTTGTTCTTAGACTCGAAAGCAAAGGAAATACACTTTTATGTATTCTCACGATTTTAAGTGATTGCATCTTGTTTATCGATCTTTTCTTTTCCCTTCTACAAATGACCTTACAATCTTATCATTACTTTTCATACAGGGATACACCGCCATTTTGTTCTCTTTGGGTTGATGGAATTTCTGCGAAGAAGGTTCTCTCTTTCCCTTGTCCCACATTTTACATATTTTATTGAGCTATGATGATTAAATCTAGTGGCTTCTACAATTGCTTTCGTGTAATGGTTTACCATCTTCTTGTAACAGTTTTGATCGTCAGTTCTCTTCTGATGAGGTTCTACAATTATTGGATCGTTTCTATAACCTGGAGATGCTGGTAAAACGAATCACTAATGCCTCTTTTCCCCCCCATACTTCTTTCTTTAGCTGCTGGCTTCATTTTATTTGAAAAGGAAGATAATCTAAAAAGCATAGATAGATATAGGCCAGAAAATTCTCTAGTCTTGTATTCACACTTTTTGAAATAAAAATCTATTGGTTCCTGATAATCTTATCTGGAGGGCCATGATTATGGATTTGTGACATGTTCTGGTACATACTAAGTAGGCTCTGATTTTACATTTAACCTGATAGGCATCAAAATCAGGTTATTCCAGCTTGATTGGAAAATTTGTCTTGACATATTCAAATTTACGTTTGTTGTGTATTTTCTAATATTGCTTCCTTTTGGACATCACACTGTATTCAGAAGCCAGATGATGAGGAAATGGAAATTCTGAATCACGAGGAAGATTTTTGCTTACCACAAACCTTCTTCGTCAAAGAAGAGTCTTAAGGCAAATTGCTCATATGGATGAGTATATTTAGCACTGTCTGGCATACGATAGTTTATTATCACCCTTTATTTAAGGTAGGGTCGTTCCCTTCTTGTTTTGTAAATGTCAATATAGAATCTTTGCTGGTTAATATTAATTCAAAATCTCTCTTTGCAAGGATGAATTCTTTAGTGTCTATACATGAGTTGATCATAGTAATATTGTATTTGTTCTGCTGATGCCAACCAAAAACCATTAGGACCAAATCCATTTGTTCTCATCAGGACTTTACACAACCATCTTGCAATAACCCCTTTAAGCCACTCCTTACTCTGCCTTATAAGAAGTAGCTGGAGAAGATACATCCATGAAATTTATCTCTGGGCTCCCTTTAGACCGCACGAAAAGATTTAAGAGATAAGAGAACTAAGGATACTCATCAGAAAGACTAATCCAATTCGTTATGACTTATTGGAAAGTACAACATTTTTCTTGTTTGGCCAACCATCGTGAACTTGTTTTTAAGAATTCTAACTTTCTTTAAAATTGTTCACTTTTCACTCTTGGAGCTCAAGATTGGTATTACTCATCTCCTCGTAAAGTTTTAACCCTTCCCTTTGAAAACCTTGCATCCATTCTTGCATACGTGGTATTGGAGAAAGGATCCTTTCAAACCGCCCAAAGGGAATGGAGATAATTTTCATATTTTTTAAGTACTTGCCTCCTAACTTAACACTATAATATTTTTATACAAGAACATTTACATCATTCTTAAATAAAGCTCTTATGTCATTATTGTGTGAAATTACCACTTAAAACCTTAATTGTATTCTACTTCTCAATTGTATTTTACTTGTTTTTCTTCGAACATTGAGCATCATGCAACAATTATATAACATAACATAAAGCACAAAAACATAGAATGTAGAGCATTGAGCATCGTGTATCAAAACATCATGCATCGTGCATTGAGCATCATGTAGCGAGGATATAACATGGAACATAAAAGCGTAGAATATAGAGCATCAGACATCGTGTATCGTGTATCGAACATCGAGTGACATTTTGAGTTGCAAGTGCATTTGTGGTTTTTAAGATTGAAATGGTAAATTCGATCCGGTAAAAGATTCATTTTCAGTCCATTTTATTAAAAGGTATCCAATTTCCATTAAAGCTCCTACAAACAATAATTTATTCAAACCCAAGGAATAAGTTGCATTAAAATCTCCAACCAAATTCCAAAGATTACTTGACCTAGAATGGGCCCTCTAATTGTAACACTTGGTCTCTCTTGTTATACCTTTTAAGGTTAGGGTAGTACACTCTTGTGAGTCTCTGACCCACTCCCCACTCTCCACTCCATTAGCTTAGAACGCACAAAATAATTTAACCTCCTACACTACCTAACCTGTTCTATAAATCTAATTGCAACATAAAATATTGACCCACAATGTAGTAGGGACGTTAAAAAGCTTACCACAATATTATTATTGATTTAAACTTATTTTAACTTTATTTAGCATTAATGTTTCCTAATTCGTTTATTTATTCCTTAGATTTCTTTTCAAACTATTCATTGGTCTCTTATTAAACTTTAAAATGCTTCTTTTTAACCTATAAAAAAACAAAAGAAAAGAACTTGATATTGCGATAACTAATTCTCTGTTTTAACTTTTTGATTTTAGTTTTTGAAAATTAAGACTAGAAACACCATTTTAACCTCCAAATCTCTAGTTTTGAGAACTAAAATAAATAATAATTAGTCATGTTATCAGTTATCATGAATGAAAATCAACATTTGGGCTTGACACCAACTTATTGGCATTAACAAAAGTATCTCACTTTTACACTTTAGATTAAAAATTAAATCCAAACTTTAAAACCATAATATTTTCCTAATTCCTAGAAGAGTTCTCAAATGTGTCTTCAACCTTAAAGATTAAGGTAAAATAATTTGATATCATTTAGTTAGAACAATAGAGGTAATCAAATGGCATTAATAAACATACAATCCCAAATAGCATCCAACAACAAAAGAAAAATCCAAAGAGTAGACATTTAAATCTCTAATGCAATGCAGCACATAGTTGAGCTTTAATTAAAAGAGAGAACATAAAGAAAAGATGGTCCTCTCTCAATAATAGAGAATTATTTTGAGAATAAAACATGTCTCGGCACTGTTACCTCAACAACAGACAATAATGAAACCGTATGGTCAAAGCTCCATGTGCAAGCAATTCCACATCAATACCATAAAGAAGTTGTGCCGTAAAGACCAACCAACCCACCATCAATACCATAAAGATCTCATTCATTTTGCCCAAATTCGAAGGTAGTTTACATTAAAGAAGAAGAAGAAGAAGAAGAAGAAGAAGAAGCAACGAGGGGGGATGAACGAGGAAATGACAAATTTAATGCTTTAAAAGTTCAGCCCAATGCCGTGAGAAAGTAGACGTGGGGAAAGAAATATTCAATAAATGGATCTAATTAATCTTTTTTCTGATTTTTTGTTGAACCAAAAAGAAAGCTGATATCATCGTCTACTACACCATACCATAGTGAGTAAATGTGATGTCTAATCCAATCGTTGTGTTTGAGGAGTAATCTCATTTTTACCATTAATGCTTCTGCACATAACAATATTTAGATTGTGAGTGTTTGATAAACTAAAGTATGAATTACTAAGCAACATCTATGTACATTCCACCAAAAAGCTTCTCAAAAACGTCAAACACAAAATAAAATTACCTCAGGGGCTGGTGCTGGTGCTGCCGGTTTGGAATCCTCACCTTTGACGTTATCTTCACCTACATAAAATCATTCCAGAGTAACTACATGCCTCAAAGAACATAAAATCAAAATACTTCATCAGACAGGGAGAATAATTTCGGGATTTGATGATTAGAAATGACTGAAAGTATGAATTTTCGTTTCCTTTTTTAGGGTGGATGGCCAGAAGAAGGCTGGTTATTGTTCATATAGAAAGAGTGATAAATATTTGTAGAAGTTATAAAAGAAATAAGCCCACAGATGTTCTTAGTCCCTCTCTTCGTATGAAAATGGGTGTAGACCGAGAGCGGTAGTGAGGAGGTGCCGATGCACCAAAAAAGGTAGGCATTTTTCAAATTTTTTTACAAAACTACATCTATATATATATAGCAATTTACTACAATATACCTCCATCTTCTGGTAAATCAGATGTCCAGAGAGTGAGGTTATCTCTCAGCAACTGCATTATGAGGGTACTGTCCTTGTATGATTCCTCACTCAAAGTATCCAACTCAGCAATTGCCTCGTCAAAAGCTTGTTTAGCTAAGTGGCAAGCCCTATACGAATTAGAACCAAGTTAGTCAAATAACCATTGGAGTGGAAGTACGGTACTTTCAGAAATAAACTACTTTTACCTTTCAGGGGAATTCATAATCTCATAGTAGAAGACAGAAAAGTTGAGAGCAAGGCCAAGACGGATTGGGTGGGTTGATGGAAGTTCGGTATTTGCGGTGCTCGCAGCAGTCTATTGTGAATTTGATAAAGGGAGCATGGAGGAAGTAAGATTGCGAATAAAAGCCAAATCATTCAGTTATGGTCAAAGAAACATTGAGAATAAAACATGCCTCATATCCCTTCAATGACTGGTCAGCTGCCTCCTTTCTTTCTTGATCTGTTTTGAACTCAGCAAGATATCGGTAATAATCACCTTTCCTAGAATCATCCATGCCATAATATAGTTGGTTAGAGATACCATCTCAAATAATTTCTTGTGGCATTATTTGAAATGTTCAGCATTATGACCATGCTATGAACAATTGAATGACTCCCAGAGAACTCACATCTTGTAGTAGAAAACCGATGCTTCTGAAGAGGTTGAAGAAGGGATGAGGTGCTTGTCAATAATAGTCAGAATATCGATACAGATCTTGGAAAGCTCCTCCTCTACCTTCTGACGGTAACTCTTAATGAGTTTAACATTATTCTCATTGCTTTTGGACTCTTCCTTCTGTTCAATTGAGGACATGATGCGCCAAGAAGCTCGCCTAGCACCTATAACATTTTTGTACCCAACAGAAAGCAAGTTTCTCTCTTCCACTGTTAGCTCAACATCTAGTTTAGCCACTTTCTTCATACACTCCACCATTTCTGTAATATTACCATACAAAATATATATATAAAAAAAACTTAATTGCAAAGCTCATTTACACGAATTGATAAAAACATAAACAGCTTCCTCCATCAGATGAAATCATGCAGATGACTTATATTGCTTTTGAATTACAAAATGACATTAATTACGAGATGATCTGAAATGATTACGACCGGAGGATCATAAATAAAATAAAAACTAAAAGTAAATTCCAATTCCAATTCCAAACTAAAAAAAACGATAAAAGAGAAGTTAAACAGTTTACAACAATTCACATCAAGTCTCCCCAAGCCCATCAACGCCATCTGTCCTCTCGATTCAGATATATCATCAAAACAAACAACAATTAAATTCCTATAATCCTATCTCATTGTTCTCCAAGAATCAATAATACGAATTCCAATCGATTACCTCATTATACAGATTTCTATACCATCCATTAAATCACAAGTACATCCAATCCAATCTAACATCTAATCGCACAACGAAACACCACCATTTTCACACATATACAACAGCAGTTCCACCACGTCAACAAAAATACTAAACAATCGATGCACTCAACAACATTTCCAAGGTACATTGCAAAAGTTGAGATGGAAACCAAAATGCTAGATATAACAACAACAACAACAACAACAATAATAATAAATAAATAAACAAACACAAGGAAGGCCGTACGTACCGTCGTAGCGTTCGGCCTGTTCAGCAAGCTTGGCCATGTAGACCTGCGTCTCTCTTTCCCTCTCGGCGGACGACATCGTAGAGAACTCACCGGAGAGACGAGAATTGAAGGAAGAAATGTGAAAAAGCGAGGGAGTGAAAAAGGAGTAGTGATTTGTTGAAATTTATGTGTATAAAAAAGTAGAAGTTGACGCCAGGGGTAAAGATGGAGCAAGTTGAGGGAGAATGGAGATTGGATCTGGACCGTTCGTTTAGGGGTAAAGTAGGAATTTGAGAAGTTATAAAAGTGCGCAAATCGTGTTGGGCTGAACTTGTGGGTTTTAAAACGACGTCGTTTTCGTTAATAGTTGGATTTGTTCAAAATGTGCGAAAGGTTGGAGGGTTCCTTTCGTCTTCTTTTGTGTACTTTCGGTGATGCCATTTTATTTTCTTAGACAGTATACTTCATCAGTATGGGTATAAATATTTCAGAATTACTTTATCTTATTCTATCATCAAATGTTTAAATGAAATCTTTTGGTGCCTTCCTGCTTTTCAAAGAGAAATCTCACATTTGGTTGATAGCACAAAGTATATAGTTCAGCGAACCCATCTAAATTGTATACCTAGTGATGTTATTTGTAGGACCCAATGTCTAAAACATGACGAGATTGTAGGGTTGTTGTTGCACTTCGTCCTTTAACTCGCTTAATGTACCGTTCCTTGCGTGGTCAAATCGCGTACTAATTATCTCATCAAGTTGACAAAATGCCTAGTGGTCAGAACACAAAACTTCAAAACGAAAATTAATTAGAAGATGGCTAAGTCGCGGATCACGCACTCTTTAAGACGTTTCGTGGCTATGCTCCTTTGTGTAAGCAGAATTATAGCCCCGTTGTCCCCAACTCTATGATAAAACAACATTTGTTCTTCGATTGATTTTGCAATGAAATCAATTGGAATCTCAACACTTAGATAAACACTCACAATTTGCTTGGTAAACTCAAAAGAGAATTTTAGAGAGAGTTTTTATTGCTTATGAAAATTTCTCGCGCGCGTACCAAATGAAAGAATGAGGAAAGTATATATATAGTGTGAGGAAATCAATAGACCGTTGGAAATTAATTTACAACATTTTTTATTTATGGAGGGGTTACGTTGACTTGTTAAATGTTAAACGACAATAAAACGTTTGATTCTTTTAATCATGTGATAAAGATCATAACTTTAATATTTTTCATTATATTTGACCATCTCACCTAGGATGTCGATGTATGCGATGAGATGTTATAACCTTTCACATATAACTAAGGTTATCACATAATCATGATCAATATTACATAGTTGAAAACTAAAACACGAAATACTTTCAAGTTTTCATTTGCACAACGTTGAAAACATGGCTATATTGCATAGCTTAGTCTTCTCACATCACATAAAGAATTAGCATTTAAATCATAGTTATATCGCATAACATGGTTTTCTCGCATGAAGAAATTTCATTCAACAAGAGTCCTACCCTTGTGAGCTCAACTAGCACATTTCCTTTTTAAGTAAAATGATATTGACCTCGAACAATCAATCCAAACATCGACACTCTACCTTCCTACTTTGAGAACATGTGATCCTCAGAGTTAGAAATTTTTATACAAATAACATATAATTTCAATATCCTATATAAAGACATCTGTACAGAAATTTGTCTAAACTTAGTTTTCAAAGTGCTAGAGACAGGCCAAAAGGGGATGTAGCTCAAATGGTAGAGCGCTCGCTTTGCATGCGAGAGGCACAGGGTTCGATCCCCTGCATCTCCAGTTTTTAGTTATCTTTCTTTTTGTTATCATTAGTCATATTAGTCAGTACGTATAATGTAATAATCAATTAATTAATCAAACGTGGGGAAAATGTGAGTGATTATTAATTAATTAATTGAAACGTGGAGACAGCGTGGGAAGAAGAATGTGAATGAATGTATGTATGTATGTATGTTTGTTTTATAAATTTCTTCTTACACTATCATCTTTCTTTTTAGACTATTAAATATCATTTATTTAAGCTGCATGGAATATTCTTGTTAAAGCAATCTATAAGTTTGTTTTTTTTATAGATACACCTTTTTCTTTTTTAATTCAACAATTACACGTAGTTGCTTTATGAGGGAAAGAAAAGCTCAACTAGGAGTGGGCATAGAGTTAGTAATAGAATTTCAATCTTATTTAAATCATTGGTGACAAGAAGAATTAGATACATTAAGAACAGAGTTGGAATAGTCTTAACACCATCATTATCAAGTCTATCTAAAGTTCTTATTCAATTTGAAAATAGCAACATAAAATCAGAGTTTATTGGAAAAGATAGATGTAACTTTCTGGACTTTTGAAACTAAATAAATACATTCATGAAAATTTGTAGACTAGATTTATAATTTATACAAAAAAAAAATAGATGATATGTTAATAGATCTAAAAGTTTTTCAAAAGAAAATGAACTTGAAAATAGGATACACAATTTTTTTTAACTTCTCATTGAATTGAATTCTACAAATTAAGATATGTTTAGTACTGTTCTGTTTTTTTTTTTTTTATATATATATATATATATATAAAATTACATCTATTTTATCTTTCTTTTCTTATCTACAAGAGTTACTTAACCGAATTTCAAAAAAGAAAATAAAAAACAAGTTCTTAAAATTCAAAACTTGATTTGATTTTTTTAAAACGATGATAAAAAATAGAAAATAAACGAGAAAGTTAGAGGTAAAGAATGAGTGTCTGTAAACTTAATTTTCTATAAAAAGAAAAAAGCTAAATAATCAATAAAATAATCACCATAGTATGAAAGTTGATTAACAACAGTTCACAATTGCATTCAGAGTATGAAATATGATATTCTCATTCATATGAATATAGTTTTTCTTCTATTTCAGAACATTCAACTTATGAAAGGAAAGGGGAAAAGGGGGGGAGGGGGGGAAAGAAAAAGAAATCAGGAACAATGTTGATATTTTTACCACAGTTTCTGATCAGGAGAAAGGAAGAGAAAACTGCCCTTATATTTCGTGGCAATTGGACATTCTTTCACAAAAGAGAAAAAAAGAAAAGAAAATCATGGTTCAATATAGAAATAACATGGTCTCAGTATCAAAATAATTAAGATATTTTAGGGAAGAAAGCCAAAGGAGAGGTGAAGGGAGAAGGGGGGGATAAATGAATTTCTAAGAATAAGCTGTGGCAAAAATGAATTGCAGCTATTTCTGCGAAAAATCTCAAAATCTAAAGGATTCCACGTGCCTCAATTTCTAGTCATCGACATCGTCGGATTGGATTCATCAGGCTCTTCATCAATATCATTATATGAACTCCCTATTACCCTGTGACAACCCACATAAAGAAACAAATTCAGGTCGTTTCTAAGCTAACCATTTCTCATCTTATTTGAGTAAATCTTAGCATTTAATGAATAAAAGAGCATTGCTGAATCAAATCCTACAGATGGGTTCCAACTAAGGAGAAAAAGAAATACAAAATGCAAAGGAATAGGTCAGTCTTATTCAAAATCCCCTTCACACATTGGAACACACAGTATGGATGACACACTTTCACATCTTCTTAACCCGAAATGGCAAGTGTTAGGGGAGATAAAGGCTCCTTTTTTTAGGGTATCCCGGGAATAGATACAGTAGAGATGGGGTGACGTTATTCTTGAAGTTCGTGGAAAAAAAACACGGGAGAACACACAGGGGAGATAGGGCCAACTACTACGTTCGTTTTCTTAAAGTCGCTTCCTAATGCTAAACTATATTTCAGAAAGGAATCTGCCTTGCCTAGCCAATTATACAATTAAAATAGGGGGCCTATTTTTCGTAACCATAGGTGTGTGGGGATATCTCACCTCTCCTTTCTTTCATTTGATAATGAAAGTTTTGTTTTGAAAAAAAAAATGTATGCAGCCAACTAGTTGTTTAATAGTTATCTTAGCATTTTACTATAGATCTCATGGGAAAATATTTCAGTAGAGGAATTACCATAGCAAAACAACTGTACACGTTCCCGTTGTGAGATTCCCACATAACAAACCAATCATTTTTTCACGAATGGTTTTTGGCAAACAAGGAGCCTCTGGTCACTGCCATTCTGAAAGTCAATCACCCTTGCTTCCCAACGAATCTGTGTAGCGAGCATTCGCACTTTCTCTATCGGTCCCACTTTGTCCTTAAAGACAACCCAACCCTGAAAAACAACAGTCAAAATGATCAATAAAAAAATAGCACAGTAGCAACAGGAAGAAAATGTGAAGCCCTGACTTGATTTAGGTGAAGGACTAGTACCTCAGGACGCAGTATACGATCCATCTCCACTAATAATCCAATCATGCTGCACCTACTTGAAAGTAGCTGTGAAAGGAGCCCATTTGCATGGAGCAAATCATATGTTCGTGGATAAGTGGGGAAAGGTTCACACCTACAATTAGACGAGAGGTTCAGTCCTGTTTTAAGTGCTCGTACATTTATGGGGTGAGGAAAAACCAGATTAAAACTGTGACAGGAAAACAATAATATCATGTGGCATTGATGCTCAAGAAAATTGAGATACTATTGTTTAGACGTGTCAAAGATTCAGATGCTTAATACTTCTTGAATTTAAATAATGAAAATTTAAAATAAAATTAAAAAAATAATAATAAAAAACCAGCAGTGACCTCTTCCATTACAGAAAGCTAATAAGCACAATATTTAATCAGTAAAAGTTGAATATTTGTTTAGAAAAGGTTAGTGTGGTGTGAATCAACAGAATCAGGACGTTTTCAATTCCAACAAAACACAAACCAATTGGACCAAGAGAAGTACCCAGTCTGCATTCCTAGAAAGAGGGCGTTTTTTTTTCAATGAAGATTAGAAGAACTACATACCAATCGTGCAGAACACCAGCAAAACCTTGATCAAGTATGAGCGGAAGTGTATTGGGAGACCCAACAGGTACGACATTCATGACCCAAACTGTTTTCTTCTGCTCCACAAACGCAGCATTTAAACCCCCATAGTGGGCATTCATGTCCATCACATTTCGTATCATGTTAAATGGAGGCAATGGATCTTCATCACCAGGCCTCTTTGGATGGTCGGAGAAAATTAGAGGTGTAAGTAAGGACCAATAGTTTTTCAAAGCAGTTTGCCAAATTTGTAGTTCATCGGAGTAGTCTTCTGATTGAACGCCTGTAGATATAGACATAGGAATACAATCAATAGCAGAACAAAGAGCGTCCTCTAAGCTTCAGTGCACATTGCACAGACCAATGTTAACACAAAAGAACAGAAGATCCATCACAACACCAAAAAAAAAAAAAAAAAGAAATATATTACAACTGCACATGAAAAAACAAGAACTATCATGGAAGAATACTTTCCATGAACTTCAAGTTCAGCTGAACTCAAATGGGAACCAGAAGACCTGTTGTAGATTGGAATCCACCGTTTGCTGGTAGTACTACTTATGCATGGTACCAGAGGTTGATAATACGATGGAGTATCGTGTGCTTCTTTACAAAGTGGTACAACTTCCTGCTTGCTAAAAGAAGAAAAAAGTTGAAGCATTACTAAATCTTGATACAACATTAACTAACGACAGTTAAGATATAAGTGAAAACAAACAAATGGAACATTGTAACGTGGAAGAGAAATGGTCCAGACTGAAGTTTAAAAAAAAACACACAATAGAAAATAAACTCAATGGTTCATTAGGAGGTGAATAGTTATTGTACTTACCGAGAAAAATAGCAACGAGGATCAGTAGTTTTCTGCCAAATATAAGTTTCATATTGCTGAGCCAAAAGAATCCAACATAGTTTTTTGGTCATCTCTTCCAATGGTGTCAAAATGTTTGTCTTTTTGGAAGACAGCGAACCTCCAATTGTCTTGCCCGTGGGAGATGTTAAAACAAAATAACCTCCAGGTCTAAGTAATCGGTCTGCTTCAATAAGGAACATCCCACCTGCCCATTATTCATGATCAAAAAGAGGAGAGAAAATATCAAGCCAACAAAACTACACTGGCACCAAAAAGACCTCAAGAAGTTTCAAGAACATGACGTGTTTAATACGTGCATATGCACATAACTTTTTGTGGTTTGTAAGTACACTGTTTTTGCATATCTGTAAACTACAGTGTCCAGCCTGTTTGTTTCTTGTTCTTAAAGACTCATAACAAGTGTCTCCTACCCATCAAATAAAATAAGGTACATCTGAATGTTTTCTCAAGTTACCTTTATCGTTCCAGGAGATATCACATTGTGCACAGTGAACCATGTCAAATGACAAGGATGGATATGGGAGCTGTTTTGTAACAAAGTTTCCAAGCATCGCGGGAAGGCCTCTCTCGAGAGCCATTTGAACTTGGCTGCCAGTCGCCTCATAGGTTGCAATGCACATAACCATTACATTCAATGATATTAAATGAGCACCCAAGCTACCAAACCCACAACCGATATCAAGGATCGAGCGTACCTATGACATATCAAATCCTTGGTACGTTAAATATCTTGCTGCACTGAATCACATAAAGGATTGAAAGGACAGAAACACCGGTTACTATTTATTACTCAATATGATGTTTATCCGTAACTTTAAAGAAAAAAATTTAAATTTATTCACTTGTTGTTGGCATTAAATAAACAGAGTGAATATAACAAAGGAACACAAACAGACTACATTTCTTAGATGAGATTAAGACTTACACCAGCCTGAAAAAATTCAGAGTCACTGCCTAAACCAATCATCTCTGCAATTTGAAAAGAATACTCTTTAACTCCATCTCCATCCTCTGAGTGGAAAGCTATTTGGTTCTCTTCTAACAACATCAACCTAATTTAGAAAAGTAAGATGGTTATTTATATTAATATCAACGAAAATAACCACAAAAAAAAAAAAAAAAAAGAACACAACTGGTTTGGTTCTAAATACTTAAACCTACGAGGGAAGAAAATCTAAGTGCTTGATTCATGCTCGTCCAATAGAGGTCAAGTACCTTTTGGTAGGGCTCCCAGAAGACAGAAGTTGATCTCTTGTAACCTTCACATTTCCACTCCATATTATATCCCTACCAACAGGCCAGCTCAGAGGGATCTTGTAGTCTTTAGGAGGACGAACCAGGCACCGCTGTGCTGTTCTAGACACTTCACAGTGCCTATCATACTCCTCCCCTTCTTTGTATCCAGCTAACAGGTTTGCTGAAACATTGTAACATGGTACATGGTTTTCTCTTTCTTTTCCACAAAGCCCAAACTCTTTCAGCCGTGTAGTGGCTAATGAAAGAGACTTTAAGTCAAACAAATCAATTGCTGCCCTTTCTTTTTGCCTTCTATAACTAGCATAAATGTCAGACACTGGCGTGGTTGTAACTGAGTCAAAGGCATTTGAAGTAGACGTACCTAGCACTGCAATTAACGCAAGCACGCTGATGAGGCATAAAATTAACCAGCTGAATGGTGGTTTGGAGCCTAAGATTACAGATATTTTATTAACCCAGGAGCTTCTCATGTCCAATATTTCTGAAGTCCCCTTAACAATCCAGTGCAGAACCACTCTAATTGGGAAGCGCCTTTGGTTTAAATCTCGAAACAGAGCATAAAGCATAACCTACTACGTCGCATATACTTCTATATAGATTGGTATGTATACAAGCAATCAATACAATCATTGAAGACCTACTTATGCTCCTTCCCAAATGAAAATGAATATGTACATAACGTACCACCAGATCAGAATATTAGAAGAACAAACATAAGGAAGTAACACAAAAGGCCATCATAAGTAGAACTTCAGATCGAAAGCACTATATTTGGAGGAGCAATCATGGATCAGAAACCAAGAAACTGATCAAGAACGTACGCCAGACCCCAATTGCACAAAAATTTTTCAACCCAAACTTCAATGTCACCAATCCAGCGCGATCAATGGTAAGAGATTCAACTTTCCAAAGAATCACCAACGGGATCAACCTACAAACACAAGTCAAAGATCCATCGCATCAAATTAACATCAGACACAACCCCACGATCCCATTCAACAAAGTAAAAAGCAAAATTGAATCTCACAACAAATCCCATTCACAAATATTGGAAACTATCATCCTCCAATTCCCAAAATTCCCCCACACCAAAAACCCAAATGACGAAAAAACAAAATACACAACTTTCCACTTATAAGTCAAAGAGCCAAACCCAGATCCCGAAATGGAAACAAAATCACATATAGATCCAAACATAAAATGAAAAAGCACAGACCACATAAACCAGCAACAACCACAATAATTAAGAATTACACAAAAAAGATCCAGTAAATGACAGAAATTACACACCAAACAACACTTTCCAGCAACAGGAATTAGGGTTTTTGGTGCATTAACACAGCGATGAAGAGTAATAAGATTGAGAGTCGGAAAGGTGGAGAAAAGAGACGATCTCAACAAAATCAGAATAGAATTTCTAGTTTTTAGGTACCCGTTAAACTGGAAGCATTGTGTATTTATGGCATTCTCTTTTGCTTTATATATTTCTTTATTTTTACAATATCTTTGCGATTTACGAGCCAATTATTGTTTCCCCAAATCCAGACCTTTAAAATATTCTAATTAAAAAATGAAAAATAAGTTAACGGCTCAGATTTCATTTTCATATTTCTCACCTTATGCTTTTATTGCAAAATTAAATAAATAATCATTGAAAAAGTCACTAATTAATTAATTAAGTCTGTGGAAGAAAAGAAAAAAAAACAAGTGCTGAATTAATTGTATCGTTAAACAGTTTATTGATTGAAATAAAGTTTGTAATAATAATTGCGTCATTAAATACAAATATATGTGAAACAAAGACACCACTTTGGATGCCAAATGTATAGAGAATAAGAGGTAACTTTTGTTCCAACACTCATATTATATATTATATATTATATATTATATATTATATACTATATTGTTAGCATTAATTTATTGCATTAGACTTTTTTGGAAAATAATTATTTGGTATTGACTTTGAGTCCATTAAACTTAAGTTGATAGATCTTTTAAGTCGGTTAACTTAAAGATGAAGAGAAGGTAACATCATAAGATCTACGGAAAGCCAAAATATGAGCAACATTATTCCAATCATAATGAATAAAACGGAAGGAAATATTAGTAAAAGTAGTTGTTAGATGAAGATCCCATGTTTTCATAAACGAATCATAGCATCGGGTGAGGGTTGCTAAATTGACTAGTCGTGCTAGTTAGGACTTGACAATCCGAGAAGATGATACAAATAACAACCTCTTTTTGACTGACAAGATGCAACCCTTCACCAACTATTAAAGCCCGTGCACACAATGACAAATGAGTATAGTAATGATGTTGGAAGCTACGTGAAGCAGAAGCAGTGTAGTTTTGGTCATTTAGGAGCACATGACCGAATCTAGTAACATCCTCTCCAGGTTTGCAAGATTATTAACTTTAAATTCAAATGGATTAGTTGTAGTTAATTTAATTATATATGTAAGACAAACTCTTATAAATAAATCAATTTGAAATCTACGTTAAAATGTATTCTAAAATTGTTGATACACATAATTTTCATATTTATGTACAAGATTGTTTTAATTGCATGATTATTGTTATATTAAAGAGAAATGTAGTATGAGTGATTTTTATATTTTTTTAGCGTTTTTTCTTTTAAAAATAGAAAAAATTGACCAACTATTTATATTTTATGAAACAAAATCATAAAATTCATTATTTTTATAATTTTTTTTAAAGTGAAAATATTTTGCAAAGGTACTATTTTTTACCATTTCTAATTTTTTTTATATTATTTATTTGGAATATAAAACAATAATAATGGGACACACAAAAAAAATTATTTAAATTATTTTAGTTGATTCTCAATCGAATCCAATGAAAGAAATAATAAATCACTCTTTCATTATCTAAATCGATTTATTTACAATCAATAAATTTATCAAAAATGGTTGTACAATTTTTTTGGTGTAATCTTTTTTATAATTTACACTTCTAATTTATTTATCACCTCGTTTTATTTATTATATACTTGATATATATATCAAACATTTACAAAATATAACTAAATTCATCGATTAACAATTTGCTTTTACACGAGAATAAAACAATCAATTGAGAATGAAAATAGAATGGTTGATAGAGCAAATGTGAAAGGATAGTTGACACACAAAAGAAGACAAATAAAAACAATGAATTTTTGTCTTTTACAATAATGTCATTATTGTGTGTTAAAAAATAAAATAGAATGGACAGTTTAAAAAACAAACACATGTTTGTCATAATATGAAATTGTGTTAATTGCATATGTTTTATTCTTCTTTAACCTTACGGTGAAATTTTCTCATTTATCTTTTTACCATTTTGTGAATTATTATAATAACCTCACATAATTAAAAACCTAAAAGAAAGGAGCCACTAGTGCACGTGTAAGTAACAAGTTCAAGTGGTTGCATCATAATATTTTGGAAAAAAAAAATCTAATCCCATGATTAAATATTAAATAAAAGAATGTATACATATATTTCTTTTTGAAATGATAAGAATAAAAAAAGATTGACCCAAAGTGGTTGGAGTAAAATCAAATCATTACAACATATTTTTATTAGAACTAAGACCAATTAAGGATTATTGTGTCCTTGAATAGATAAATGGCAAACAAAAATGTCTACGTCTTCTTATTATTGATATTGAATTCTATGGTGCGATTAAAATTTTGATCGCAATCGAATAAATTTGATTAATGGGTCTAATGGATCTAAAGTGGTAAATTGGGTTTGGTCCAGGTAAGTTTAGTTTATCGGACCCAACTTCCAATCCAATACAAGTATAAATTTGAGTTTAAAGAAGAGTTTGAACAAGTCCAAATTCGAATTCAATTAGTAGCTCCAAAAGACAATCTAATCAAATACCACCTAAACACCTATGGAAACTTTTGTCATTCATAAAGGATAAGGTGGAAGCCAAATTTTCCATTAGACTAACTAATGGTTTTGAAACAATTTAGTAGAAATTGTCTATAAGATTAAATAAATAGATTTTTACCTAAAATATCCACTTTGGCCCTATATTTCAAAAATGTTTTTAAGTTTGAACCTTTTTAACTAAGGATTTTAGAGATAATTAACTCGTTTCATGACAACCACTATCATCGTTAACGATTATATATAGTATCACTATGTACATATGTACATATATTCTTTGGATTGTGTGTCTATAACTCATATTGTTGACCGGATGAATGACCAATAAAAGAATGACATCAAAAGCTCATCATGTGTCTGACCCTAGGAACTTCGCTCTATGCTTCGTTATTCGTTTTGCAACCACCACCAAGAAGGAGAAGAAGAGAGGGAGGAGGGAGAAGAGAGAATGGAGAGGAAGAGGAGGAAGAAGAAAGAATAGGGTTTAAGAGTCCGAAAGAATAAAGAATAGGGTTTTTAAGGGTGTTCTCTATTTAAAAAATATCATCAATGGACATGAAACCGTAACATTGTGTCGGAGGGAGAGAATAAAAATATTAAATTTTTCTTGTTTTACATTTATTTAATATATATATTAACGAGTCAAAGCCCAAAATTGTAAATGACCACTAACTTTAATAAAAATTGAAATTCTAAGTTCTATGAAAACTTGAAGACATTAACGTAATAAAGACCATATTTTAAGATTTGTTTATGTACAAATCCTTCAAATAAAATTTGTTACATAGATAAATCAATAAACTATTGGCGAGCCAAATACATTGAGTTACAAAATCTAAATTGTTAAATAATAAGATTTAATATATAATTTTGATGAAATTTTTATTGGGTTAAATAGTTTGGACTAAATAGTTATAAATTTAAAAATATAAGAAGGAAACTTCACCTAATAAAGCAGAAGAATGATCAAGTTGAGGAGGTAGGAAGAGATGTTTAACAAATAAGTAAACAAACAATGAAATTAAGGTTATATATATAGAAATGAAACCAATTGATTATTTTGTTTTCCTAATTGAATTCTCTTTTCTGCTTTTTTCTTTAATACACTGAAATAACAGAACAATGCAATAATAAATGTTATAAAAGTAGTGCTAAAAGGAATATTAAAAAAGTAATTACAAATATAGAAGGAAAAATTGGGGTCAACATTGTGATTATCCCCATAAATAAACATTATAAGATTGCTATAATTACCCCAATCCAATAATTTTTAGATAAAAAATAATAGTTTCAAAGGATAAAATACTACTTTTAGTTTAAAAAGTAACCATAGTAAATTATTATCAAATCAAAATATTTATAAAATAACAAGATCTATTGTAATAAACAAAAATAGTAGTTTATATTAGATTTATTTAAATGATACGTTGATTCAATTTATAAATATTTTTAAAAGTGTTATTATTTCTAATAATTTTTCTTATTAAATCAATTAAGAAAATATTATTTTAAAAATATTTTTAAAAGTGTTATTATTTATAATAATTTTTCTTATTAAATCAATTAAGGAAATATTATTTTAAATGATAATTGTTGAATATTTATAAATATAACAACATTTTAATTTATAATTAATAACAGAGGTGATAGACATCAATTGAAACTTACGTGAAACTTTTTTTAAAAATTGTTTCTTTTTACTTGGGATAATCTAATCAATATCCATATAATTTATCTAGTTCAAGAACCGACCATATAATGTTGCATTGCTTCATTCAAAAGTTCCAAAATCTAATCTATTTTATTAATATAAAAATGTATTTGTTAAAATCTTATCTTTTAAAACGATATAATTCTGAAAGAAGGTTTTATAAAGATTTGAAGCGTTCTCCAAACATTCATCTGGAAAATAACAAACTTAAAATTTGAATGAATTAGAAATAGAATCATTCCCTTGATTTTTCTCTTCCAAACATATGTATCGACTATAAAATTTATTTAACTAAAAAAGAAAGAAAGAATATTTTCAGAATCAGACTAGGTTAAGAGTATCAAAGAATAGCATAGTGGTGCGGTTGGAATGCATCAGAGAGAGTTTTAACTTTCCAAATATAAAACAAGGCATTTTAAACCTATATTTAAAAGTGTAGTACGAGAGAAAAGAAAGGCTTTAAAGTAGGAATCAAGATTGGACTAAAGTAAATTGGAAACTTAATTAAAATAAAATAAAAAGAAATCAGATGTTTTAATTTTGGACCATTTTTTTTTTTAAATTTCAATTACTTATATTCTTTCTTTGAAAGGATAAATGTATTAAAGAAGATACAGTTTTGATGTTTTTTTTTAAAGGGGAAAATTTTAGAACTTATAAATTGTGATTTCTGCTCTGTAAAACTTATAAAATCTTGATGTTTGTTTTTTTAAATCTTGTTGTAGGTTGAAGATCACTTAAGAGTAATTAACTTCTTGTTTTTAATAATATGTGCAACCATTAATCTAAGACGAATGATATAAGCTATGACAATTTATAAGGATGAGAGTAAAGCAATTAAGGATTCTTTTGGGAAAAAGAAAAAGAATAAAGTAATTACTTAATTTGTGTATCCCTTGAACCATCCTGATAGCTGAAAAAAAAAACGGTTGTAGAATCCGACCCTTTACTGCTCTGAAGTTACCAGCAAGACAAAGTCAAAGATACATTTTTATTTATTTTAATTATATAATTTTATTTTATTTTATTTATTTACTTTTTTGTTTGTTATTATTATTTTAGTTGCAGTCTGCAATATCAGGCAGTTGCAAAGTTGCAACTCATCACATCTGTTGATTCTTGACGACTCCCACAAATCCAGACCGTCCATTAGAACAGCGAAAGGCTTTCTTATGGTTACACGTGCATTTCATCTTTTGTTGCCTTTTTCATTCTCTGCTTTCATGCATGAAATGGAATGGAATGGGAATTCTTCTTCTTCTTCATCCAACTATATAACATAATTTTAGTGGAAGAGAGAGAGAGAGAGAGAATGGACTGAGAGGAGAAGAGACAGGAAGAGCCATGGTGCAGTTCTGATTCCTAGCTACTCTCTTCATCACACACAAAAGTTTGTTCCCAACAAGTTTTAATTGTTTTTTTTTTCTTTTCTTTTTCCATTCTTCCTTAATTTTCAGCATTCTAAGAAGGATGCGAATTATGCAGAAATGAAAGTTACTTTATTTCTTTTTCTCAGATCTTGCTCTTCACCAAGGTTTGCTCAATGATCGTTTCCTCACGCTAACCAAATCTGGAAACTTCTCTTTCAAAGATCAACAGAATGCAGCATTCTAGATATGTCGAAGTGATCTTTTTCTGTTCTAACTGATCGTTTTGAATTAATATCCAATGGAGGTTTCTAAAGAAAACAAGTTTGTTTGTAACTTTTGTCACAAGAGCTTCACGTGTGGGAAGTCATTAGGAGGTCATATCAGAATTCACAAGAATGAGAAATCACCTCGAGTTGCTGGAAAGGAAAGAAGCAGTATGTTGAAGTTTCAAGTTCCGAAAGAGAGGAGAAGAAGCAAGAGAGATTCAGAATCGGAGGTTGGTAATGGGAATTCAGGGTATGGTTTGAGAGAGAATCCTAAAATAACACAGAGGTTTGCTGATTCAGGATTCAGTTCAAGGCAGGAGAAGTTTTGTAGAGAATGTGGACAAGGGTTTCAATCCTCAGAAGCTTTGAGTTGGCACTTGGCTTGTCACAATGGAAACGAAAGGGAAAACAGAAGGTTTGAATACAATTATGGGATCACACATCATCGATCGGACATTCCTGAGAGAGTACGAGAGGCAGCTATGTGTTTGATGATGATGTCTAAAGCTCCGAGATTTTCAGGATTTGAAGATAACGACTCAGCTGCGGAATCCTCTGATAGTAAATCATCTTCTCGTTATTTTAGGGAAAGTGAAACATCTGCCTCTAACTCTAACGGGGGAGGGCTAGAAATGAAGGAAGTTACTGGTAGGATCAACAAGTTGGAAGTTTATGAATGCGGCGGCGGTGAGAATTCCGACTCTGAAAATTTCAGGAAAGAAGTCTGCAAGAGGGTTAAATTAAAAGTGTCTGTTCATCGGGCTCTTATGGATGAAGAATATAAGAAACCAGATTTCAAATTTGGAGTCAGGGTAGGAAGAGCAAGTGGAGATATTCTAAAGAATTCGATGAAAACTAAGAAAAATGATGATCAAGTGCATGCATCTTCTTACAAGTACGAGCTAAGAAAGAGGTTGAAGAATGGATCATACAGTCCTGATCTCTGGGAGGGATCCAGCAAGAAGATCCCTAGTGAGATCTTTCGTTCTCATGACAGAGAAACCTATACAAGAATGAGCAACGGATGTGAGTGGACGCATCAGTCAGGTGAAAACAGCGTAAATACAACTACCAATTCCATTTCCATACCATCTAGGGAGCTAATTGAGTCAAGCAATGGCAAAAACAAGGGTAACCAGGACACTTCTGCAAATGAAGAGAAGAAATTGGGGCCCAAAAGAAAACATAAGTGCCCAATTTGCTTCAAAGCCTTCAAATCAGGCCAGGCTTTGGGGGGTCATAAGAGGTCCCATGTGGTCGGAAGTTTAGAGGATGCTTCTATAGTGACAAGGCAAGAGTCCAATGGGATGGCTGGTCTATTTGATCTAAACGTTCCTGCTCCTATGGAAGAAGAGGAAAATGGGAGATGGGGTTAATTGCATTAGTAGGTTGGAGGCAACTAGAAAAGAAGGGCTAAGTTGCTGATGAGTCTGACCAAGAGGATCCAGGGGCATATATCTACCAATCCAATAATTACAGGCAAGTCTGTGATAATTGCTTCTATCCTGTCCTGATAATGTGAGGTACAAAACTTGCAAATGAAGTTCGTAGGGCAAGTTTTTGGCATTTGTTTTTTGTCTTTCTCATTCTTTTAGGTTCCTAAACTTTTTACTCATTTTTTATTTTTTGGACACAGACATAAGAGCTGAATCCTCCTCTTTTTCAAATGTATTGTCATGTCCAAATATTTGGGCTTTAATAAGCTTGAAGATGGAGGAGAGATTACATAATTCTTATAATGCGATGTCAATTTTTTATATCCTTCTAATTTCTAATGCAGAGAACTCCGGACCAATTTCTCTATTTTCCCCTTGTAGTTTCTGTCATGAAGTCACTCGAGAATTCAAGTGACTTCTAGGAATGATCCAGAATTATGTAACCAAACCCAAACAAAGCTCAGAGAATGGTAAATTGATTTCACCAGAAATTTTTTGTTATTAACCCACTCTTAATATTTATTAATAGGATCGTACCGGTGGTTTAAGTTCTTCATTGACGAACTTCTTAGCAATCAAGTGGCTTTAATTTTGAATGGACTAAATATTTGAGTCTATATCCTGTTTCTATCTTCTTCCCATTTCATTTAGCAATTACAATAATAATCAGCTGAAGAGCGATATTTATAGGAAAAGGAAAAGAAACAAAACCTTTTAAGATATCAATAGTGGAGAAATCTTCCATATGTCTTTTGCATACTCATGAATGGTTCTATCACTGCTGAACTTGTATGAACCAGCTGTGTTTAAGATCGACATCTTGGTCCATCTCTGCTCAGTACAAGTAAATAGTCAAGAGATTAGCAACATGGTTCACTAGAGAGTATAGAATCTGTTGTACCTTTTGATCTCGATAGGCCTCATCAACCCTGTCTTGGCACTCTATGTAACTAGGGAAGTCCTTGCCAACGAGGAAATAGTCTGCCCGACCATAACCTTCATTTCCCTCCAAAGAGCCTATGAGTTCTTCATAGTTATTGGAACCAAAAACCCCACTTCTAACGAAAGCCTTCACTTCCTCAAACCGTGGGTCAGGAACAAACTACGCACAAAACCAGAAATCAGAATGATGAATTTGCAACCAAATCTAGTGGAAGAAATTTGGTTTTCCTTTTCAGTATTTTGCTTTTCAAAACTATGAAAAACTGTTCGAGTTAGTTTTTGGCAGACAGCGAGCTGTCGCTAAACTGTTGTAACATTCTTTTCATAACTTGGTGTAAAAAGAAGGGGAAAAAGTCATAAGAAAGAAAGAATCGTAACACTTGCCAAATGATCTTAAAGTTGAATAATTACATAAGCAAACTAGATCTTGGTTAACTTGTCAAGTTATATCTCCTTGGTGTTAATAGATTAAAATATCTATTTAAAATTCAGTTACCAAAAAGTAAAGAGTTTTACTACTGAACCTGCTGGGTTGTTAGCAAAGATTTTCAAGCTTACCTTGCCTTGAGCTCTTTCTTTTCTTAGGTCAGCAATTTCATGAGCCCTTGCACCGAAGAGGAAAAAGTTGTCTTCTCCAACCTCTTCTCTTATCTCCACATTTGCTCCATCTAATGTTCCAATTAGTACACAGCCATTCATTGCAAAC
The DNA here is from genome assembly GCA_025688845.1 of Cucumis hystrix. Classification (NCBI taxonomy): domain Eukaryota; kingdom Viridiplantae; phylum Streptophyta; class Magnoliopsida; order Cucurbitales; family Cucurbitaceae; genus Cucumis; species Cucumis hystrix. The sequence goes on along the minus strand of CM046892.1, from coordinate 15,713,685 downwards.
TTCATGTTGCTGGTACCACTGGCCTCCATTCCAGCCGTGCTTACCGAATTCAATTACGTGTCAGGCAAGAAAACAGTGCAGAAGTCAGTACCAAAGCTAGAAAAGTACTATTGAAGATCAACCTTCTAAATCAACTGTAATGGCTCCAAAAAAAAATTTTCGAAATAATTTTTTATTAGTTTAGTGTCTGGTCGGATTAGATTGGACTTCAAGGTAGAAACGTAATCCAAACTTTACTACCTGATATGCTGGGAAAGATCACTGCCAGGAATGAGCACTTCTGCCACACTCACATTGTAATCAGGAACAAACACTACCTATAAAAAAAAGAAGTTTTAAAAGCCCGAAGTGCCAAGCTAACGTTGGTTTCTCTAGGTGCAAGCATTTCCGAGGCAAGAGAACAAGATTTGATCATGTTTGTGATCTGCACCAGTACCTTTAAAAGGTCTCCTATATCAGGATCGTTATTGACAGTAGCTCCAACATCAGCAATGAATTTTACAATCCTTTTCGCCTGGACGTATGTTGCAAATGCTTTCCCCCCAAATATACAGACTCGAGGAACAAACTTTGCTTCTCTTTCCTCTAGAGTCATTTCTTTCATTTGTTTATAACGATAGACAATCCCCAGGATGTTCAACAACTGTCTCTTGTATTCATGGATGCGTTTTACCTTGATATACATATTTTGGTGTTAATCCTCAAAAAATATATGCAGTGAGTTTTATTGGCAACGTGGTTGAAATAAACGGCAGCTGATCATCATGACTTTGGTCGGTAATACAAATGAGAAGTAAAAATTTTAACCGTATAGCCAGCTGCAGAAGTAAAAACTATTGAACTTTTTGTCTACAAAGTAAACTGTCCGAGGACAGAAAATAACCTGTACGTCAAACATTGCATCAGGGCTGACTAAATAGCCAGTTTTTTCTTTAAGAAAAGAGACAACTTTCAATTTGTTTATTCTTTTAGCTTCCTTCCACATGGACTGAAGATCCTCGTTATCAGCGAACTGCACACACATACAATCGTTAATCATATTACATACCTAAATGGCTTCAGCTACAGGATAGTTTCCAGTTTATCCGGTACTACGAATAAGGAAGTGAAGACTCACTCCACCAAGAATTGAACATGATATTTATGAAACTAGATATAGCAAATAGAAGTTAAGTTTATCTGTTGGATAAATCTTCACTAAAGTAGACTTGAAAGTTCGTTTTGTAATCCGTTTTACCTTTCGGAGTATTGCTAGTTTCTCAGTATCTGTCACCCAGTGCTCTGTTCCAGTCCACTTGGTGATGATTTTACTCAGGTCCGGATTGCAAAAATGAATCCATCTTCTTGGTGTCACTCCGTTCGTTTTATTTTGAAATTTCTCAGGCCACAACTGACAGTACATAGATGCCAAGTGATTAAAATTTTAAGTGGAACTATTTCTAGTACAAGAGATGGATGGAGATCTATGGTACTCAAATGTCAGAAAAAGTGAACTTTTAATTGGAAATAGCAATAGTCCAGAACAGTGTGTTGCTAGTTGGAGAGGGCTTTGCCAGTATTGGGACTTACCTCATAGAAGTCGCTAAAAACTTCGGTTCTAACAATTTCACTGTGAATTTCAGCAACACCATTTACAGCATATCCACCAACAACAGACAAATTAGCCATGCGAATCATCTTTGGCTGCTTTGGATCAACTTTAAACGAAACATCTATTTTTTTTGCAATACTCTTGTCTTCAGATTTCTCTTCTTCTTTACCAGGTAACGATTCCTCATCCAGAATTTCAGCTTCCTCTTCTTCTTTACTAGGTAACGATTCCTCATCCAGAATTTCAGCTTCCTCAATGACATCAACTGCCACCGCAGACTCCGCGGAATTTACTAGCAGTTCCATTACCGAGTCTGGTAATTCAAAATTTTCGAGAACTCTCATTTCCTTCAGCTTTTGTTGTAACAGTTCATGATCTTTTGTGCCATACTTAGCAACGATGGAATGGATAAGCTGAAGTCATGAAGAAAAAGGCATATCACATAATTTACCGAAAGACGGTAGATACATCTAGGAGAATTTGGCGCGCTTGGATTCATATCCGAGCTCAAAATACTATATTATTGACCATATCTAAGCTCTAAGGTCAATTTATTGATATCTTTACCTCCTCGTCGATCATTTCAATTATCTGAACATGTCGAGGAAGTAATTCCTGCATGAGGGGGAAACCCCATTTTTCAAGCGCCTCCGGCAGAACTGTATGATTTGTGTAGGCTACAGTTCTGGGAAAGAAAATGTAGGAGACACACAAAACAAAGAAACATAACATTAAGATAATTTTGATATTCAGTTGTTCATAAATGACATGAAAGGGTATAAAATGGCAAACTAAATTCAATGAGGAAAATGGATCACAGTTCATTTTATAGGTTTTCTTTAGTTCAACAATTGGGAAGGTTGAACCATTGATCTTTTAAATGGTGATGTTCTATCTACCAATCCAAATTGGCCACAACTGATTTTATGGTAGTGTTCACCGTACTAGCAAAAGTATTTATATGCTAGTAAACAATTAGAAAATACCTACTAGTGATGTCCCAAGCTTCTTTCCAGGTTAACGCTTTCACATCCATCAATATCCTTATCAGCTCAGGGATACAAAGTGTGGGATGGGTATCATTCATCTGCACAGCAACCTTTTCTGGAAAACTTTCCCAGTCCAAAGCCTCCCCCGATCTCCTCTCAAAACGTGCGACAATATCTTGAAGGGAAGCAGAGCACAGTGTGTATTGTTGTTTCAATCTAAGAGTCTTTCCCTCCAGTGAGTCGTCTCCGGGGTACAGTACGTAACAGATCTAGCAGAGCAGGAAAATAAAAAATTTCTCCATTTATCCACTTAGAGTAATAAAAAAGTACGATGAATAATTAAATTTGAATATGGCTAGTAATGCCAAAATTTCTACTGGTTCTATTATTTTAGGGCAATCAATATCCTAAGTAATTGCGGAATTTTCATTGAAAAATTAGAAGCTACGTAGGAACTGAGAAGATGATAAAAATTGAAACAGAGCTTCAGCAGGAAGATCATAGAATTTACGTACCTTTTCAGCTTTCTTTATGGCCGCATATGCATCGGCATGATTTCCAACGTTGAAAGAACTCAAATCAAATTGCTCGGGAGCAACCTTTGTGGACCACAAACGGAGGTTTATGGTGGTTTTAGTTTTGTAACCTGGTATTGGGACATCATAGCCAAAATTTCTAGAAGCATTCAGTGTACTACTATTTGTTTGTACGTTCTGGTTCTATTATTTTAGGGAAATCAATATCCTAAGTAATTGCGGAATTTTCATTGAAAAATTAGAAGCTACGTAGGAACTGAGAAGATGATAAAAATTGGAACGGAGGTTTATGGTGGTTTTAGTTTTGTAACCTGGTATTGGGACATCATAGGCAACAGCAGTGATATTTTCTCCTCCAACCCACTGCTTACTTCCATCCGCACGGGAAATAACTTCACCATAGAATTTCACAGGATAGGAGATATCGTTTCTTGCAATTTCCCAGGGATTGCCCATCTGATGAAACAAAAATTGATTAATCAACACAGGAATCATGAGACCACCAAATCATGTTAATCAGCAGCAGTCAAGACTCAAAACTTGCTTCCCAGTTTCTCCCAGACTGAAAATAGAATCAATACTACTGTACCTCTAGCCAATTTTCAGCCACTTCCTCCTGCCCATTTTTTGTAATGAGCTGTTTGAACAAACCATATTTGTATCTGAGTCCATATCCCCATGCTGGATAGTTTAGTGTCGCCAGGGAATCCAGAAAGCAGGAAGCAAGCCGCCCTAATCCTCCATTTCCTAGTGCAGCATCCGATTCCTGCAATCAAGATATCCGTTGACACCGAGCAAATGTAAATCCGTAAATAAATTAACGCACAGTATAATTCACGAAACTCTTCCATTTGAAGGAACTTGCTGCTTTTAAACTCTGCCACCACCTTTTAGGCAACATTAATCTTATTTTAAGAAGCGATACTTGAAGAATATTAAGAGCTCTATATATGTTACTCATCCAGACCAGTTTATCTCAAATTTGAAGTAGTCTCATCCATACGACGGTAATAGCCTAGGTCTTTCAAGTCTTTGTCGTATTATTACGATAATTTCTGCATTCCATTATCAAACACGTTCACATCATTATGAAGCCACCAGAAATTGACAGAAAACGTACTTCCCTCTCCTATTTTAAGTTATAACCGCTAATTCAGTTTGAGTAACGCGAAAAATCCAGAAATTGAAAATCGTTCACGAAGCAGAAAACAAAGAGACAAAGTGTAATTATCCGATATATCTCTCACCTGCCGTGCTACCTCCTCGAGATTAAATCCCAACACTCTTAAAGCATCTGCATAAATTCCTGATAGTTCCAAATTTCCAATGGCGTTTAGCAATGCTCTACCCTGTAATCAAACACTAAAGATCATATAAATTGACATCAATAACAACTGACAAGCTTCTCCCAGATTCAAAATAAGTTCCAAACTATATAATCAGTGACTGAGTGTCGACAAAAACCTGTAAAAACTCCATCGACAGATAGTAGGCTTGTTTCACATTCATCCTTTCATAGTTCTCATACGTAGCATTCCAGTTAATGATAAGCATATCACGAACACTTTCAGCAGTTGCATAATACGCCTTAGAAACCCCAAAGCCTTCGGGAGAGAAAGAAGGCGTGAATTCGGAATGATACTTAATACTCGCAGCAATGGAAGCCGAATCCGGAAGAAAGCTATCGGAATCGTCTACAACTATATACAGAAACAAATTTTTAACGATTCGAAATATCAATTCCTTTTAACAACCACATTTACATTCACATCATCGGAAAAAATAAAAAATAATGTCAAGTCAGTTTTGCGCTAAATATTATTACCTCCTCCATTGACCGGGTCCTTCAATTCTTTCTGCTGATCCTTGGCTACGTTACTAATCCACAGCTTCCTTCTTGTAGAACTGGGGACTGAAGTAGTTCTGAAAAACAGAAGCCTCGTCGTCGTCCAATTGGTCCGAAAGCCAGAGTGTGAAGTGATGGCGGCCGTGGAAGGGAAATTGAATTTTGAGAGGAGTGGATTATTGGAATTAATGGAGGAGGATGATAATCGAAATGGTGCCATTGTTGGTGTGTTTGAGGAAAAGATGAATGAAGAAAGGAAGTTATTCAGTTTCTTATCTTCGAGTATATCTGACTGCAGAGTTCTTTTGTTTCTTGGTGGTTCATACACAATGCACGTTGTAAGCGCGGGAGATAGACGCCAAACCTCACGGTGGGACCCTTAATCTTTTCCACGTTTTCTTTTTATTTCTATTTTCGTTTTTTCTTTTAAGTAATTTTCAAAAATAATAATTTACAAAATATTTACAACTTATAGTATATTTACAACTTAGTTATTGATATGATATGGTATAGTGTTTCCAATAATTCAAAATTTTGTTTGCTATAATTTGTAAATATTTAAATTTATTTTACTATTTTAAAAATAGTCCCTTTTTCTTTTCACGTCTTATTTACAAATTCTCTAATAATAAATGTTAATTTTAATTATATAATAAACTAAAATATTTTATTATAATTTTTTTTGTTATATTTATAAATATCTTTAAAATTATGTAATTTTACCAAAATAAATATAAAATGTATTTTTCTTTGGGAAATCTTTGTAAGTAATAAATTGTTTAAAATATCTATGAGTATAATAAGTATTTTCTTTCTACCTTTAATTTAAAATCGAAAAGTAATTTTTTTATATTTATAAATATATTAGGTCATTTTTCTGTGTTTGAAAACCATTTTTTTTTTCATTTGATCGTGTTTTAGATTTTATTATACATTAGTTATAAGTACCCTTCTTTGTTTCAATTTAGTATCTGTAAAAATACTTCATTAAATAGTAATAGTATTTTTTAAAAAAAGAATGTACTAATCTATTTTCATAATTTATAAAAAAAAATGAACTTTTGCAAAAATAGCAAAATTTATGATAATAGAGCTTATGACACAACATTTTCTAAATTTGCTATGATGATCATCGATAGTCCTATGATAGGCCTCCGATAACTTATGATTACCGTTTGATAGCTTGATATCAATCATTTTTTCATATTCGCAATATGCAAAAAATTAGTGCTATGAGCTGTTTTTTTTTAAACATTGTGGTCATTTGATGCAATTTCCCTATAAAAAGTGCTAACATAAACTTTTTAGAAAGAAAAGTCATCGATAAACTAACTTCATGTACTAAATTACTAATTTTAAGATTTATTGAAAGTTTGATAAATAGGAAATGCATCACATCTTTTAGAAAACAAATGTGGGTATAAAATACAAAAGATACAAACAATACACAAAATACACAAAATGTGATGCTAATCGTTTTAAATGATATGAAATATCAATTTTACCGACATGTCTGAAAAAATTATAAGAATAAAAAATAAAAGTTTATGTTTGAGTTAAACAATTTATTATTTATATTACATAATTACATTAGTAACATTTAGTTGTTTATTTCATTTTTTATGGATATGTTCATTTACTAATGTCGATATTGATGAAAGATTGTTGAAAATGTAGAGATGTTAGGTGAGAGCAGAATAGTTAGTGCAAGTGTCATGTTAATGTTAGAGTAATGTGTGATTAGTTAACAAATTGATTTGAGAATAATTATGTAAAATCCATTTGAGCAGAAAGCAAGCAAGGTAGGCAAGTTGTTCCTTGGTGTGTGGCGATTGATGGGGCTAAGATCCGAGTGCTTGTTTTTATTGATCCATTTTTTGCCCTCTTTGGAATGATATTTTTGCCCAATAAATCAAAGTTTTGTCGTTCACCGAGTCAAAAATCTTCCTTTCTCATTGCTATAAAACAAAATCATTGAAGCTGAATGGTGAAAAACATGAGTATACTTAACCTACTTCATGTGCATTGCTTTGCCTATAAAATTCTCAACAATTTTATACTTTGTTGAGGGTTACACTTTAAGGCTCATGGATTGGGTTAAGTTCATAGAATGCCAACCAATATGAGACATAGAAGAGTTGCCTATTCAAAATGGAAAATATCAACACTTTGAAGTTTAGGTCATATACCAATCGATAAAAGTTAGACTCGAATTACTAACACCTTGCTACCTTGAGTATAAAAAACGTCTCTAACATTGTTATTGTTACAAATAACCAAAGGTGTGTGTCGTAGGGTAGGGTTTTAAATAACTCAATTCTCGACTATCCTAAAGGGAAGAGTGTTTAATCTTCAAAAAAGAGACCTAACCTTACTTCTTTTGTGTTCAGCTGAGAATTAGTTACTACTCATACTAACTAAAACACCATTAAGCTTGACACCACACCAATAGAAGAATCTCTTAAGCAAGTTAACTTTGAGCATCTTGACACTAGTCGAGTTGAGGGAGAAGTAAACCCCTTTAAAGACCTACACAAAAACGAGCACCAATACGTGTAAAAAATAAATATAGGTTTTTCAATTTGAGAAAGATAACATAAAATAACATAAAGTATTTTATTTAAGCAATTCAAACCAAAATTTGAAACTCAAGCTTAAAACTACATCTTAAAAAATAAAATAAATTTTTATTTTACCAAAAGAATGTTACTTATAGAAAAATGAGTCACAATCCAAGTGTATATCAATAATAGAAACTAATAGAATAAATGAGTCACAATCCAAGTGTATATCAATAATAGAAACTAATAGAAGAAACTCAGGGATGTTTATTATTATTTACCCCATGCTATTACATAGTTCTAACCAAAAACAATTACTCCCACCATTGGATCACCAAATTTACTAAAACTTCAATCATAATAGACTGTGTTTGCATCTAAGTTAAAATTAAAAGGACATTTAAAAAGTTAGGAAATGTTATGCATGATGATAACTCCTTATCGTTGTTTTTCATTTTCTTTCAATGAATTTCTTAGAAAAACAAATTATTTATGCTGGAAAAAATAAGTGTAATAAATATTTTCGAAAATTTTCTATTTAAAAAGAAATCTTTACTTTTACCTTTTAAAAGGACGGTTTAGGGAAAAAGAAGAAAAATAAAAAAGCGATGGGAGGGAAAATAGGGGAAGCACGTGCGCGGCGCGCTCCCAACAAAATTATTTCCGAGTCTATTTTCCATTTAATAATTTAAACAAATGAAAAGGGAAAAAAAGAAAATCTCAATCTGGGAATCCCAACGGTCTAAATTTGTAATGGAACCTTTATTTTATTTTTTAGCAACTCGGCCGGAGACGTACAGTTCTCTGCTTTTCCGCGTCTCCTCCCATCAATCTCTTACCCATTTTCAATTCCTTCTCTGTTTAACCAACCATCGAACTCCATCATAATCTTCAAGATCATAGTCCCACCATTTCGCTTTCATTTCATATCTTCTTCGTCCTTCCCATTTCCTCTTCGAACTTTTAGGTATCATCATTTCCTCTCATTTTCAATTTCTCGATTGTGTTTGTTGTTTGTTGATCTTATATTTGTATTTATACTGCATTTTTGTGGGGTTTCTCTGTTTTTGAACCCTCAATTTCTGTTTGTATGGTTTATATGTAATTGTTATCGGCTAAATTGCTAGGAATTTCGGTTTCGTTTAACTTCCGATCCCTAATTTTACTCTTGAATTACATTCTGCACATTCTGCATTCTTGTTTCCAGTTGCTAGTTAATGTTGTTTTGTTATGTTTTCTCTAAATATTCTCAATACTATTTGACAGGTACTAGTTATATTCACCAGATCTTTAAATTCAAGAATCTCTTTGTACAGCCAGGATGTTTAGTTTCATGAAATCTCCCGCGAAAGTTACTAAGCAGAATTCTGTGGATCCTGAACTATCAACCGGATCTGGCACTAATCCTTTTGATTCAGATACTGGGCCTGATGCCAAACAAACTCTTAATGCCGCAAGAAGAACTTCTTCCGAGCCTGTGCTCCCTATGCCCAAGGCTAACCCTTTTGATGATGATGATGATAATGGTTTTGTTGGAAGAAAAGGGACAGCAACTTCTTCAGGCTCTAAGGATAGATACAAAAATGATTTTCGCGACTCCGGAGGACTTGAGAACCAGAGTGTGCAGGAATTGGAAAACTACGCTGTGTATAAAGCTGAGGAGACCACGAAATCTGTTAATAACTGCTTGAAGATCGCTGAGGATATAAGGGAAGATGCTACCAAGACCCTTGACATGTTGCATAAGCAGGGTGAGCAAATTGAGAGGACCCATAGGATGGCTGCTGATATGGATAAAGATTTAAGTAAGGTAGGTTCCCTAGTTTCCATCAGACGTGTTTTCAACATATTTTCTGTCACATGTTGTCCTGAAATTTCTAGTTGCCCATTTTGATCGGATATATTTGGCTTGCAAGTTTTTGTGATTATTAGATTGTGGATGTCATACTCTGTAGGATTAAAAATAGTTAAGAACGAGGAACAGTTTAGCTTGCTAGGAATTCTATAAGTAAGCCAGAGAAGGAAAGAACATATTTTTGTCTTGCTTTTTCATTGTTAATGTGTCCTTTTCTCATGATACCTTGATTGATCCTCCATGTGTTTCTTAATAGTTCATTTTTTCATTATAATTAATCCAGGGTGAGAAGCTTCTGAATAATCTTGGTGGCATGTTCTCTAAGCCTTGGAAGCCAAAGAAGACCAAAGAAATTACAGGCCCTCTTATAACAGCAGGTTGTTACATCTTCGTTGATTCTTTTGCTCACTACACGCTGACATTTTTGTATCTATCTTACTGCCACTCCCATTTTTATCTGCTATTGACTAATGTCAATTTTGGCTGGCCCCAGATCATTCCTCTGGGAAAACTGAAAACAACAAGGAGCAAAGGGAAAAACTGGGTTTATCTACGGGCAAAAAACAGTCAGCTACTAGAACACCACCCTCTGAACCATCAGGCGCAATACAAAAAGTTGAGGTGAGAGCATCAGTTGTTATCATTTCACTATCTTAAAGAGAGCATTCTCATGGTTCCAAATCTAATCAATATGTAAGAATGTTTAAAAACACAGGTAGAGAAGGAAAAGCAAGATGATGCGCTCTCAGATTTAAGTAATATCTTGGGCGATCTGAAGAGTATGGCTGTGGACATGGGAAGCGAGCTGGACAGGTCACACATGCCATCCTCTTTTCTCAATTTAAACAATGTTGTTGTATAAACATCTCATCAATCAGTTAGCTTAGTACATAGTTGTGAATTGATACTTTCTTAAAAATGCAGGCAAAACAAAGCTCTGGATCATCTAAGCGGTGACGTTGACGAGCTGAACTCTAGAGTGAAAGGTGCCAATCAACGAGCTCGCCATTTGATCGGGAAGTAAATCAAACACAAGTTCTTTCTCGCCCACCTCTTCCAAGTTTGTTTCTAGCTGGAAGGATTTCGTTCAAACATTCTTTATTTGCTGGTGTCTTCTTTTTTTTTTTTTTCTTTCTCGCTTTGTAAGGTTGTATAACAAGTACAAAACTTTGCTTATATTCTTTCAAAGAAAAAACACGTATCCCTTCATCTTGTTGAAGATAGATTGACTCAAATTTAGATAATAATAAGAGCTGAACATTTTCGTAGTTGTTACTGTTTCTTTCTCTCTCTTTTTTCATGGATTGATTAAAATGGAAGAGAAAAAGGCAAGATGTGAAAGAAAAACTCAAATGGAGCTTTTACATACATATGTATTTCCATAGATTCAGACAGGTACAGCCTATACAGCAAAATTACATTAATTCCATAAACTAAAAAAGAGGAAAAGAGGTTTGAAAGTTCCATAGTACCCCTCAAAAGAAAGAGAACCTCATGAATCCTGCCATGTCGGTATTTTGTACCTTATACCTCCAAAATTAATGAAACTCATGGTTTTCTTTTGAATCTTGCCTCCGGACCCAGCCACCTATGACCTTTTTTTTAATAAGTAAAAACATAGAGTAAATACCTTGCCATTTCCATGCTTGTTTTTGCCATTTTCTACATCAAAATGAACTCCCAATAACGTTCTTCTCTTTGTGAGCAAACTTATAACAGGCCAAAACTCGAACGATTGGACACAAAAACAAGAATGGAAATAGCAACAAATAACCCAAAACAAGGCAATACGACATTGGACAAAACTCGTTAACTAATCAGCATAATCTTCTTCTACTTTTGGTCGAGGATTAAATATTCATCTCGATCCTTAACTAACAGGATTCAAGAAGGGGGGAAAAAAAAAGAAAAAAGAAAAGGGACGTGCATGATATGCTATTGGAATATATCAAGAGAACTGCTGAGAAGAGAAATGGCTAATAAAATGACTGTTCTAAATTCTAATAAAGAAAGATTCTCCCCATGCTCTTTCTTTGCTTTTTCTTTCTCTCTTGATCAGTTGTGAAGAGGGTTTGGCCCCGATGGCACGAGTCTCTTCTCGACACCGTACCGAGGATCAATCTCATTACGTGTCAACAACGGCGGCAGGACATGAACAGGTAGGCGATGTTGGTAAACTGTATGAAGATGAATACACAAAGAACGTGAGGTTTCATGGGTGAGAGCATCACAAGGATGAAGCTGCAGTTCGGGGAGAGAGGTGGTCGGAGAAGCATCTGGCATGGCTGTGGAAGAGGACGAGGTGACGAAGATGAGTAGAACTATCAAGATGATCATGATGAAGAGGTGGCCAATGGCAGAAAAAGACGAGGACGAGGAAGAAAGAGAGGGAGAGGCTTTCATTGTCAAGAGTTTTTCTGATAGAGAAAGAGAGAAAAGGGCAGAGGAAGAAAGAAAGAATTGGGAGATGAAAGCAATGAGAAGAGATTGATGAAAGGGAAAGGGAAGCAAGTTTAAATGCAGAGCAAGAGACTCATGAAGAGGCTGAGGATTAGGACTTATTATTTATTATTATGGCCTTATGAAATAAGGACTGAGCTGAGGGGCCACCCATTGGCCAAAGGGTATAGTTGGCAATCACTTTCACTCTTCATTAGAGCTTTTGCTTTCATGTAAGTACACATCATCCTTTGATCATTCTATCTATACTTTCAACGGTTCAGATGGTTTTTTTCCAATATTTTCATCAAAATATTACCTATTTTTTTTATTCAATATGTGACATTGAATGAATGAAACATTATAAGTAATAATCAATAAAATGATATGATGTGACCATGGGTGAAGAGGAATTGAGTGTGGATAGTCGATGTGCTCAAATAAGCACAAATGAGCTGTGAGCAGCTTAGCAAAGGAAATTTTTATCGAACTACGAACATTAAACTTGAATTATAACAATATAATAAAAGAAAAAAACTTACCAAGACTTAAATTTGGCTTTATGGGTTTGCTTTCCTAAAACTTAACATAACTAAGGTTGAAAGAATTTGACCTGGTTATTCTTTTGGCTCAACTGTTTTTTTTCATTTTGTAATCGAGTTAGAGACTTAGTTTTATTTGATTTTATTTTTCATTTCTTTGTAGGTCTATAAGTTATAAAATAATTATTGAATACGTTCTCTGTTTATTTAATAGTTATTGAAACTATTTGACATTATTTTTTAAAAAAATTTATCAAAGACAAAATCTTTAAAATTTAAATTTATTGAAAAAATCATTAATTTTAATAGAGGTACAAAATATTGCAAATCTATTAGACACACCTCTAAAAAGTTTAAGTTTAAGAGTGTATTCGAGATTTTCCTTCAAGTATCTATGTATCTTTTTTTTTTTTAAGTTAAAATATCATTTTCGTTCATATACTTTGAAATTTGTTTAATTTTAGTTATTTTACTTTCAAATGTTCAATGATCGTCTATGTACCTTTAGTAAAATTTAAATTTAGTTCATTAAAGTTATTTTTGATTAAAAATGATTAATAATTACAATAATTTTTCAGCAAACAAACCCACAATATGTGAACATATTTTTAAAATTTATAATAAAAATGTTAAACAAAAAAAGAAATAAAAAGCAATGATAAACTAGTTGTAGGGACTAAGTTTACGATTAATTGAAAGATCAGAAACTAAATTTCGACATTAAAAAGTACACAGATGCAAAATGATATTTTAACTTATTTTTTAATATTTCAAACTTTCTAAACTTATTAAATAATTTTCAAAGTTCACAAAGAAAATTAAAATATAACAAATAAAATTTTAAGAGTGCTTCCCCCTTAAATATGCCATTGAGCATTAAATTTAGAAGTGTTTTGGGGTAAAAATAAAAACGAATTTAATCTAATAACATAATCAAATGATAATTATTATTATTACTGCGTTGTATATATTATCATTTTAATTAAATTCATCCATTTATCTTTTTAGTTAGAAATGACCTTTTTCATCTTTCATTTATCATTTATTATATCTTAAATAATAAAGAAGAAGCCTAATTGAAGCCACCGACGAACAGCGGCTTTTCCGCGTTCGAGAACAAGTTTGTAGTGAAACAAACAAAAACTGGAGCTTCGCTCAACAAGTTCTTCGAATTCTTTCTTCACCCAGATCTATTGATTCAACATTGATCTCATTTTCTGCATTTTTAATTCCATTAACTTCTCGAAGTTAAGGAACTCACAGATCTGAAACAATGGCGCGGCGACTTTCACTGCCGGCGTTTTGTTTATGCTTTCTGTCATTCTCTCTGTTGAACGATCTTATTCTCTGTAAAACCCTTAAACGTGATGGTATATACAGCACAAGCATTTTTTGCTTTACTTGTTTTTTCTTTCTCTGTGTGTTTTATTGGACTGAATGAATTTTTTTTTTTTTTTTTTTTTTTGTAGTGAAAGCATTGAATGAGATCAAGGCTTCTCTTGGCTGGAGAGTGGTGTATTCTTGGGTTGGTGATGATCCGTGTGGCGATGGTGATCTGCCTCCCTGGTCTGGGGTCACTTGTACTACTCAAGGAGATTATAGAGTGGTTACTAAATTGTATGATTAAATTCAACCTCAAGGCTTTTTATTTTTCCTCGTTTGTTCTTTTTGTTTATCGAATTGATTATTATTGTTTGATTCATTTCTTATGATTTTATCCGAGTTCATTTTATTGTTATATGTTGGGAATTATCTGTATGATGAGTTAAATTGGGGTTGTTTTTATCTGCTGCTGTAGGGAAGTTTATGCTGTTTCGATCGTTGGCCCGTTTCCCACTGCTGTAACCAATCTCTTGGATCTTACTAGGCTGTAAGCATTTCCTTCATTAAATGTATTAGAGAATTTTGTTTACTCATCCAATGCGAAATCTTTTTGTTACCGTATATCATTGTGCTGAAGATTAGCAAATTAGGATCTTTATATTTAGGTAAGATGAAAGATGACGGAAATTGAAGAAAAGTTCCAAATCAAAATAAAATGATTAGGATTGTATACGATGAAGCAATTAACAGATGGGAAAACATCTCTGTTTGTGTGTTGTGTCATAACTTTTGATAGATTGCACAATGATTGTTGTTACTTTCTTTTATCTCCAAACTTGGGTTGCTTTTGATGGAGAGAAAATAGTTTTGATCACTTCAGTAAAAAATGTTTAAATGTTTTCTTATTGTAGGGACTTCCACAATAACAAGTTGACTGGACCAATTCCTCCTCAGATTGGAAGGTTGAAGCGTCTTCAGATACTGTAAGTCCCTTGTCTTATTCTTTTGGAGAAGTGATGTTCATTTGGACCTTGATTTATTTATGCATACAGCATACTTTCCATTTCTCTATTGTATTCAGTTTGCTAACTCAACTTGGAACTATACTAGTTCATCTAGTTTTAGTAGGAAACAGAATTTTAGAGCCACCAACACTTCGAGTGTAAAATTACATATTCTCATCTAGAATTCCCTTCACATTTGCTACGGAAGTCTGAGCTTTTGGTTTTTTTTTACTCCTATTTGTAGTATTTGTTACTGATTTTTGTTTGGTTCTCCCATAGTAACTTGAGGTGGAATAAGCTGCAGGATGTCATACCTTCTGAAATAGGTGAACTCAAGAGTTTAACTCATTTGTAAGTAATGCTACTTCTTGCAGTTGATTTATCATTTTCTGGTTCTTTTGGCTCTTTGTTGTTTTACGTGTGGTTATATTAGTAGTTGACAAAAAATTTTGTAGATATTTGAGCTTCAATAATTTCAAGGGAGAAATTCCAAGGGAGCTTGCTAGTCTTCCAGAGCTTCGCTACCTACACCTACAACAAAATCGTTTCATTGGACGAATTCCTCCTGAATTGGGCACCCTGCAACATCTTCGCCACTTGTAAATTTCACTTGCTTTGACAAAACTTGTATTTAGTTATATACCTAATATCAATTTGATAACTGTGATTGTGCTACTGGTAGGGATGTGGGTAACAATCACTTGGTTGGCACCATTAGGGAACTTATACGCGTTGGTGGCTGCTTTCAATCTCTTCGCAACTTGTGCGTAGTCTGTAATTTATAATTGCTCCAAAGTTTTATTTTCCTTTATCCCTTTGGAAATTGTTGAACTCTTGATTTTGACTAACTAAATGTAATGTTATGTGCAGGTATCTTAATGATAATTATTTTACTGGGGGCGTTCCTGCTCAACTTGCAAATTTGTCGAACTTGGAAATCTTGTATGTTTCACCTTCTTCCTTTCTTTATAAGTTCCTATGGGATTTTGAAGCCTGATAACTTTCTAGTGATAGAACATATTCTTTTTTAGTCTTATGGAAGTGAATTTCTCTTTTTTCTTTTGGGCCAGGTACCTATCACACAACAAGATGTCTGGAATAATTCCTGCTGAATTAGCCCGCATTCCAAGACTGACTTATTTGTAAGTACTTGATCATTATACTTGTCAGTAGTTTAAAAATATTTTAATTAAGCTGGAACTGCAAACAGAGCTTTGCTGTTTGATTTAGCTTTTTTTTCCTTCTTTTTCTCCACAAGAGTTGGATGATTAATTATGATTGCATTATAAGGGTGAACAAATTTATGGCAACCGTAGGTTAGCTAACAGGGGAAAGAAGTTTATTGGAACAAATACATAGTGCATTTTAACTGGTGATGATAATACAATTATTGTTTAACTCAATCCCCAACACCTATTGCCTCCCTCCAAAATAGAAAAGCAAAAAAAGAGGGAAAGAAAAGAAAAACAAACAACAGATTTACAAAGTTTTCATTGTGTTTCTACTAAGAACGTAGTTCCATGCTCTCGAGAGGCAAATATTTTTTGTTTGCCATTCCATAGTTAAAGGCTTAAAGCACAATACTGCATGTGATAATATCATATTTTCGAAGCCTATGTTAGTAATTCTGTTCCATGTCTTTTCACATTTCATGTTGTCTTGACCAACACTTACCTAAGCATTTCCCTCACGCTACACTTCATAAGAATACCGACTACTTCTATTTTTCCTCCATCATAGACTAACTTTTTCTTTGTCTTATGTTTGCATGCATTATTCCTCATAAGATATTCATAATATAGGAATTTTTGTTCACTCACAGGTTCTTGGACTACAACCAATTTAGTGGGAGAATCTCAGATGCATTTTACAAACATCCATTACTGAAAGAGATGTGAGTTATTTCTTTTTCTTTTTTTTTCTTTTCCTGTCATTATCACTTGACTACAGATATTAAACCAATATTTGTTTTTCTACATATGATGGTTGATAGGTTCATCGACGGTAATGCTTTCCGGCAAGGTGTAAAGCCAATAGGTTTTCACAAGGTTCTTGAAGTTTCAGACACAGATTTCCTTGTTTAAACGACGTCGCCTGTCATTCTTTATTCAATTTGAAGCTTCTTCTTTTTTTTTTCCTTTTAATGTTTAACCCAAAGGGTTCTTATTCTTGGAATTATAAAGAAAAAGAAAAATGCTTCTTCCATTTGTGGAAATTGTAGCTTTATAGTTTTCATATCCTTGAGATGAAACTGACAATTTTGTTAGGTGTTTACTTGTTATTTTAGTTTAAATTTATAAAATTACATGAACAAGCATTTGATATTATAAAGAAGAATGTTTGCCTAGAGGATACTATCAATGCTTACTGCCTGCCCAGCAAGCAAGTGAAGAACATTCTTTTTTTTTTATTATTATTATTTTAATAAAGCATGGTACTTTGATCAAGTGTGGGTCAATTATAATATGATTTGATTACATAATTTTAACTTTGAATTGATTGATACATCAACTGGTTTACATTTGATAGATACACTGTTAATATCCATTTTGATACACGAGTGATATAAAATTTATATATTGATACCCTTCTAATAGGTTTTTGATATACGTAACTAGAGAAGATTTACACCTTCAATGAATATCCACTATCGGTATTCTGCATCAAAACTTAATCAGAAATACCCATGGTTGTAGCTTCGTTTTTTTCTTTTTTTGTTCAAATGGATGCAAAAGTTTTTATGATACCGAATGGAATCTTTCCAAAAACAATTAAAAAATGTTTCGTGTATTTTTTCGCCCTAAGGTCGATAAAAGATCAACTTATTTTTTTAAAAAAGGTTACGTTTTATTTATCCAAATGTCATTAGATATATTTTTACTTAAGTGTCATTTGCAAAAAACAAAGTGTAACAAGCTTGTGAATACTTAAACTCAAATTATTACTCACCATAATTTCCATGATTTTATTTCAAAGAATTTGGAGTTACTAATTTCTTCTTTTCTTTTAATTTTTTAAAAATAGAAAAGTTTGACCAACTATTCTCATGTTTAAATTTAAACTATTTTTTTCCACATTTCATTGTTTAAATTTTCAATGTTTTATATTTGGTACTGATCTAAAAAAAATTAAACATAGCAGAAAAGAAACCTCAATATTTAGAGAAAAGAAAATAAAGACAGACGAAAAGAAAAGAGAAACTGAAATATTTTTAAAAAAGTCAGCTTATCCACATTTTTTTCAGTCAATATTTGAATGATTAATTATATTTATGAAAATTAACATTTGCTTATCTTTTAATTTTAATAAAACAAAACATATTTTATTTTTCAAAATTTCGTGATAATCATTCTTTGTTTTTTTTAAAAATATATATATATATATGTTTTATACGATTTAGTTATTCTTCTAATTTTAAACTTCAATTTAAATATATATATTTCATACTGATTTCGATTATTGATAAGAAAAATCAATATATATCCTACCGATTCCGATTTATAATCTTAAAAACTTAAAAGATCAATTCAAAATATTAAATCCCTCATTCCGTATCTTTATATTCAAATGTAACAAAATTTTCGAAATCAATTCCAAATTCAGAGGAATAATTTCAGTTACAACAAATAATCCAAGTTTAGCCTTTTCACCCATCTCTATAGATACCCCTTCCATTCTCAAACCTTCTCTCATCATTCATCACCATCCTCACACTTCACTTCCCATGGCAACGATGACTTCCAAACCTCTCCTCCTCACTCTCCTCTGTTTCTTCACCATCTCCTCTGCTGAGTTCGTTACAGTTTCAGTCAAAGGTGTCACCACCATTGCTCAAACTGACGACGATTTTATCTGTGCTACTTTAGATTGGTGGCCTCCTAATAAATGCGATTATGGCCAATGCCCATGGGGAAAAGCTGGCATTCCTAATTTGGTATCTCTCTCTTCTTCTTCTTCTTCGTCTTCTCCATTTTCTTCTCCATCTCTGTTTCTTAATTTACTGATCATGGAAGTTCTGTTCTTGTTCTGTTTTTTTTTTTTTAACAGGATCTTCAGAATATTATCTTGGCCGAAGCAATCAAGGGTTAGTTTTTTTCTTTCTTTTAATATTTGAAATTTTGGGTTTTTATCTTCACTTAATTTGACTTGTTTTTATAACCTTTTAGAGTTCAATCCTTTGAGAATCCGAGTTGGAGGGTCACTTCAAGATCAAATCATTTACAGAGTTGGAAAGTCATATAAGAAGTGTCCTGAAATGAGGAAACAAAGTGATGGTTTGTTTGGATTCAGCAAAGGTTGTTTAACTATGCAACGATGGGATGAACTTAACGATTTGTTCAACAAAACATCGTAAGTAATAATTAAGCAAATCATCATTAAAAAAAAAACAAAACAAAACATGTTATTCTTGTTTAACGAATCTGATTTGTTGTTGTTTGTTGCAGAGCTCGTATTACATTTGGTTTAAATGCTTTAAAGGGTAAAAAACCAGCAAATGATGGAACTATCAATTGGGTTGGTGATTGGGATTCTCAAAATGCTCGTGATTTAATTCGTTACACTGCCTCTAAAGGATACAAAATCGATTCTTATGAACTGGGTATCGTTTCGCAAAAATCAACTTCTTACTCCCTAAATTTTCAATATATACACACATATAATCAAATTTTACCATAATCCAACTGTCAGGGAACGAGCTTTCTGCTACTGGAGTTTCGGCTAGGCTCGAGCCAGACCAATATGGTAAAGACTTGACAGTAATGAGGAAAATAGTTGAAGAAGTGTATCCTGATCCCAACAACAGACCCAAAATCTTGGGACCAGCTGGGTTCTTTGACAAAGAATGGTTCAGAGTCTTTCTTCAAAACACTGCACCAAATGTTGTTGATGGAGTCACTCACCACATCTACAATCTTGGAGCAGGTAAATAAATAAAATTGAATAATTTATGTATTATGATAATTAGATAATAATGTATATGTTATGGTTATTATGCAGGTGTTGATCCTACACTTATAGATAAGGTTCAAGACCCTTATTATTTGGACCAAATTGCTCAAACATTTAAGGAAGCCAAAGAAGTTTCAGAGAGTTTTGGCGCATGGTCTAAGCCTTGGATTGGTGAATCTGGTGGTGCTTATAACAGTGGTGGCAAAACTGTTTCTCATACTTTTGCTGATGGATTTTGGTTAATTTCTCAACTCCTTTTCTTTTCATTGAACTATAAATATATATATATATATATATATATATGTGTGGAGTAATGAATTTAATTCTTTATATGTTTTATTGGTTCAAGGTATTTGGATAATTTGGGGATGACTGCATCATTTGATCATCAGGTTTATTGTAGACAAGCCTTGATTGGTGGAAATTATGCTTTGCTTAATACCACCACTTTCATCCCTAACCCAGATTACTATAGGTAAGTTATTTAACTTAGCATTATAGCATTATAGCATTTATTTAGTAACTAAACATTTTTTTTGGTTGAAAACAGTGCTCTACTATGGCATAGATTAATGGGAAAGAAGGTCCTGGCAGCATCCCATGACAGTTCTCCATACCTTCGTGTTTATTCACATTGTACCAAAAACGACGTAACAATCAATAAACTCAAAACCTTTTTGCAAATGTTTAAAGTATTTAATTTCATACTAATGTTTTCTTTAACAATGATTTTCAGGAAGGTGTAACTGTTCTTCTAATCAACCTGTCAAATTCGACAACGCATGATGTGAAGATTGTAAACGACAGAAACATTTACCCAAATTTCGTAGGCAAGAAATTAAAAGCAAGAGAAGAGTATCATTTGACACCCAAAGATGGTGATATTCAAAGCGATATTATGCTTTTAAATGGAACTCCTCTTCAACTTACACCAATGTTGGAAATTCCCAAAATGAAGCCGAAGCTTGTCGATCCCACTTCCGCTGTATCGGTTGCCCCTCATTCTTACGTCTTCGTCTCCATCAAAGACTTCAAAGCTTCTGCTTGCGCCTAAATATACATATAGTTATATAGATATTATTTAAAGGATAAACTTTGTTAGGTTTTTTAGATTTTGCATTTTGAGTTGGGGATTTTAGTTATAGTTAGTTCTTATTTTGTTTTTTTCTTTTGTTAACATTTATTTATGACTGATATATATATATTATATGGAACTCTTTTTTTTTTGTAATATGAGGGGAGATTGAAACTAATTAGTTTTCAAAAGAATCTAAATTTGAAATTTAATTAGAAGAGAAACAAATGAAAGATATATATAGCTAAAGTATATCAAAACTCACTCCAAATGTGAGTATTTGAATGATCAACTAAGTGAGTCTAGGGCGTGGCCCAGTGATAAAAGACGTTAAAGATTTGACATTGGAATAATATGAATGAGAAACTGTAGGGAAAATGCTTTGGAACTAAAAGAAAGGAAGAATTCCGAAAGAATACTTTCCTTCAGTGTAAAAGGTGGTTTCAAAGATTCAAATCCATGAATTGCATACAAAGCATATTTTAAACTTCACTTCTCTTCTATTCCCTTAAATTTAAAAAAACCTTAAAACTTTTTGACTTTGTTTCCACCATTATTTAACAATTTTCTTATGACTTGGCTTGGTCTTCAAATAAACCACACCCCCACCTCCTCCTCTATACGCCATCACCATAATTTCCATTTCCCTTGGACACAAGATATCTCTCATTCCTCTAACTCCCATGGATCATTTGCTCAAACAAATGGGGTATTTATTTATTTAATCTTCCCTTCTATTTTCCAAAAAAATATATTAAAAAAAACTAAAACTCTTTCCCTCTAATCATCCACTTATTTCAGGTCAAGATATCCTAAACCTGAACACAACAGAGAAGCACAAATCAGTAGAAGAGACGTATACTTGGCTCCACACAAGTCTCCATCTTTTAGAGGTAATTAACAGATCTTTGCTTCAAATCAGTAAAGTTAGTCCAAATGTGTTTATCAATAAAGTCTTTGAACTTTTACAAGATTTATTAGAAGAAATGTTTATGGTGTTTGCAGAGAAAAGAACGTTTGGGAACTGGTTGGGAAGACAGTTTTCACGCCAAATGAGTCGAGGGAATGAATTCTCCGACATCGGAATGGAGCGCGCAACTGCGGTTGCAGCGGCTGCCTTTGCAATTCATTTGGTTGAAGAATCAGAATTTTCAAAACCTGTGAAGAAGATTGATCGTCCTAAATCGTCGTCATTCCCAAGGGTAAGGATTGTCGAAGAGGATAACCGTACCCCACCTCCACGTCCGGCACCGGAACCTGATAGGATTTTACGACCGTTATCAAGTTAGTATTCCATCAGTTCTATATATATGATATATGTTTGGTTAAGCTTACAAGTTTAGTTCTTTGAATGTATTGAATGAGATACTTGTTGTAGATGTTTCAAAGGATCCTGAAGCAGCGACCGGCGAGAAACCGGCAGCTAAAACCGAACAACAAAAACAGAAACCAATAGGAAAGATAACCGTTCCTTCTCCACCCGTCGTGTACGACTACTCCCGCGACCCCGGAAGAACTGAAACAGAGAAACCGTTGCCAATTCCTCGACCTCCAACTCCACCCATCTCTCGAAAACAACCAACTGCTCCAATCCAAACAAGGCCTGAAGAAACCAAAGCAGATATGTGGGAAAAAGCAGAGCTTGCTAAAATCCAAGAGAGGTAGGTTTATTGTTACGAAGAAATTATTCAAAGTGGCTGTCTGTTAATAACCGTTACGAACATTTCAGATATCAGAAGGTTAACGAGACAATTTCTTACTGGGAAACCAAGAAGAGAGAAAAAGCCATACGCAAATTTGAAGCTTCACAGGTTCGTCATCAGTTTCTCTCTGTTAAAGAGTTTGTCCAGTCAGTTCAAATTTTGTTGATTAATTGATTCTGTTTTGTAAATTTGAAGGTCGTGGGAACAAAGAGAAGTCAGAGGGAAAAAGGAAGAAAAAAGTTTGAAGAAGATATGGAATTTATAAAGCAAATTGCTGGAGAAGCAAGAAGCAAAGCAGATCATAAGAAAAAGAATGAGATTCTTAAAGCTAATCGGAAAGCTGATATTATTAGACAAACAGGGGACGTTCCCATTTCTTGTTACTGCTGCTGAAGAACATTAACAACTCTGTTATTGACCATCAAATTACAATGATTTGACTGCTTTTTTCTTTTCTTTTTGTGTTTACATGACCGAATGAATGCTTTGTGAACAAAAATAATCAATAATTCAGGTTGTTATTAGATGGGTTTTCTGTCTTGCTCTGTTTTTCATTATCAGCCCTGATTATGCTGAATTTTCATTTTTGAAGACAAAGACCACACATCTAACATTTATTATATTAATTAGTACATCCAAATTCATCATAGGTTAAGGTTTAGCATATAATGCAAACCCTTATCTACAAAGAAATTACACAAACAACCACATTAAAAAAAGAAAAAAAAAAAAAAAAAAAAAAGAAAAAAGAAAACCAGTTGCCAAAAAGTGTCATTTCTTAATAAAACCTTCAGCCATTTTCAAATAATCCCCAAACCCAGATCCTCCGTCTTCCTTCTCGGCGGCGTTCTCCTTCTTCGGCGGCTCCTCTGCCTTTGGCGGTTCGGAGCCGGAACCATGAGGAGCAGAATGAGATTTTTCGTACTGATGGAGATAGTTCTCAGCCTTCTCAACATAACTACCAATCCCTTCGTTAGGATTCAATTTTCCGTAATCGGAAGCAGCTCCGAGAAGATCGGCAGAGGCTCCGGCAACTTTGCCCTTGTCAACAGACTCTCTGCCGCCGCCAAAAGAGGATTTGGCGGCATCAGCAACCAGCTTGGCGCTGGATAAGAGATCGGAAGCCGATGTCTTGTGGTGATCGGGATTTTGGTCTTCTGGCTTGTCGGTGGCATCGCTGCTGAGTTTCTTCAGGAAGTCCATGAATGCTTGTGAAAGTGTAAACAAAACTTGAAAACAATTCGATTTTTTGTTTGTTATTTCTTGACGATCGAAAGAAACTCATTATATAGATGGGAAAGTGGATAATGGAAAATATTAATAAATATCGAGAGAGAAAATGAGTGGTTCCAAATCGAGAGGACTTGAAGATATTGAATCCACCATTAGTGAAACAGAGAGAGGGTTTCAAAAATCTTCAGAACCACGTGGGCTGTTGTCGTTTTCGTATTTCAATATCATAAATACTCCAAACGACCATGTCGGCAAGCCCATATCTTCTTACTGGGCCTCACTTGTACCTGCCCATTTTCCGAAATGGGCCTTGGGTGTGAATTCGAACCCAATGGAAGCTGTCACTTTCAATTCTACTATGTATCGACACCGGAAAAAAACGATCGAACGAACGAACCGATACTTGACGGTTAGTTTTTATGAAAAAGCGGTCGGCAGTCGGTTTAAAGAAGAGGTTTTTGACCAACCGAACCAACTCGATCGAATTTATATCTTTGCCGACTGAACACGACCGAAATTTTAAAATATTATAAATATATATTATTATATTATTAGAAAATGACCACATTTAATTTTTAGAAAAAAACCTTAGCCCAGCCCAATGAGCCCACGTTAGCTTCCAGCCCTACTTATTAATAATTCTATTAATTTATTAAATAAGTTTAAAAAATATCAGTGAGATATTCCGGGTTCTAGGCTTCTTAACTTATCTAGCTTCTATTCTAGTCGAACAAGCAGCGAGATTAGCTTGAGAACTCAACCTCTAAAGCTTTTTGTCCTTCATCTCAACTAGAAAACATGGAGAGTAGTCACGGGATTTCACTTCTTCCTTCATTTCAGTCAAGAAAAACCAAACCGACTGAAACCGACCAGTGGTTTGGTCGATCAGTTCAAATTGTTGGTAGTCGGCTTCTCTTATTGTAAACCTATCGAGTAGGTTTTCGGTGGCGGTTTTTGTACAAAACCTCTCTCGCTCAACGACAATCACCCATAAATTCTATCATCGCCTATTTATGAGCATGGTAGACCAAAAAAACCAAAGCACTAGACTAGAGTCAACATAACCAATGTCGGACAGTTGGTGAAAACATTTGACTTGGTTGGAGTCGATTTACAGAAAATACAACCTAATGACGAGTCAATCGGAGGTTTCTATTCAGAAAATCGACCCCTCTTCATAAAATAAAACAAACATCATTATTCAAAGTCAAAGTCTAGATAGTACTAAAGTGAGATTTAAACTAATAAACATTAGCAAGAGGGTATTTGTGAAAATTAAGAAATCTAGAGGGGCATTTAAGAAAATTTCTCCAAAATGTTAGATATAATGACAACATTTGTTGAAAGAATGAGGACATTGTTGAGAAAAACAAGAGGATAAGAAGAAGGGAAGGAGATGGAATGAAATGTGAATTATGCAACAAATGGTAACCCCAAAGGAGTGAACCTGAGAACACAAGATTGCATTTGAAATTTGCCCAATTGATTTTTGCTTTGTTGGGATTAATTCAACATATTGCTCTTTGTGTTCTCAGGTCACCCCTTTGGAGACACTTTGTTTTCTTATTGTCTTCATCCTTTTGGTTTGCTTCTTCTTCTCTAATTCTTATATCATCATCTATCTACTTTCTAATTAAATCTTTGGATCTTCCTCGACATCAATAAATTTTTAAAACTTTGAACCATTTCAAAATTGTAAGTTATTTATTACTGCAGGGAGAGGAAGGTTGAATTATTGAACAAAGAAGTGGCTGTTGATTGTCCACATAGCTTCAATTCTCACTCTTTAATGGACAAGCAATTAAGCGCATGGTAGTAGGTGGAAGAAGCGGCTCTCTTTCATTGCCATTCAACATTTAACTGCAATTCCTTTTCTCCTACTTTTCTTCCATCCAGATCCAATCTCACCCGGAAATGTCAAGCTACGATCACCAGACCCATGTTGCTCTTTTCCCAAGTGCCGGCATGGGCCATCTAGTTCCCTTCCTCAGACTTGCCAACACTCTCCTCAGCCATAACTGTAAGCTTACTCTCATCACTTCTCATCCTCCTGTTTCTTCTGCTGAATCTCATCTTATTTCCCGTTTTCTCTCTGCTTTTCCTCAAGTCAATGAACTCAAGTTCCATATTTTACCTCTTGACCCTTCTATTGCTAACTCCGATGACCCGTTTTTTCTTCAATTTGAAGCCATTCGTCGCTCTGTTCATGTTCTTAATTCTCCTATTTCCGCTCTCACTCCGCCGTTATCCGCTCTTGTTTGTGATGTCACCTTGATTTCCTCTGGTCTTCTACTTAATACAACTCTAAACATACCCATTTACGCGCTCTTCACTTCCTCTGCTAAAATGCTCTCTCTTTTTGCCTATTACCCGTTTGCTAAAATGTCTGATCCATCTTCTGACTTCATTCGCATCCCAGCCATTGGTTCAATTCCCAAAACATCGCTCCCTCCTCCTTTGCTTATCAATAACTCCATCTTCGGGAAAATTTTCGCGCAAGACGGTCAGAGAATAAAAGAACTAAATGGGATTTTGATCAATGCAATGGACGGAATAGAAGGAGATACTCTCACAGCACTCAACACTGGGAAAGTACTAAATGGAATACCTCCAGTAATACCAATAGGACCATTTTTACCATGTGATTTTGAAAACCCAGATGCCAAATCTCCCATAAAATGGCTTGACAATTTACCTCCGAGATCGGTTGTTTTCGCCAGCTTCGGCAGCCGGACGGCCACATCAAGGGATCAAATCAAAGAAATCGGAAGTGGCTTAGTTTCAAGTGGGTACAGATTCGTGTGGGTAGTGAAAGATAAAGTAGTGGACAAGGAAGACAAAGAGGGGTTAGAGGATATAATGGGGGAAGAACTAATGAAGAAACTGAAGGAAAAGGGAATTGTATTGAAGGAATGGGTGAATCAACAGGAGATTTTAGGCCACAGAGCAGTTGGTGGGTTTATATGCCACTGTGGGTGGAACTCCGTAATGGAAGCTGCATTAAATGGAGTGCCAATTTTGGGTTGGCCTCAGATAGGAGATCAAATGGTCAA
Source organism: Cucumis hystrix (assembly GCA_025688845.1). Taxonomy (NCBI): domain Eukaryota; kingdom Viridiplantae; phylum Streptophyta; class Magnoliopsida; order Cucurbitales; family Cucurbitaceae; genus Cucumis; species Cucumis hystrix. The sequence goes on along the minus strand of CM046892.1, from coordinate 15,686,985 downwards.
TGCAGAATTGATAGCAAAGAAAGGGCTTGGGATGTGGGTTGAAGAATGGGGATGGGGCCAGAAATGTCTGGTAAAGGGGGAGGAAGTTGGAGGAAGGATTAAAGAGATGATGGAGAGTGAAGCTTTGAGGAAACAAGCTGCAAAGTTTAGAGATGAAGCGATTAAGGCTGTGGAAGTTGGAGGAAGCTGTGACAGAGCAATTCAAGGGTTGATTCGAATGTGGAGTAAGGGCACTTGAAAACTCCCAAACTCTCAAACTTTGCCTAAAAAATAAATCACCGCCATAGTAATCTTAGTGAGGTGAAATTCGTACTGAGAAATAGTGTGAACTTTGAAGTCAATGCAACGTATGAAGTGAAATTAATGTAATATAAGATTATGAATCAACAGCAAACTTCAAATAGGAAGGATAAATAATTTCCAAAAGAGAATTATGCTTTTACGTTTGTGTACTTACCTAAACTACATACTCTTCTTATTTATTAACTTAGATATCAAAGTATTGTTTATTCGACACTACTTAAAGGAAGCATGTTTTACACAAATCAACTCGAAACGGAACTATGAAATTTTTCATCAAACACTATAATGAATTACAAAGGGGATATTTCCAATAGTATAGCCTTAAATAAATCTCAACTTTAGTGACAAAAACGTACAAATTCAAAACATAATACAAATAAGGTTAAATTAAATGGTAGAAAAAAAAATTAGAAAAAAGTTTTTTAAGGGTTTAAAATATTAATGTAATTTTTTTTAATAGTTTTTGTTCATATACTTATCTTGAAAATGGAAATATATTTAAAAATCAAAATAGAATACGTTCTTAAAATAAATATTAAAAGAGACAGTGAAGGAGAGAACACCTTCTTCATTTAGCTAAAGATAATTTAGTCTTAAATAAATCTCAAAGTTGACGACAAAAAGTGAAATTTAAATTTTTAAAAAAATGAAAGAAAGTCCATGTAGAGAACAAAACAAATCAAAAGGACTGCAAAAAGTGATAATTTAAAACTTATTAATAATAAAGCTAAATTATTTTTTAAACAAATACAACATTTAAGGGTACTTTAATTTAGCCTTAAAATGAATCTCAATTTTGACAGCCAAAATGTGTTAATTTAAATGTTTTTTAATAATAAAAAAGAAATTGCATAAAAAATTTAGAAATTTAGAATGACAAAAAAAAAATAGAAAAAAAATTACATAGCACTTCTTTTTTGCATATTTCAAATATGAAGCAATTAGATATATTAGACTACTATCACATGGCTATCCATTTTTAAATTTACTATTTTTGCAATGTGGAAAAAATATCGTGACATAAACTCTATTATTGTAAAAAAATTTGCTATTTTGGCAAACATTCCGAAAAAAGTCACTAAAAGACAAAAAAAAAAAAAAAACTATTGTGGATATATATATTTTATCTATTTTGCTATTTGTGATAATTTTTCTAATTTTAAACCTAATAAAAATAAGATTCATCAAGGATATAAATAATTTTATCCATTTTGCTACTTTTGCCAATTGTTGTAATTTTAAAATCTAATAAAAATAAGGTTAAATTATGGAAGTGTTAGAGATTTGAAGTTTTTCTTTCTTTTTTTTTCTTTATAAAAATAAGGGGATTAATAAAACTCATGAAAATAGAAAAATATGTTAAAACCTTATTAGAAAATAAATAAATAAAGAGAGTAAATGAGGAAGGAGAGAACACGTGAGATAAGCGAGGGGGAAGCAAAGGAGGGAGGGAGAGATGCATAAGAGAATGAATGATGAAAAGAAAAGGAGAGGAGAGGATTGGATGACAAACTTTGAAATCTCAAATTTTGTTTCTGGGACCCCATTCCTTTATTATAATAAGGAATCTGTCTCTACCAACCAAATCAACTTCGACACCGACATCCTCCATCTCTCTCTCTCTCTACCTTCTCCCCACACGCTATCCCTGGGTGCGTCTCCCTCACTTTCCCATCCCCAGTTCTTTTTCTTTTCTTTTTTTATCAATCATTCTTCAAAATTTGTCCAACAAATGTAACATTCAACTATAATATCTATACACTAATGTATAAATATGTATATATATATATATCATTAGTTAGTATCAACAAATAGTCACAACCAAAGTTTAACTAACAAACACATGTAACAACAACCATATTAATAGTAATTGGATTGGAGGATTAGTAGAACTCTCAGTTTATAATCTTAGAAGCTAGAACCCTTTTTCCCTATCACACAAAATTAATGATTGGATGAAACTTTTGAACCTTTCATCGGATCCGTCAACCGGTGGTCTGGTAGAAGCAGAAAAGAGAATTAGAGCAGATGATAACAGAATCCATCTCAAAACCCAAAAGCCAAGTGTCAATTAAGCTCACAGGTTTAGGAACTCTGGTGGTATATCCAGGGAACAAATCATGCAACATTATTTATGAATAATACAGAATTGGCAGACACCCAAAGAAAGATGAGAACCCAAATCTTCAGCTATCAAATGTACAAAGAGCAAGGGTGGGGGGGGGGGGGGGGGGGGGGGGGACTATGCTCCATGGATCTTAAATCTCTTAATTAACCTAGAGCCATACAAATAAACTCTTCCCAGCTTTCCTCTATAACATCATAATGCTCAATTAATAAATCAAAGCCTCCTACCGTTGATTAAGTTAAAGGAACAGCCGGAGGGTTACCGGCTGGGCATCTCTGCCGACGGGGCCTTCTAGTTGTCTTGCCCCAACCAGTCAGGCTTCCATCTTCTAGACCCATTTCAATGTTACTTAGTTGCTGTATCAGCTGATTACAAGCTGATTGCACAGGGGGCGGGGGACTGGTTACTGATCTTCGTCTTCCCCTACCACAACCGTTTCTAGTAGAGTTCCTCCTCGTAACTCCAGAATGCCAAGAGTGGCCCGTCGCTCGCATTAGGCCACCAAATGTCTGAAGATCTTCTGTAACCTCATGCCTTGATAGAGAAGACAGGCCTGGAAGGATGTCCTTTTGGAAGTCCCTTCTCTGCCGACCTCTCCTCGTCTGGCCCTTTCGGGGCCGATTTTGCAACAAATTGGTTCCAGTATCTTCAATTTCCATATTTTCTGGAACCAGAGGCTTAGGCATGTAGTGTTCTTCATCGACCTCCACCTGCCTCAAAGTCATGTATTCGAAGTAATCAATCCCTCTCAAAGAGGATTCCTCAGTATCCTTGCCTTCTTTGGATCTCAATACAGTGTCAGACTTGGTTTGTTCATCATCTCCATGTGTGGAAACTATCTCGGCAAACCAATTTAGGGTGTCGCTTGAAGAATCTTCCAAGCCATTGCTAACAACACTATCATCCAAAAGACAGGAATAACCACAAGAAGAGATGGCAAGTATTGCCTCTGCTGCTAAAGACATAAGATCATCCTGGATATCAACAGCCTTGTGCTGAAGGGATTGTGGTTGTTGTTCATGCTGTTTTTCTAAAGATTCTTCTTCTACAATTATGTCGTCTTCAGTCTCGGGCATTGCCGGGGCTTCTAAATCTATCTCTACCACGACCCTTTCCTTGCCACTCGAAGAAGCCAGGGGTAAGGGTCTCATAGATGGTTCTTCATCACTGACACATGAGTTCAAATCAATATCAACTCTCACAGTAGAGATCTTTGTGTCCTTTCCATTCTCTACAGCCAGAGCTCCGTTCGTAGCGTTGTCCGACTCAAAAACTGAAGGATCACAAGGCAAATTGATATCAAGTACTCTAGTTTTCCGGTTACCTTCCATTTCATTCTCAGATGGATTAGGAAGAGATGCTGATGGGGATGTAAGAGAAAACGACTCATTCTTAGAAATGCATGGCCCTTCAAAAATGGGAAACCCAAGAAGTTTTCGGTTACTCTGGCATTCACCGTGTTCCGACATTCTGGGCTCATTGTTACTACAATGTGAATTAGACTCAATGTTCGGATAACATATAAGTTTACCGCCATTTTCAGTTTCGTTTCTATCAGAAAATTGTTTCGCCGGAGAGAGTGCAAAATTAAGCTCTCCAGTCACAGAGAATCTTCTTGAATTGATTGTTTCATTCTTACTAGCAGCAGGTAAAGCCCTTGACCATGGTAATACATTATGATGGTCCTCATTGTTTTGTTCCGACTCTCTAGTCCGATAGTTTGGTTGTTGACCTGCCTCATTTGATAAACTTTTTGGGAGCACTACATTCAAGTTAATATCTTTTGGAGAATTCGTGCTGACACAACCAGAGCCCTTGTAATAGTTTGCCCCATGATCACGGCTTATAGTAGAGGAGAAAACTATCCCGTTGGAACCAGAGGTAGACCCGAAATAGAATCCATTTCGGTTAGGATTTTCACAACCAGACCCAGGATTTGATCTAGAGTCACTACTCAAATGACATCTATCTCCAAAAATCCCATTGTTCTGAGTTGATGAAGGAAAACTCTTGAGAATGGCAGCAGAAGATTTGAAGCACGGCTGTGTATGACCTGATGTTGTCTTCTGGGAGCTGTTGCCATTTGACTTTTCCCAAGATGAACCGGAGTGAGCCCACGACTTGCCAACGTTCAAAGAAGGAGCAATTTGATATGTATGGGATGTCTGAGAAGCTAAAACATAACCAGGATCCCCAGCATTGGACATTTCATAACTTCTTTTGAATAATTGCAAATCACTAACTGGCCTGTCCAAATCTTGTTGAACCTTGCTTTTATCATTGAGATAGAAAACTGGAAGCTCATGATACTTGTTAAGTGGAGCTTGCAAAGGATTAGAAGATAAATGGAATTTTTCCATCTGACCACGAGTAAAAGATTTCTCACTTTCCTTACTACGTCCTGAAAAAAAAATAGGTCAAGGGTATTAAAAACAAGTGACTTCTTTTCTAAAACAAACTACTGCAATGTTCATAAGAAAGCCATTCCAAGTCTAGATTTCCATAACCACCACAGGTCCAGGGATTTCAATTTCTCAGAATCCATGCATTCTTTTTCTGTTCTATACTCAAAGCATTAAATATGGGGTTTTTTGTGAACGTTAAGAGATCTGACTAAAGAAAGTTGGGAGAACAGAATAAGCCAGAAACCCTTCCATGAAAAATTTAAGAATGTTCATGTAATATAAAGAAGAAATAATACCTGCTTCAAAGATGTTAGGAAATGCCTCTCTTCTATTTCCATTCTCAATATACAAATTCCTATTTGTTGCATGTCCACCTTCATTACTGGAGCTCAGAAAATTTTCTTGCTTCTTAGATGATACAATGGGACCTTGAGTCTCCCCATTGCTGGAGTCACGAGCACTAGGAAGATCAAAAAAATTGGAACCATTTGCCTCTTCGACCTGAACAGGCTCATTTAAGTCAGCCAAACCATATCTGTTCCATAAACACGAGTCGGATGCCAAAGCAGCTCTTTGGCCACCACTTTTTTCTCCGGGATTCAAATTCAAATTTGCTGTCACACAACACTGAGTCTCAAATTTCTTGCCGCCATTTGAATGGCAACCCAATGTGGGAGGCACTTTTTCATCATGAAATACCTCCCCCTCTTCACTATCAATGTACTCGTCTGCTGGAAGTTGAAGATCAAAAGTTTTCCTCCTAGAATTTGAGGGTCTAGATTCTAGTACCTCACAGTCTTTCGAACTAGTTCCATTTTGAGATGGTAAGAGACCATCACTTCTATTGTTTTCTTTCAAAGAACTTAAAGATGATTTTACATCTTCAACGCCAGGTACAGATGGTCCACTGGAAGAAATTGCAAGAGGAAAGCTCGGGAGATGCCATTTCCTTGCACCATCAGGAGTACTTTGAGATGCTAGAGGACTAGATGAGAATGATATGTCCACCGGTATTGGGTGTCTTTGTTCTGATCTTTTAATATCATTCATTAACTCTTTCTGTTTTATATATAACCGATGCAGCTCACGGACCTGCTTAAGGACAAAAATAAAGAAACTCAAAAAGCCATAACAACATAGTTCAAAGAAACACTTGGAATGAGCGTTACCTGGTTCTTGAATATGGCTTCATGCTCGAGCATTGTCCTCTTCACAGCATCTCTATCACAACCTAGATATGCATCAGAGGTAGCTCTTGGCAGAATTCCATTATAGTATTGACCACTCTGACATGATTTTTCACTGTAATATAAAGGCCAGCTACAACCATGAGAATCTTCATTTAGATCTCTCATTGAATGATAACCTGGCAAATAACTTTCATACTGCACCTTTGTTCCCATTCCTGAGTCAATAAAGATTCATTGAATCATTATACATTACGATTGAACATAATCTCTTTACATATTATCAAATCTAAAGAATCAGAGCTGCACGTACTAACATATTAAATAACAAGAGGATATTCATATGAGTACGTCACTTAATATTGTATTGTGACAAAAGGGGGGGGGGAGGGGGGAAATCTAATCTATAGGCAAAAGTCAAGCTGGAAGAATCTTCAACCATGAAAGTGATGGTCATCAACTTGAGTATCCCAATGGTAGGGAAAATTTGAGAAACAAGATAAAATTGTAATCCAAGTATATAAGCAAAAGAGGTAATTTTGGGCAATTTTTCAAGGAAATGGTAAGAGGTTGAAGTCCTGGGGGTACCTTTAAAAGGGTTTCATTTTTTTGTTCTCCCAAACAGTGTTGCTTCTTCTATCTCCAATGTGTTGGTAATCCTTTACTCCAGCTCATGCCTCTCCAAATCAAATGCATCCTTCTCCCTGGTAACCGCAGAGGATATTCCTTGTAAAGAAATTCTCACCATCCTCCTGTTTTCAACATCAAAACTCTATCCTCTAGGCTCGACTTTAGAGACAGCACATGTAGCCCACAAGTATAACATATACTAGTTTTGGATCTGAACAATCCATGTTAACCAAATGCCCCAGGTTTCTTCTATGGCTTAGGCTTATACTATCCCCGGATTCCAGAGTGCGCTCACTTGTGGTTTGGTATCATGCCGGGAAACCCAAAATATGCTTCAGATATAGGGATTAGATGACTCTGGAGGTGAGAATAATCTGCTGAAGGGAAGGTTATTCTCAGTACAGGGAACAGCTTGTAGGTAATTCCAGATCCAATTGAGAATTTTGAGTGAAACTTATATAAAAGGCAAAATTAGGTTTCTTGTTAAACTAAATGGTTAATAAAAGGTTCTATTGTAGACTAAAAGATTGAAGAGAAAGAAATCGCGTTACAACAATTGCTTTGATTTCTACATAATCCAAAGATATATTGCAGACTGTCACTGAGGTGTAGAACCAAAAATGTTCTCAAAAGGCAAAAACCAAAAGAGGGAGAATATTCATTCAATAAAGAAAATTTCAATTGCTATGAGCTTACTTACAGATCATATTTGTCGACTGCTGCTGCCCAACTAAAAAGGCAGTCTCTGGAGCAGAACTAAACACTAACACTCTTACTACTATATCGAAGCAATTTTCTTTAAGCCCGTGATTAAATAGATCGTCAATGTCCAAGGATGTTGCAATGAACTTTTGGACAAACAATACAGAAATAGAGCAACCGTTCTATGATACAATGCAAGCAATCAAATTAGTGAGTAAGTCTTCTAAAGACATTCCATTCATCAGTATCATAACCAGTAGGCATGCACAGTTGCCACTTCAAAGTAACACTAAAATGGGAGTAGATAAGGAGTTTTCGATCCAAATATGTTGGGAACTTGAGCAGAAAATGTTCTCTCAAAAAATTCAGTGTCAAGTAAGAGGTAGCGGTATAGTATGCTCTATTCGAGTTATCACAATACCTGTACAAATCTTCTTCATACTCCAATAAACCAACTATATCTAACAGAAGCCTGCTCATAACATAAGGACTGATAGGGACTTACTGGCAACTGTCTTTTAACACCAAGAAGCTACTGACAGATAACGGAATCACTCAGTGAAAACTTATGGAGTGATTCAACAGCTAAACCTTTATCACAATCATCTCAATCTTCATACAAGCCTACTCAGTAGCGATCCGTATTGAGACAACTGCTATGACCTAATTAAGCTATCAATTGCAAGTCCAAATACAGTCCATTAAATTGAACAATGCATCATCAAAAGTACCCTCTCAACTCACAAATTAACCGGAACCAGTAAACTAGTCCCCTATCTTCAATTATGGGCATGAAGGAATGGATCATTTAAAGTCCTAAAAAATGCAGAGGCAATCAAGAACAAAGACCAAAAACACTCAGAAAATTGAACCCAAGGTGCAATCAAATCTCCCCAAGCTCAATAGAAAATACAGTAGAACGAAACACCAAGTGGCGATCAACAAGGGAAAAAATCAGTTCTCCCCTCAGCCACTCACTAAACTACCAGAGAACAAACAACAATATCATCTCCAAATCTCAAACAAACAAATTCTCGAATATACAAAACACAATCAACAACAATTACCAACCAAAACCAAGCAGTCGAATCAACAAACGTAAAATTGAGAAACAGTTCACAAGTAAAAAGTCTGAATACAAAAGAAAAATGCATAAGGGGCAAAAGAAGTAGACCCCAAATGGTTAAAAGGGTCAGAACCATAGCAGCAAACAACAAACAAACAGTCTTAGAAAAAAGTGAGAGAGTATTATACAAAATTAAGACAAATTAAGGGGAAAAAACCCATAAAAACGAAAACAAAAAACAAAAGAGAGGGGAAGAAGAATAATCGGAATCCAAAAGGAACCCAGAAATCAAATTGAGAAATGAATAGATGGGAAAATTACCTTAAACCCACATCCTCCGATTCGAAAAACTCAAGAACCCTCTACGGATTCAGCCATTAACAACACGTTGAGAAAGGAAAATTTGAGAGTAGGAGAGTCTCAACATCAAAAGAAAAAACCCAAAAAGAAAAAAAAATCCTAATAAGAAAAATTATTACAAATAAATATAGAGATGTAATAAGAGATGGGTGTTTTAGAAACAGGAGTGAGAGAGAGGTGAGGTTAGATCGTCATCGAGGTAGAGAAAAAAGAGGAGATTTTCGATCTGCTGGGCCACTCTCTCTCTCCTCTCTCCCAATTTCTCTCTCAAAATTGTTAATGTAAGGAAGGAAGAGAATTTTCAGGACTAGGGAGAGAGAAAAGGAATGAAAGAAAAAAAAAAAATTCTTAAATTTTAATTTTTTGGTGAGAAAAAAAGAAAGAGAGAGATCCCAGATAAGAAATCTTCACACAAACGAACGACCTTCTAAGAACAGTGACATGAAATTTGTCAACATCCGGTCTCTTTTTATTCTCTGCTTTTTCTTCACTTCCTACCTCTCTTTTCTCTCTCCCATTTTCACAATTTTTACTTTTTTTTTCTTCTTCTCCTATTTTTATTACAAATTAAAAAAGAAAAAACTAATTTTTATGATATTGAAGTAAACAAAAAGAAATGGGCATTTCTAGATTCTCTCCACCTTCCTTGCTTTTGGTGCACATATTAATTTAATTAATAAATATCATATCATACATTTCAAACAATCCTTTATCACTAAATTACACATTTAACAAATCTAACTCCATTTTCCCTTTTCTTTTTCCTTTTTTACTTTTAAAAAAAATCTTTGCTTTGGAAATTAATCCTTAATATCATTTTTTAAAATGTCCCTCTCAATCTTTTTATAGTACACCCATCTAATTTAGATAAGATTTAGCATTAATTATCATAAAACAAAAAGAACCCAAAATAAATAAATAAAAAAAATTGTTATATTTTGATAAGATAATAAGGATTAAGATGGAAACCTTTTCTTCTACCAATTTTAATATTTAAATCATAGTGATTTGTTGGACTTAGTCAAATCATGTGAGAATCTAAGTGGGTGGAATCGTACTAACAAGACTAATATAGAAATAAGACCAAATAATACAACGTAACGATATCAAACGACTTATAACAATGAGGGTAGATGAAAAATACAAAGCATATTTATAAGGAAATGTTAGTTTAAACAGAGAAGAGAAGGAAGTGAAATTATAATTTTCTAAAGAATATATATATATATATATATAAGAAAATGAGAGGGGAAGTGAAAATTAAAAGAAAAGAAAAATGGTGTGGATTGAAAGCAATGTTTTTAATTGGGTAAGAGAAGAGACATAGGTGGGGTCTGAGTTGATACTGTGAAGAGGATGAGGTTTTATTGAGGTTTTGAGTTTAGGTATTAAATAGCCTTGTAATTATGTTTGAATTACGGGAATGCCACTATCGATTTTTTTTTCCCTAAAAAGAAAAATGATGACTTATCCCTTTATTTTCTTGTTGTAAAATCCATTTATAAATAATTTGTGCAAATTGGAAGATAATAAACTAACACGTCCTTCAAGATAATGCCACTATAACACCCCCACGTGCCTCATTTCCATGGGAATGCTCTTCCCTTCCCCTCCCTTTGTTTTAATCTTTTTACCCCAAGTCCCAAATTCTAATAGATGAAAAATGGATTATTATTTGTGTATATTTATATTATAAATGTATATTTCAATTATTATATATTTTGTAAGTATTTTTAAAAATTATATTATTTTCTGTTTTTATACTTTAAAAAATTAACCAGAAACTTTTGTTAACTCTTTTTTCTAAACCAAAATTTAAAAATGACATTTTAAAAATAAAAATAAAAAAGTTGTTCTTTTTTAAAACTAAAACAAAGTTGTTTGTGTTTTTAAAATTTTATTTATTGTATCTAAAAATACATCAGTCTGATCTTAATTAAAGTTAAAATATTTTTTTATTTTTGAGTTTTATAAAAGTATTTTTCAATATCCGTTCAGGCCAGCATAGGTCATAACCTCTTGGTTAGTTATTGAGATTATGTCATTCGTTTTTTTAAATGTATTGTAATAGAAATTTTGACATTGACTTTATTATTATAATAAGCTAGAAAAAGTATTTTATGGCTCATTCTTAAAAACTATAAAACAAATAATAAATAATTATCAAAAGCTAAAAGATAAAATTATAATAGTACTAAGACCCTCATATAGGAAATGAAATTAGTTTCTTTTGTTTTTGTTCTTGTTTTTCTAAGTTAAATTTATTGTTGGTTAGTTTATATACAAACATGCTATTTATTGATTTATTTGAAAATAGAATCCAACTCATTCCAATTATTGGTTTTACAATAAACTCCTTAAAAAAAAGTATATATTCTTCAAAAATAAAGAAAGCAATTAATTGAAGAGAAGGGTAGGTGTAACATGAGATTAAATTAAGTGGTACCAAATTTCTCTCATTTCCTTAGCTGTAACTTTGGAGTAAAAATATTTAAGTTAGCTTTTAATCAATCAATTTTGGAGAATTATTATAAATGGTAAAAATCATTAAAATTATTTACAAAATTATATCAAATTTTGATTTGAATTGTTATTACAGTTTTTAAATAATTTTGTTTATTTATTATATTTTAAAATGTTTCATCAATTAAATATATTTTATATCATTTTTTTTTAACAAATAACAAAATAAAATTAGAAGAATTACCTTTTGTTTTTCTTCTAGTTTCCCACTATCCAAATTGTAGGTTTGAACGTGCAAGCAAGGCCATGCCATTATTCAAACTCCTTTCAACTTCCATTTACACCCCTATAAATTTCTACCCAAATTTATTAAACTTCACTTACATTCTTCAATGCACAATCAATGGCTTCCAATTCCTTCTTCACTCTCCTCCTTCTCACCACCTCCCTCTCCGCGGCAGCTTCTTTCGAATTCCAGGTGGTGGGCTCAAAGGTTGGGTAGTTCCTCCAGCTAACGACAGTAAAATCTACAACGATTGGTCTCAGAAAACAGATTCAAAGCTGGTGGAATTAATTTCCGTTTTTCTCATTCGCATTGTGCTTGTGTATAGGTTTCCGGTACATGAAGGATTTGGTGATGGAAGTGAGCAAGGAAGAGTACAAAAGATGCAACTCCACGCAGCCGAGGTTCTTCTCCAGTAAACACGGTCTTCCAATTCAGCTGATCGGAAACTTTTTACTTCACCAGCGGCGACACTGTGAGAAAGGGCAGAGGATGATCACGAAGGTGATGGCAGATGATGATGACGACGATCAATCTTCAGATTAGGACTCCATTTCTTGAGGGGGTTTATGAAATTCATTTCTGCTGCTTCGTTGGCTCTGCCATTATGTTCTAGGATTTCTTTGTTCGTAGTCTTCAAGATTTGTGTGTGTTTATTTTGTTTCATCGACTAAATTTTATTATTTCTTAATCTACTGTTTCAGATCTATTAAAAAACAAAGAGTTTTTAAAAAATCACAATAAAACAATCCAAGATTGAAGATTTAAGAAAGTATCAAAGCTACTTAAAAAATTTCAATCATAACACACGCATGTGTGTTTGTATATATTAAGAGAGAAAGGGGTAATTGAAATATATAGGAAGAGGTGAATGTGGGACCAAAAGAAATAGTTCGATATGAAGTCCAAATTCATGGCCCCAAAATTCTCTCTCCTTCTATACTAATAGTCTTAATACTAAGGAGCAATGAGGTGGTGCCTTCACCATCACACGATAATCTCGTAATGCCGCCTCAAAAATACTAATATTATCAACACCAATAATAATAACATCAATAATAAAGTTTTTGTTTTATTATTATTCATTCTCATCCCAATTTCACATTCCCATAATCCACAATCCTACTTTCCATTGAGCAATTTAAGATGTTAAAAACATTGAGATTATAAATACTTATTTCACGTAATTATTTGTTGTTATTTGTATTTCAACGAATGTATTAAAAAATTCAAAACCAAAATTTAAAAAATAGGCACTTTTCAATATAGAGAAATGAATGAAAATATTTACAAAATCTAACAAAATTTGGATCATATCATTATATCATTATATTGATGAACATTAATAGACTTTTTATTCATGCAATGTTTACCAATTTCACTAGTGGCCGTCAATATCTATGATAAAATATGAAATTTTGTTATATTTTATAAATATTTTTAGTTAATCTTTTTTATCTAATTTTTTTAAATATATATATATATATATATATATATATATATATATATATATATGTTTATAACTTTATAATTAGACTAAGTGAAAAATCAAATTGTTTTAAAGAGAAAATGAGGTAAATTTTGTAGAAGAATAATATAAAATTAAAACCAAATATTTACCGAACATTTCTCTTGGTTTTTTATTTTTTGTTATGGAAAATTAAACATTTATAACCCTCCCTTTTATCATTCTTTTGTCGAATATTCTATTTTCTACAATTTTCCTTATCAAAATTAAAACACAAGAAAAATATAATATAGTTTTAAACTTCTTTTGGGAAAATAGCCCTACAAAGAATGATATAATTATGAGTAAAAAATGGTAGAAAAACAATAACAAATTTCCAAAAACCAAATAATTATAAAACTAACCTTGATTATTTTGACTTTTTGGTGGCAACTAATTTGATTACAAACAGCTTCTAAGTGAATTTAATAATGTAATCCTTAAGTAATACAAAGGAACAAGGTGTAAAATAAATTTTATTAGACACTATTATTTTACTAATTGTCTAAAATGATGTAGGTTTTGGAATCTAATTTCAAATTTTAAAAAATGGCATGTGGATAATAAATTATATATGTGTGTGTGTAGCATTGTGTGTTTGGATTTAAATATATATATGTTTAGTGACATTGTGACTTAATATGGATAATAAAATAAAAACAAATGAGTTGAGAGAGAGAGAGGATATTTTAATTGAATTTGTTTGGTTTGGGAGAGAGGAAGAGAGAGAGAGTTCATCCACTCCTTTTAAGTTTCTATGTATTATATTATTGCATTAATTCTACCCCTAAACTTTTCATTAATTTTATTTCCATCTGTATTGTGTATCTATTTTGTAACTTTTCGAATGAGTTATTTATTATAATATTTACACTTCACATCACAAAAACCTATTAAAAAAACAAAACTGATTATGCTTAAAGAAAAATATTTGGTCAAATATTCTATTTTTTATAATTTATTTAGTGTCTTGAAAAAAACTTAAACAATTTATGTTGGTTATTGTAAATAATATCATACAATATATCTATTAATTTTTACGAGTGATTTGAAAGTGAAAGTCGTTTTGTTTATCGATTCGTAATAAAAGTTGGTGTAAATGGATGATAATTGTAATTTTAATTTGATTGATTTTGATTATATTTATCTAAAACTGTGAATTTTGTCAAATTTATTGATACAGTTGAATTCATCTTTTGTGGTTAAAATGTAATGGTGAGGTAATAGTAAAGGTGTCAAAATTTATTTTGTTATTGTTGTGGTAATTAGTTTTAATTCTCATGGCCAAACTGTATCAATAAATGAGTCAAATTTCATACCTTTTTTTATGAAATTGTATCAATAATAATTATGGTAACCATAACAATAATAGTAACGGTAAGAATGTAATTTTCACATGCAATCAAATTGCCCACTTTCCGTTCATTAATCAAATTACACTTTTATTTCTGAGAGTCCTTCCAAGGTTGAGAAGTGTATTTTGACACAAATTTCAATGTTTTCTTTTAAATTTATTTTTATACTAAAATATTAATAAAAGCAGAGAACGGTTAGAACTGTAAATGTAATGATAGAATCCCCGTTTATAAGTGCACTTACCAAATAGAGATAAATTCAAATGTAGTTACCTCTAATTTACATCTGTCGAATTTGAAGATTGACTATGAAAAAATAATTCATCAAGATCAACCACGAGCTTGTACGAAATCTTTGTTTGTTCAAAATCTTAGAACCATAATTTAACATATATTATTTAAAAAACATAACCATGCTTTCATTTCACTTTGAAAATGTCATTGGCAAACCTTTTATTTCCCTTTTTCTTTTTCCTTTTCTACATGTCTTGTGATTCCAAAAGAGACATGGGGAGTGGAGTGTGATGATGACAGCATCTCTCAAACCATCAATGTTGAGTTTGAATTGAAAACAAAAACACCAAAATTAAGCCATTCCTAACACTACACCAATTATAGTAACAATTATAAGCAAAACAAATACATTTTTAATACCTAAGTTTTGGTTTAATTTTCATAGACTACATTGACACAAAATCAATTGGTAAACACATGGATGCATGGAATGTGTTTAAATTAAAAAAATTTAGTCAATTTTTTAAAAAGGGAAATTATGAAGCTAGTTGAATTATTTAAATTAAAAAATGTACTTTGAAGTTTGAACAAATTATAAGTAAATATAATCCCAAATATATTATAAGAAAAGTGGAAATAACGACTTTTATTAATGGGTCTAAGTCATACTTTTCTCTGTACCGAAAAGAAAAAGAAGACGTGCTTTAAAAATTAATAATAAATCAAAACCTTAAAAGGATTCCTTCTACTTTCTCTTCTCTTCTCCTCTGCCCTTACAAATATTCCAATCTCTTTTTTCTTTCTTACAACTTCTTTTCTTTTAGTCAACTTATTAATTATATACATATTCTCCATTAAATTTATATTTAACAAAAAATAGTAAAATAAACAAAAATATATATATATTTATGTCTATCACCACATGATAAATTCTAAAATTTTACTCTATTTTTAAATATTTTTTAGTATTTTGGTGTTTATAATAATTAAGAAAAAGTTAAAATTGAGGGGTTAATTCAAAAATATAAAAAATTGACAAATTATTTACATTTTATTTGATAAAATCATTAAAATATAAAATTTATCACATTTGGATTTTTTATGAAGTCTAAATATTTGGTGGAGTATTCTATTTTTGACAATTTTTGCTTTTAATTTATTTATATTGTTCTTTTAATCTTATAAAATTCGATTTTCTTAATATTGGTTATTTAAAAATTTTAATTTAGTCAAGACGCATAACAATATTTAGTGAATCACGTCTCCTCATGAATACTTTATATTTGCATTTTTTTAATAGATTTAACTCCATTAAAGTAATAAATTGTCCTTATTCTTTAAATATGGTTTTAAAAGTGTCCACATTTTAATCAATTGTTTTATGACTTAATCCCATTCTTTTATAATTAAGAAAACCGACAGATTTAGTCTGGGTGAGAGAACTCGAGTTTCCCTTCATTTTATCTCCATTTGATTGAAAAGAAAAAATAAAAGAATAAAAATAGAAGGTATTAAAACAAGAAGACTTTTAATACTAAACCATGCTTCAAATTATTCACATTAAAAATCAGTCATATAAATGTTAATTAATGTTAGTGGACCTTTAATTAACAAACCACGCATAGAAATTATATAATTATATCATATATTTTTTTCACACTTTGCATTGTGTTTGAAGTTGAGAACATGACTTCTTTTTTTTATTATTAAAATGTTAAACATAAAAATAAAGTTAACCAATAAATAAATAAGGTACACACAAACTTAGAAAATAATTATATTAAGTTTAAAATTAGAAAAAATAGTTTTGGCATTAAAACACAAATGAAAAGAAAAGCTTTGTGATTTGGCAAAGAAACTTATTGAGAACAAAAACACATGATTGAATCATCATCTCATTTCAATCATAATCACCTTCATTTTCATATTCATGACTTTCCTCAACTCCTTAATTCATCAACTACTCAATAAAACATCACCACATAAAATCCAATACTTATTTGATAAAAAAGAGCTTTAACTCTCCACCAATGTAATGTATGTAAATTTATGGCTCCAATCTTCCATTCCAATCATTAAAATATCATAATGCAAACACGTTGTTGCTAAACTTTAGGTTTAAATTATAAAGTCTTCTCAATACTTTTAAAATATCTACTTTTAGGTCATATACTTACAATAAATCTTAAATTTAGTTTCAACCATAAGTTAACTATACAATTTTACTAGGAACGCTCATAAAAATAGTAAAAAAAATTACGATAATAAAGTTCATGTCACTACATCTTCTAAATTGCAAAATTAGCAAATTTAAAATTCGATAACTATCTAATAGTCATCTAATATCACTGATTACTTTTTATATTTTCCATATTCACAATATACAAAAAAAAGAGGTCATAAACTGTTTTTTTTCTTTTTTAAATGTCTTTATTATTTGATTCAATTTTATATTTTATTAGCATTTTCACTATAAATTTCCAAATATCGTATTTCTTTGTTTGACAAATTTAGTAGCTCGAGATACTAAGTTTAATATTTAAGTAAAGTAGAGAAACGAAAATCATACAAATATCATCAAAGTAAAAAAAAGAAAAGGATGGAAATAGTAATTTGAATATATAAATTTAAAAAAAAAAAAAAAAAAAAAAAAAAAAAAAAGGAAAAGGAAAGGGGTAAATTGGTAAAATGAGAGTGGATAGGTTTGGAAATGTGATGGAGAAGAGGAGGGGAGGGAGTGATGTGTCCAAAATAAAATCCAATCTGGTCCGTACACATGTTTGATGGTTATGAAAAGGAGGGATTTGGGGTTCGGCTTTCCCCTTGGCTTCCGCAACAAAAATCTCTCACATTTCTCAAATCCCCATGTCGATCTCCCTCCACGAATCTAGGCCTTTCCCCTCCCCCCTCATTTCTCACTTATTTACATCAAAACACCCCCCCTTTTTTCCTCCCTCTTACACAAATACCCCTCAAATATTCCCATTTCTATTCTTTCAAATACCACAATTTTATCCATTGAAATTTGAGTTTTATTTTAGTATGATATTTAAGTTAATTCATTAAATACTTATTTATCAGAAAAATTGCATTAGATGACTAAAATATTTAGAAAAAAATAGTTCACGACACCTCTTTTTTGTATATTACGAATATAACAAGTAATTACACAAAGGACTATAACTTTTAAGTTTGTTACTTTTGCAATTTAGAAAATGGAGTGAAATTGATCTTATTATCATAATTTTTTTATATACTTTTGCAAGCACTCATATTTATTAATGGAAAGTTTGTATAATTAGTAAAAAAATTAATGATAATAGAACTCATGTCATCTACATTTTCTAAATTGTAAAAATGGTAAATTTAAAAGCAAATTACTGTCTAATTACCATACGACTAATTTAGTTATATTTATCAAATTTGCAATATGTAAAAAAAAAGTGTTTGAACGGTTTTTTTTTTCTAAATTTTTTTTATCATCTAATGCAAATTATGTTTATTAATTAAGTTAAAAAGAACTTTAACTGATTAATTTTATTATTATTTTTTATCACTATTAAAATTAATTGAGATGCATATATTGTTGAAAATATAAATTTTGGAAATGAGGAATTCTTAAGGATAAAAAAGAAATTAAATGAATGGTAATAATTTAAAAATTTTGGTTTTATTTTATAAATTGATTTTTATTTAAATGGAATTTTACCTTTGATCCACCATGTAGGATTTCCCACACACACCGTTTAGAGTAAAGCCTTGTTCACTCCCTTTCCCACTCTCCGTCGGATCTACCTTTCTTTCTCTTTCCATTCAACGGCTACGATTGAGTGTTGTCCTCTTTTGGCATTTTTATTTATTTTGGTTCCTTTGCCATTTTAATACTTATGATTTAGACTTCTTCATCATATTAAAACTTAACAACTTTCTTGCTGCCAAGTTGCCAACCACCCATCACTACCCCAAACTACTTTTCTATTTTATTTAATTCTTCTACTTTTATAAATTTATTTCTTACTTTTCCCATTCCCATAAACTATCCTTCTACTTTATTACAATTTGGTACCCTTCACTTTACCGCGTTTATATTACTCTCTTCTAATTGTTATTGTGACATCTTAATAGTTGTCTTACAATAATGATTGGTTATACCGTTATCAAAAAATTATTCGCATTTAAATTTGACATAAATTTTATTATCATAATTTTTTTTTGTTATTTTTACCAAGGTGCCAAATTATTTTATTAACTGTATATCAACTAAGGGAGTGCATGAAAGGGAAGGGGTGTTTCTCTTGTTAAGATTATCGAGGCAAATTTCATCGCTATAGTGGACCCTGCAACGCACATGTCACAAGCACCATATCCATGGCCCAGCGATCAGATTTGTCATTTTCAAACATTTTTCTCTTTTTTTGCTCTCTTTAAATATATATTCCTATTACCATTAAATTTAGAGTAAAAATGTTTATATATATATTAAAAAAAAAAAAAGGAAAGAAAAGAAAATAATAATAATACTGATTGGGTAATACGATTTTATTCCGAAGGGCATTTACAACCGCATGGACGGCTCCCGTATAGAGTACACTGATGTGGTTTCTCCACTTTGCCCCTAACATATTTTCAATTTGATAATATAACAAATAAAATATTCGATGATGTGGGTCCCACTGTTTGGTAAAGTAGACAAATCCTAGGGTTGACCGCTAATCATGAAAGCGTCCTTTGTTTCTAAATTGCTCCCCCTCCCGCCTCCACAGTTACGGGATGTGTCGCCCAGTCAACAGCTGGTGCTCGTGGTGCTCGTGGTGCTCGTGGTGGGGAGACTCAACTTGGGCCTATGTGGCCCAAATCCGAATCTACTTATTTTGGGCTTTTTTGTTTCTATAATAAGCCCAGAAGAAAATAAAACGAGGGCAATGAATGAATGAAGACGGAGGAGGAATAGATGTACAATATCGTACGGTGGTGATCCCAGCGAACACATCCAATGTGTTGTCCTTTTTATTTCTCTTTCGCAGTATTATTATTATTATTATTTTAAATGACTAATTGGAGTTCGGTGTGGGTCCCACCCGATCTTCACTTTTTTCTTTTGTGTAATTGAATATTGTATGTCACATATTTATTGTTTATTATTATTTGTAACATTTTATATTTCTTTTGACATTGCCACATGTATGAAGAAATTAAATATGATTCTTCTTCTTCTTCTTCTTAATGTGTGAGTGAGGAGAATAGGAGGAGTTTTAACCACATCATAGGGTTGTACTTTCCATTAAAATCATACCAAATTTGACAAACAATATATTCAAAGCTATGTGTTAGTCCACCGAACAAATTAGTATATCGTACAATATGGATTGAAAGCAGTAGATAGTATGTAATAACATTAAAATTTTCGTTTGTGAACATAGGATAGAGTATGCAATTTTGGTGGTGTAACATTGACTCTTAAAAAACTATGGGTTAAAATAAGAAAAATATGCATTGTCTACACCCTACTTATAGTTGTCTACTATGTGAAGGGAACAGTGTATCACACTTGTAATTTTGAGATTGAGAGTGCAAACATTTTGTTTCTCCTCTTCATATTTGGTTGATATTTCTTCTTTTGGCAATTTGATTTCATGAATTATTGGTTGGAGTAAAATGTAAATATTTTCAAATATGGTAACACAACGAATTCCTTTGGTCGTTTTGCTATTTTTGTAAATAAGTCGACCGATTGCTATATATGAAAAGAACCTTAAAGTAGATTTGATAAGTGGACTAATTATAGGGGAATGGAAGAATCGAGAATATATATATATTCAAAAGGAAAGCGAAAATAAGGGAAAAAAGTGGGATAAACGATTGTTTTCTTTTGCTCTTTTCATTTTGGTGATTGGTATACTTTTATTCTTATTCTTTCCTTCCTACTTTCACTATGACTTTAGTTTCAAACAATGTTTATCCATACGATATGACAAATAACATTATTTATCCATCAATTTTTTGTTTGGGCTTTTCATTTATTTTTATTTGTACAAATCACCTTAGGATTGATCTATTTTTCAATGGAAAAGAAAGAGTACATATCTCGTAGTGTCGGTAGAAACATAACATTGAGTAAATTGAGTATTAAATGATCATATCATCGCATATTACAATACAACCTTCACGATAAATAATTAAAGAAACAATGAAAAATGAAATACGAAGTTTAAGGGTCTCTTTTTACACTGAAATTTTTTCACATTTTCTATATAAAAAAAATTGTAAATATTTTCACCGTCAAGTCTGGTTTCATCGACTTGAAATTGAGGAAGATTTCATAGTTATCTACAGAATTCATACAAAGACCAATGAAATGAGTACCTATCGTGGTCAATGAGAATTTTAATATCGTCGATATTCTTAAGTGAATGATTCTCTAAGTTATTTTCAAAACCTACTTACTCTGAGGATATAATTTTATATTAAATTATTCATTGACAACTCATTTATCTAAAACATATATATGTCTTGATTATTTTCATTTTAAACACTAAAAAATGTTATAGAGTTTGTTATGTATTATTTTAAACTTAAAAAATGTGTACTTTTCTCTAAAATAAAACTTCTAAAAATATTTATAAATATAACAACATATCACCGTAACTACGATAATTTGTGTATTATTTAAATTTTAGTTTACAATCTTTTTAACAAATATGAGAGGTTGTATTAGGTAAAATTTACTTTATTTAATTTTATGACCGATGAAAATAAAAATTAAAAGAATAATATAACCATTATATTACATAAATGACAATATATCAAAGTCTTTCTATGATAGACTACGATATATCTATCCTTCTTATAACCGATACAAATAACATTTTATTTCGTCGTTGGTTGTCTAACAAAGTGAACATTTTTTATTATAATTTCAAGCACCGACTCATATTCATAGTTTTTTTTTTCCTGTTGACAAAGACAAATCTCAAAGATAGAGGAGTGAGACAAATTTTTCTGGCAACACTAAATCAATGGAACATCAACACAAGGAAATTAATTAATTCATATTATATATATATATTGTCTTCTATTTTTATATCGGTTAACTATATTATGTAAATAGTTTTAAATTTTTATATCAATGAAAGGTATTGGTATACTTTTATATGTGTTTATAAGTTTGACGGTAAAAGTTTTCACTCGCTTGTTGTATACCATTATTTTTCTTTTTAATATCATTTGATACTCTTAGATTTGAAGTTTTGTATTAATTTAAAAGATGGAATAACACCTATATCAATTCAAACCTTTTCTTCCAGGGATGTTAGTTCACACCATCCTATATATTTCATTTGAAAAAACTTTGGTAAAAGTAATTAGACCAATCAAGCCTTTAAACTGTCGTAAATGAATCACATCTACTCTCATTAATCAATTAGAGACAAGGTAATGTTATATATATAATTTAAGTTGACCATTTATAAAAAAATTATTAGCGTGAGAGTTCTCACTTTCAAATTTATTACTTTTACAAATTTAAAAAATGTTGTGACATGTGTTCTATTATCATAAATTATTTTTGTTATTTTTGCAAAAACTTTTAAAAAAGTTCAACCCACCGTTTGGTTCACCAATAATTTAAAATATTTATTACTATCTATCTCGTTATTTTCATCCTTTTTTTACTAAAATACTTGTATTTCTCACTTTGTTATTAAAGTGTCTTATAGTTATTGAGCATTTAATTCAAGTAGAACAGTAATGTGTATAAATAATATAGTTTTTGGTGTTGGAAAAAAGGTGTCTTTTATTAAAGACTTTTGAGCTGTAAACCATAGGAAGTGGAACCCACATCACATGTGGGAAATTAAATGTTAATCATCCAATCATCTAATGGAATCATTCTTTTGTGTTTGGGTTTTTACGGTTCCCAATAAAATACTTTTATGCCAAAATATTTCCCCAAGCACTCTCTCTCCTTTTTCATTCCCTTTCTGTTTTTCTGTCTTTCTCTACTCTTTTTTGATCAAAAGTTCCTCTAAATTTTACCCTCCATATATATTCTTCACTCTATATTTTAACTTTTATGGTAAATATAAAATGGATACTAAAATTATTTTAAAATTTTAAAATTTTACTATATTTATAAATAATATTAACTCAAAATTATTGATAGGAGTTATCTTTACTAGTTTATAATTCAAAAGAGGTTTGTTTATCCATTTAAATAATTTGTTATAGATAAATATTAAATTTTAAGTTGATTTCTACGTTTCTAATATACAATATGGTCACTTTTATTAGAAGATGGTCATTTTTTTAAATTGCAAAATAAATTAAAATATTTACAAGCTATAACAAAATTTTAGATTCTATCTATGATAGTCTTCTATCACTATACCATATTAATGACTATCAGTGATAGAACTTGCTATAGGTTATAAATATTTGGTAAAATTTGTTACTTTTGAAAATTCCACTTCGTTAGAAAACCTTATAAATATTTAAGAGTACATATATATTTTTTAATAATTTATCTTTTATTAAATTACAACTTTTTTAGTATAATAGAATACGAGATTCATCCACACTAGTTGAATTATGTCCGTTTTAACAGTAATATATATATATATGCACTTTTTAAGTTAGTTTATTTATTAGGGTAATTATAGTTGATGACAATTTTAAGAATATAATACTTAAGTATATAATAAAAGTTTTTTTTTTAAATATAGCAAAATCTATTTGTGATAGATCAATATTTGCAACATGATCTACCAATGATGGACTTTGATAAATTTTGCTATATTTACAATTTTTTTTAAACGGTTGATATATACTTAATTATTTTAAAACTAATGGCTACGTTTTAAACTATTCTATATATTAAGTTCATGTATAAACCTAAACCAGTTAAATTAACATTTGGTCTTTAATTGAAAATGATTAACATGAAAGAAACCCTAAACCCCTTTTTTAAACAAAACCTAAGCAACTTAGAATATCAAATGGCAAATAACAACAAAACCACTAAAAAGTGAAAAACCCAAAAGATTAGCTCTTCTTTTTTTTTTTTTTTTTTTTTTAAATTTATTTTTTAATAGTAATTTACCAAATTACCCTTCCAATTCCATTTCACACTCCTCAACGCAAACAAAAGCTCAGAGCATAGAAGCGCCACAATTCACATTTGACAGTAGCGTCTTTGTCTTCTCCAAGCTGCTTCAGATTTATATGGGTGTGGCTCTCATTTTCTCCCTTACTCCCATTTCCCCATTTTCTTCTCTTGCCGCCGACCTCTAGACGAAGTTTAACGCCGGTCCCAGCTTCAAATATGGAGAAGGCTTTGACTAAGGTGGGCAGCTTAAAGGTTGGGAGCTTGTGGATTTCAAAGAAAGCCAAGGAGGAACTCGCTAACATCACTGATGATTTCAATGTGAGTTTCTGGGTTGTTTCTGTTTTGTATGCCTTTGATTCTGGTTTTGGTTTTTTTTTTTTTTTTTTTTTTTTTTGTTGAGATTTGAGTAATGCAGTTTCACTTGATTGTTATTGGTAGTGGATTTTGTGCTCATGTTTCTTTGTTTGTCGCTTACTGCTAAGATTAAGGCTAGATCCGTTGGTTTCTTCCATTAATTAGAGGATTTCACTGATAGGGTTACAATGGGAGTGAAAATGGACTGAAGGAGTCATTGTATCGGTTTGATTGAAAAAAAAAATAAATATTGGGAGAAATTATTTTAAAAATTCATATACTGCAGAATGACCTGGGGGTGGGGGGATACTGGAGGATGAGAATTGTGTTGATTGAACAAAATCTGTTTGGGTATAACTTCATGATCTATTCAGGAGATGTAACATGGAATCTGTCTGTTAAAAGTGAGGAATTCTATTTTTGCAATGTTTCTGTCAAGGAGATGTTGACTGTCTAATATCAAATAGCGTCCTTGATGTTTACACTGGAAAAGCAGATTATATCTGGATGCTCATAACTTACTCAAGTGGATTGGCATCAGTTAAAACTCTGAGCTCCTTTCCATTTATGTATAGGCAAATATTAAACTTACACCTTGGTTTGAATCTCATATATGATATTTTTTGTGGCAGACTTTCTCAAATACTGTTGAAGAGAAGGCAAAGTGGATTTTCAACAAGCTAAAAGGTGATCTCTTTGCACATTCTCTCCTTATATATGTTAGACTAACTACATATTCAATGCTGGGTTGATGGACAATGTTACTGTAATGTCCTGTTGCATTCTGTGGGAAGTGCAGATTTTTCCGTTCGAATGAGTTATTACCTTTCCTCTTTCCTCTTTCTGCATATCTGTGTTGTTCATATTACATCAAACTTTCACTCTCTTATGTTAGATGATATGATATTAACTTTTACTTCACCTATTAACTTATGCTTTAGAGTCCATTAGTGATTTGACATGGTATCAAAGTAGGAGGTTTTGTATTCAAATATGTGCAATGGTATTTATGATTTCTACTTGTTGAGTCTTCTACACATTTCAAGTCCATAAGTGAGGAAAGTGTAAAATGTTGGATGATATTACATTAAATTTATCTTCACCCACTGGCTTAAACTTTAGGTCAATCGATGAGGACACCTTATGATTGTCTCTCATTGTTTGTATTAAGTTGTTAGAGATTTTCGTAAGCATATTATTGAAGAAAATCCTAACCCAGAGTATGCAACGAATCTTTTTCCTCCCACAGGAAAGCCATTAAAGAGCTTGCCGGATTTACTTCGTGAGTACAACTTACCGCCCGGCCTCTTTCCTCAGAACATGACCTGCTACGAATTTGATGAATCAAAGTCCAAGCTGATTGTATACTTACCATCCGCTTGTGAGATTAGTTTCAAGGATTCCTCTGTAGTCAGATATGCAACACGGGTAAAAGGAACTCTTCAGAGAGGAAAGCTTACAAACATCGAAGGAATGAAGACAAAGGTCCTAGTGTGGGTGAAAGTGACAAGCGTGTCAGTTGAGGGCTACAAATCTGATAAGGTCTGGTTCACAGCAGGAGTCAAGAAATCGAGATCAAAAGATGCATACGAAAAGCCCCATGACGCCATTAGGGTAGGCGAATTCTAATATTCAAACTATGGCACATTGTTAGATGTCATTAAGAAGGCAGGTAAATGAATCCTGTGATTACATAAGCTGCATTCTTCCATCTGCATTGTCCAAATATAGAAATCTGAATGTGTTGTCCCCATTATATATATTGTTTGGATGAGTTTGTAGATTCTCTGTTTTCTTTTTCTAGTCCAACGTTAAGTTCTCTCATGGAGTTGTGACAGAACCAGATGAACTATAAAATTTCATACTTCCCAACTTTTTTAGCTGAGCTGAACTTTCTGGAATTGAGGAAACATGAAATAACAGAACTGATAAATTATGAAACACTAGTTGGGGGGTAGGATTTGTGTTTTTTTTTTGGGTCCCTTCTATTTCTTGTAAAAGTTAAATGATATGTTTGGTTAAAATTGGTGAGAATAAACCAAAAATTCGTATCTTTATTTTTTGCATAAAGCCATGGAAGCATTGAGAAGTATGCCTTTTTTATATAAAAAAGATGATTCTTTAATCTTTTGAAAGTTTTTAATTTGTGAAAGAACATAAACGAACGTTTTTAAAACGAAAATTTCAGTTTAATATTACATTTTTTTCCCACAAAAAGGTAGAAAAGACAATAGATTATTTAACATTATCTTTTTACTTCGGTTCAATAAAGTGGACAACGATATAACGTTGGATTTCGCTTTATGTTTGCTATCTACTAGATACACATGGTTTCATCATCCTTTCATTTTTTAAAAGCTTTATGAGTTTTGATTAGGTATTAAATAAATTTACGGTTTCATTTCAAAACTAATTGTTAAAATATTGCATAGATTTTTCATAACTACAGTTTGTCATCTTCATTTTTTCAATTTAATTTTTTTTTTAAGTTTAGCTAGTTATACAGATGTGAACATAATTCAATTGACATAACTTAAAATTGTTGTACGGAAAAAAAGATACATTTAGTTGATCAAAAGGTAATTTGAATCTCTTCATCTCTTCGAACATGATTTGTTTTTTTGAAAAGGAGAGCATGATATTTTCACATTCAAATATCACACTTTTGTTTAATTGGGTGTTTATTGAAAAATGGTACCTTTAATGTAATAAAATTAATAATTAATTAAGATAAACATTTCTGTATGAAAGATCTAATCTTCCACCTCTACTATGTAAGGACGAGTCAATTAACGAGTTAAATATAAATATACAATCGATTACGTTCTATGTGGGTAAACATTAAATAAGACTTATAATTTTGTCAATTAAATACCTACACTTTTATATTATAATTTCTTTTGAAAATTGTACGTGTATCTATTGTAATTATTTCTTTTGAAGATGTATATAAATTGATTTTTTAAAAAAATATGGATGAAAATTTAATTGTTTAATTGATATAATTATAATTTTCAAACAATATTAGAAAATATATTTACCCATTTACACGTCATTGAGTAGACGCCGTCGTTTAAGTCGATATTGGTACCGAGCTACGGTCATATAACGTCGTCGTTTTAGGTCCATGAAAATGTACGACCGTTGCTTGGCGCCAGACCTCGATAAAATGGTCCACAGTTCACTCGAGGAAGATAAAGAGACCGAAAGGGCGGGAGAGCGAATCGAGGTAAAAGAAAACCAAACTTCAAAATGGCGATTCCTGCAGATCCAAGGGCTTTTGCAACACTAAGTTCTTGTTATCCACGGCGTTCTCCGGCGTCCCTTCATCCTCGTAAGGTCTGAAAATTAATACTCCACTTCCTTATCTTCATTTTCATCTGATTTTGTTGGTATTTCTCAAATGCATGGAATAGACATAGATGTGCGGAAGAAGGAACTAGGTTTTTCGTTAGCCTTGCAATTGGCCTTTTAATTGATATCGAACATGTATGTTTGCTTGTTATTACTCTCTGGAATTTGATTTTGTTGTTTGCCTTTCCTTCATTTCTGTTTTTGGATCGGAAACTTTCGGCTATATCTTGTCGTGATTGCAGTTTGTGGCTTCTTTCTTCATTTCTGACTGCAGTGTTCAAATACTAGCTGTTTAGCTGCTTCTCTAGATCTTTATTAGTTTTATTTGTTGTTTTGAATGTGATTTTAAATTCAACAATCTTGATGACACTTGAACATGGCTCAGGGTTTCTCGGTTTTAATAGGTTTGAATTTCATTTGTTGAGGTTGCTTAGACTCTGTTTCTTGATAGTTGCAAGATCTATACTGATACTGGTTTGGTTTCCTTAAGTTACGTCGTTGGTGTGATGCTTCTTATGCGTTGTCTATAGATGTTCTTAGGCGCTATCTATGAAGAATTTTTTAATCTTGAGTTATTTCATTTTGCTCAAATTTTGCTGATTCTTCTGTATCATTGGTATGGAGAAAATTTAGAACGCAGGAGTAACATTCTCGAAAACTTTAAGAAGAGATTCTTGTATTGAACTGCAGGCGGACCTCTCTAGTTTTGTTCATAGAAGATATGGAAATAAAGGAACAAGGCCAAAATGGCACACCATGTCCCATGAAAATGATAGCCTACATAGTATCTCCCTGGAAAATGTTGAGAGCTCAGAAAATTATGAACGATCATCAAAATCCTTAAGCCAAGAAAGCTTCATCCTCAGTTCCATGAACATGAACTTTTTGGAACGATTAATGTTGGCTTGGAGGATAATTTTTCCATCATCAGCACCTAAAATGGAATCTAATGCCACAATTGCCAAGCAGCGGTTAAAGATGATTCTCTTGTCAGATCGATGTGCAGTGAATGATGAAGCTAAACAAAAAATTGTGGACAACATCTTGAGTACACTTTCAGATTTTGTAGAAATAGATTCGGAAGATAAAGTTCAATTTAACGTCTCTACTGATTTGGATCTCAGAACAATTTACTCTGTAACGGTGCCGGTGCGAAGGGTGAAGGCTGAATATCAAGGCAGTGAGGAGGTTGGAGAAATGGCGAATACAGACTTGAAAGACGATGGAGAAGAATCTGGCTCTGCAGGTCTCATTTTCGATTCATTAGTTGCAGATGGAAAAGGTTCTTAAATCTTGCTTCATTGTCTCACTTTTGATCATATCAAAATGTAGTAGTTCATTGGTAAAATCTTTTATTTGTTTGTTCTTGCTGTAGTATATTTTTTGTTCTTCGGACTATCGGGTAAGCTGCTAGTGCTAACTAACAAGTCATGCATCCTCGTTTCTCTGTCTGATTGATTAGAATAAGGTATGTTGAGCATGGCCATTGAATTATAAAGATGACTCTTGCCCAAAATTTAAATCTAGATAGATTAGATTTCAGAAGTGAAATAGCATTTGAATTTTCTACTGATGAGAAGATTGTTCTCACCATCCTTTTCCAACGGTAAGAGTGAGTGATTAATATTGTGACCGATGGCATTCAGTTGTGGACTGTGCGGCCAGTAATTACAAGACCAAGCCCATAAAAAAGAGTCAAGATTTGGCAGATTCTTTATCAACGAAACAGAAAGAGGACAAAAAAAAAAAAAAAAAGGAATTGAACCCGACGTGAATCGAACACGCAACCTTCTGATCTGGAGTCAGACGCGCTACCATTGCGCCACGGATCCACATGTGAAAATTTTACTTTTGAACAAATTTATACTAATTGCTACAAGCTTCTTTTTACATATTATTCTTATTGAGTTATTCTACCTACTAAAGTTGAGAAAATTGTGATCTTAATCTTTAAGATCTTATCGGAATAAATTCAGAAGATAAAACTCACTCTGCAATGAGGCCTGTGTGAAGGCCCAATATCAAGCCAGTGACAAAGTTGAAGCAGTAAAATTTACAAGACTGCTTCCTTCTACCTACTCGTCCTCGGTGTCTCTTTCACCAAATATTACTAAAGGTGACGCTTAAAATCTTGAGCCACGTTAAAATAAGGTGTGTGCTTTTCTACTTTTTAAAGCATATATTTATAGTCTTTTAACTTAGGGGTGTTAAAAAAACAGTAACAGATCAATGAGGATTATCCAATTGGCTAAGAGTTGAATTGGGTTAAGTAACAAAAAAATACGAAATGACCCAAAAAGAGAAGCGAAAGGTTTTGAAACTTGGGCAAAGTTGCCTTGATCTCGAAGAAACTTTGCTCGAGTTTCGGGAGTTTTAAACCTTTTTCTTTTGATTTTCATGTCAGGACACTTGCTAAACTACACTTTATAGATGATATTTCATTAATTTGGAGAGTAGAAAGTTGCTAGACTACATTCTCTTTGCCCACAAACCAAACCAAATGGCTTGTTCAACTTGTGTATGTGTTTCTTTAATAAGATAGTTTGAACTTTGAAATCTTTATAACTTTTGAAAAATGAAAAATTGTCCAGAGATGAAAAAAATCAATCCGCCCAACCGACTTGACCTGATCCAATCTATATATTTTTTTTGTAATAGTTTAGTTTTTTCTTTTTTTGTCAACTCGAATATCTTAAGCTGATTCATAATTTTTTTCAATCCAACTTATGTGCACCCATATTTAAAGTAGTGGGGTTTGGGATGGATGTGTTAGATGTCCATTGAATTGCAAGATATATTTTGGTGCATTCGTTCTTCTGATTGTTACTCTGTTAAAGTAGTATTTCTTTTTATCAGATAATGGTAAAAATTATTATAATATTGTTGAAATAAAAAAATAAGATATTTGCCAAATCAACCTGGACCGTTCTCTATAATCGT
The DNA here is from genome assembly GCA_025688845.1 of Cucumis hystrix. Taxonomy (NCBI): domain Eukaryota; kingdom Viridiplantae; phylum Streptophyta; class Magnoliopsida; order Cucurbitales; family Cucurbitaceae; genus Cucumis; species Cucumis hystrix. The sequence goes on along the minus strand of CM046892.1, from coordinate 15,656,611 downwards.
ACGGTCAGTATATTGCAGCAGAACATTTTATCTATTCAAGATTTTCTTTCTTGAAACCCTAGGATCTCACCTCCCTTTTTGTTACCTTTGTTCTTCTTTTTCTCGTATATATAAATTCGCTTCTTTTCTCCGACCCTCCATCGCACGTCTTCTACTTTTCAGTCAGCACCCTCTCTTTGAATTTTTTTTCCCAACAGAGCCATGTCGGACGAGGAGCATCACTTCGAGTCCAAGGCCGACGCCGGAGCTTCCAAGACTTATCCCCAGCAGGCTGGAGCCATCCGCAAAAATGGATACATTGTCATCAAGGGCAGACCTTGCAAGGTTCTAATTGTTTTCATTCTGATTTCTCAATTCTCACTCATCTGTTTGCCCATTTATTCGCATAAGTTTTTTTTAACATGACAGTACGATTACTCTGTTCCAATTTTTCTTTTTTTCAAGGGCTTTCCTTTATACCGGATATTGTTCTCTGGTTTGTCTTAATTGTGTTTCTAGGACGGACTTTTTCCACTGTTCTGCCTTTTATTTATGTTTGTCATCTGATTTTACTTCTAGATGTATAATTGAGTTTTCTTGATTAAGTTTCATTCTTTGAAATTGAATTGATGTACAATCTAGTAAGCTATCGTGGAAGTAATGAGTTGATTGAAGCTGAGTTATATTTCATTCTGTTGCTTTCTAGGGTTTTCAGCTTTGGTGGTTTCAGCATAATTTTATTTACTTTATATATTGGTTTCTCAATTAACTATCTTGACCTAAGGCTTATGCATTACCGTTTGTAACTTTGTAGGTTGTTGAGGTTTCAACCTCAAAGACTGGAAAGCACGGACATGCTAAATGTCACTTTGTTGGCATTGACATTTTCACTGCTAAAAAGCTTGAAGATATCGTCCCATCTTCACACAATTGTGATGTATAAATTATTTTCTCCCCCTTCGATTTCACATTTTTCTTAGCAAGTTGTAGGTTTTTTTTTTTTTTGTGATTTCTGATTCTTGCCTCCATGAAACACAGGTTCCTCATGTCAGTCGTACTGACTACCAGCTCATTGATATCTCCGAGGATGGATTTGTATGATCAAATTTCATTTGCTTACTTTTTATATTAGTCCCCCATGGGTGTTCATGAATAGCACTGTGGCTAACCTCAATTTCAATTAAAACTTATCAGATTAGCCTGCTGACAGACAGTGGTAACACCAAGGATGACCTGAGGCTTCCAACCGATGATGGTCTGCTGACCCAGGTAACTTTTTCTTATTGGCTGTTGATGTTAATATTTCTCTGTGCTGTTGTGTTCTATTTGCCTTGAAAATGAAATAATTTTTTCTCCACTCGTACTGATTCTGGGATTATTAGGATTTAGGACTAAGTCAATACTGATTCTGCGATTATTAGGATTTCTGACTAGGACTGTGATGGTTTCTATTCTTTTTATAATTTTCTCATTCCTCTATTATGCGTATGTTCTTAATGAAGAATATGGGTTTGAGTTTCTTACAAAATGTGGAGATGCGGTTAATTTAAGTAGGGTGTACTGTTGAAGATGGGTTTGAATAATGGTGTTTTTAGGATCATGAAATGCTGAAACCGCGTTATAAACTGCAAAAATAGATAGAAAAGGACCACATGATGATACTTTTAATTTTTCTATGAATGGCAAATAGAATTTTAGCATTTTCTTGTTCTTGTGCACAAGACTAATCCCTAGGCCTTGTTAAATTTTTGGTTGCATTTTATTTGGCTGCTAATCTATACAATCTATTTCTTGGGAGGTTATTACGGGTGAGTGTAGTTCTTGAGATTGATGGATCTCTTGTTCCATGTGTTCCATGCAGATCAAGGATGGATTTGCTGAGGGGAAAGATCTGATTGTGACTGTCATGTCGTCAATGGGAGAGGAGCAAATCTGCGCTCTCAAGGACATAGGCCCAAAATAGTTCGTTCCCTTTGATTGATAAAAATACAGTTGCAGCAAAAACTTAGAACGAACAAACCGATCGATATCCATATCATAGTCTATAATAGTCGGTTAGTTGATGATGCTTCATGGGCACATATCGCAATTAGTGGTTTCTTTTACTCTCTTCAGACCCTACAGTTAGTATTTATTTTTCTACTGCTATTCGTGTTTGAATTAAGAATCGGTTTTTTCTTGGCTAGTGTTTCTTTCGTCATTAAATCATGTAAAAACCTTTTCTAGCTGCTTTGTGGTTTGTTTTTAAGAGTTCGTAGGATAGAACCATGGTTTTTGAGGAGAAGTATAATATTTGTATTTACCAGTACGAGTTTTTCTTTCTCAGTGTTCTTATTGCTCAATTTTATGATTTCGTCGTGGGGCCTTCAGTTGTATTCCGATGAAAGAAGATGGGAAAAGCCATAAATACATAAGCAATTATCAATTTACACTTCGAACTAGTTTAATTGTATCCATTCATTTAGATCTTGGAACTTTGACAAATGTATCTAACTGGGTCTCAAATTTACATAAATATTTAGGGTTTTTTAAATATATAACAAACTGAATCTACACGTTTACAATCTAAAATACCAAAAATACGGCAGCCATAAATCGGCTACACTTGCACAATTGTATAGATTAAATAATTTTTGGGTATACCATGTCTCAGGATGAAAGGGTTCTGTTGATCTCAGGTATACAACGTTCGGGCATATATTGTCCATGAAATGCCTTTATCGGTCTATGGGTATATATGTAATTTCCTATTTATGTTATAGGATCATAAATATTTTGTGTTTCGTTACATTTGTCTAAATTACTTTAAATATTTACATAAATATATTGATTTAAATATTCAACTTTCATAGGCGTGTCCAAATAAAATATAATAGATAATTTAAATTGATACAAACAAGTTGAAGTTTTAAACACAATTATTAGTTTGGAGTATAATTTGATATAACTTTCAAAGTTTAGAATTTAAATTAATTAAATTATTACTTCGGGTATAATTTGATATTTTTAGGTGTAATTAAATGAAAGACCATGTAAAAAGCTTGACGTAAATATTGGTTCATTCAATAAAACTTGACTTGACTTCACTTTTACATAATTCTTATTCTTTGGTTATTATATATTGCCTATGGTATGATCAAAATCTAACCATTCATGTCAGGTAACAATCCAATATTGAAGAAAGGTTGTATGCTTTAAATGCATAGAAGAAGGCGAATAGCAATTTTCTTTAAGAAAAAAAAAAACACAGCCACTATATGATCTTTCGTTTTTAGTCATGCCACACCTTCACCATAAGTATTTTTTTTTTAAATACAAAATTTCTCAAATTGTTTGCATTATGGGAAGAGAATGCAAATCACAAGAGTAATTGTTTTAACCTCATTTAGTGTTGTAAGTGGTAAAAGAAATAGGAATAGGATAATGACTTTGGCATATATATTTTTCAAAATTCAAACCACTTGGTCCCTCCTCCTCCTACAATCTTAGCCTCTTCCTTCAAAATCAAATGAACATTAAATTGATTTCCCCAACCCATTCATTTTGTGCCAACTCATCAATTAAGGCCCCACTTTTGTCCTCCTTTTGAAATTACAAAATCAACCTTCTTCCTACAAAATGGGTGGGTGCTTTGTTTCCTCTTATTTATTATGTTATTAGCTTTGTGTTGTGCTTTGTTGTCCTTTGCCATTTCATCTCACCCACTCCCTCATCCAATTTCCCCATTCCTTAATTATCTTATTTTAAATTCCAAATTTGATTTCAATACTCTCTTTTTAATCTTATTTAAAACATTCAGTAATTTATTATTTTATTATGAATCAATCGTGTTAATGTTATTGTTTTTTTTCTCTCATATTGTTAGAGAGAAAAATAAATCTGTTCATGCTTTTACAGCTTTAGCATTCTCTTGTTGATGTTCTTTTATATAAAAATAGGTTTTTCTTATTCCTTCACGATGAGGGACGATAGAGCTCGACTATGCAACACTATTTTGTTTTTTCCTTTTGTTAAAATAATTGTGTTTAAATTTTTTAGTTAGAAAAATAAAATGGAAGATTTAACTTTTAATTTTTATTCATTAATAAAAAATATTATAAGATTAAATAAGTTACGTCTACATCTATGATTTTAGTAAAAAAGTTTATTACTAAGATTTTAAATATTTTATAACAAATAATGTGATTCATTTACATCTAAAATAGAGAATCATTTTTACTGTCATTTTCTAATCAAAATTCATTACACAAAGTTCTTTAAACTCAAAACCAAACTAAACATGAATTTAGGATAAAGTTAAGCAAATCATTTAAATCGAATGTGATAGTTAGTCAGGAAACTTTAGTTTTTTTGCCATTATCTTTCGGTTATTAAGAAAGACATTTATGGTGACAAAGGAATCCCCTCCGCAATATCATAAGACCATGTATAGGGGGGTTGACGCCTGTCCCGAAAGCTCAAGGAAGTTGGTGATCTAATGATAGAGAAATCGACTACTAAAACTATGATGAATGACACAACTCAAAGATAACGAAATTTCTTGTCTAGTAAATCACCGCACACACGAAAAGGCGGCGTAATAATTATAATGAGTTCATATTGAATTGGTAAGAGTGTGAAACAATAAAACTTTAGTTAATTATAAATTATAATAACGAAAAATCTAACAATTATAATTCACTGCAAGTAAATGTAACAGAGTGAATTTAAAGTTTTAACAGAGAGAGATTAGATTGAGCTTGGTTTGGAGTTATGGCGACGGAGTGTGTGTCATGAAGGTTAATTTTGTGATATTTGTGGGCTTAACGTGGAGGCCTACATGTATCGGTTAATCAGAGCTATGAGCTCAGAGATTATAGAATATGGAAACAAAAAGGGGAAATAAAAATTTCTCTTTTTTCTTCTTTGGATTAATTTAATTACACCCTTTTCTTTTTCGCCCATTGCGGCGTGGACTTTTTATTGTTTCAGCTCAAATTTCAGATCCCGATATCCAAAAAACCCAACTTTTGGTATATTCCAGAAACCACTGTTTCTGATTTCATTACTTTTCCGTTTGGATTCATGGGTGAGGATGATGAACAGCCGCCGCCGCCGCCGCCCTCGAAATCTAAGTCTTTTCCGTTGAGACCCACTATTAATCTGCCACCACGGACTTCTATGGAGTCCCTCTTCAGCAGTGGCCCGGGTTTGGGATTTGGGTTCAGCCCAGGTCCGATGACTCTTGTCTCCAGTTTCTTCTCTGATTCCGACGACTGCAAGTCTTTTTCTCAGCTCCTCGCCGGAGCTATGGCATCTCCGGTGACTGCCGTTCCTTCGTCGTCGTCTGAGTTTAAGGCTTCTCCCGGTCTGCTCGATTCTCCGGGGCTTCAAGTAATTACTTCAAAAGTTCACTTTGTTGATAATCTTAATGTTCGACTACAGATTTTGCGTTGAATTTAGTGTAGTGTATTAGGACAGAGTAGTTTTAATAGTTTTTGCACAATTATGAAAAAAATTCGGATCACGTCTTCTTTAACGTTCTTTAATGGCTTTTTTTAGGACAATTGATTATTAGATTCTTCTTATTAAGCATATAATGTCATACTCCTCATTTCTCTCAAATGGATGTTGGTTTTTATGGCATATGTTTTTGTTTCATGCTTATTCATAGTTGAAGAAGCAAAATGATTGTATTAATGAAGACGGTTTGAGTGGACGAGCGAACTATTGACCTTTGGAATAATAATCAGCGTCTTTTCTATTTAGCTATCTCAAATTGGCAAATTTTAGTCTTCATTATGATGTTAGATGGTTGGTCTCTTCCTTCGCAGTTTTGAACTATACTTTCGTTTGAAAATTTCACGGTTTGAATTGTTGTAAAAGAAATAAACTTGAGTTTACAACTGAATGTTGGTCTTTGTAGTTTAATCAATGATTAGTTAAGATGTTTAGCTAAGGTTACTCCATAAAGAAATCTGGTCACCTTCTTTTGCAGGCTGAAAATTTTCCTTTCATGTTTATAACTTTATATTGTTGTAATGCCTTGAATTCATTATGTTGCACTACGAACTACCTAGTACTAGAGTTGAGCATAGGTAGCTATTTACATTTTTGACCCTATAGTTTAGAGGAGTGCAATATATGAACTCTCTAATCCAGAGGTGTCACATTCTATTATGAAACTTCTATTATAAAACATTCTCTCTAATAATATTTGTTCTTCATCTACATGTGGACGTAGCTAACGCACTGTTAATGAACAACGTAATATCTGTGTGTCAATCTTTACATTGTTCGTATTGCTTAATTGTTGATTTCGTGACTTAACTTATTTTACATAGACGTAATAGCAGTGGTTTTTGGTAGTGAATGACTTTTCCATACAAAGATATAAATGTTGTTCTATAAGACATAGTAAAGTGTTGGCTCTCACTTTTTTTTTCCCACGCTTGTTATAGGGACCTTTTGGAATGACACATCAGCAGGCTTTGGCTCAGGTTACTATGCAGGCTGTAGAAGCCTATTCTCATAATCAAATGCAAGCCTCGTCCTTTTCTTCATCGGTAGCACCTTCTGCATCCTCCTTGCAGCTTTTGACATCCTTACCGGGAGAGAAGACTAAAGATCAGCTGATGCAACTTCCATTCCAAAACTCTTCAGTTGCGTCCAAGGAGATATCGGATAACTCTCAATCAGAGCAGAGATTGCAGTTGTCTTCGTGTAATGTTGATAGACCTGCTGATGACGGATACAATTGGAGAAAATATGGACAGAAACAAGTGAAAGGCAGTGAATTTCCTCGAAGCTACTATAAGTGCACGCACCCGAATTGTCCTGTCAAGAAAAAGGTTGAACGATCTTTGGAAGGACAAGTCACTGAAATTATCTACAAGGGTGAGCACAACCATAAACGGCCTCAACCAAATAAGCGAGCAAAGGATGTCGGAAATTCTAATGGATATTCAATTATTCATGGAAATCTTGAGCTATCTTCTCAAGTTCAGAGTGGATATTTGAATAAATTGGACGAGGAGACATCTATCTCTTCCATTGGAAAGAAGGATCATGAATTAAGTCGTGTCACAAACGATCAGTTCTCGGGCAATAGTGATGGTGAGGGAGGGAGTGAGATAGAAACTGGAGTGAACCGAAAAGATGAAGATGAACCTGCTGCCAAGAGACGGTAAGCATTTTCATGTAGAAGCATCATACCTTTTCAACTTAACGAGTGTGTAGCTAGTTCTTGTTTCTTGATTGATATGCGGAATAATCTACCTCTATTATGCAGGAATATTGAGGTTAGAAATTCTGAGCCAGCATCTTCTCATAGAACTCTAACAGAATCCAGAATCATTGTGCAGACAACAAGTGAAGTTGATCTATTGGACGATGGTTACAGGTGGCGTAAGTACGGGCAGAAAATTGTTAAAGGAAACCCTTACCCCAGGTCAGTCACGACTCAACGAGTGTGCTTTGTATTGAAAAACAGAATGATCTTGGAAATTCGAACACTTCAAAACTAATATCTTCCTTGGTTGTAATTAGAAAATGCCAAGACTGATTTGACTGATGGCTAATGACTGTTTATTCCTATGTGTGGTTGAGATTGTTTTTCTAATTTTATCGAGTGATCTTCATTGCAGGAGCTATTATAAATGCACAACTCCAGGATGCAATGTTCGTAAACATGTAGAGAGAGCTTCAACAGACCCGAAAGCTGTCATCACGACATACGAGGGTAAACACAATCATGATGTTCCGCTTGGTAAAACCAGCAGCCACAGTTCAGTCAGCAGTAACATTTCTCAGCTAAAATCACAAAATATAGTTACTGAGAAAAAAAATTCAAGTAACAACACCGATCGTGGGAACTCTCGTCAACAGCCCAACGGACTCTTACGGTTGAAGGAAGAACAAATAACATAGTTTCATCAACTTATGAGCAAAAGAAATCAGAAATCATCATGATAATATAACTTCACTGTTAGTTTCTCTCTGCTTGTTTTATATTTCCCACTTCAAAAGCCATACATTACATCAATACCATTTTGTTCACTTGTTCATATACAGTTAAAAAGGAGAAGAGAACAGAAGAATTTACAATACGAGGAATTAGATTGTAATGGTTATTGAATGTAAGATAGATACCTGAAAGAATATACTGTATCAAATGAACCTTTGCATTCTTTTGTAAATTGGAATACAGGTATATGAATCTATATTATTCACTCATGATTCTGATCTGTTCCATCTTAATTATAGTGTGAACAAACTCTCTCTGGTTTTTTTACTTGAAGCTTGCAAAGTTTCCATTTTGGGTCTTGGAAATTTTAATTTTTGTTTCAAAGATAGATAGATCAAGAAATGCATTCATCTCTAGCCTGATTTGCTTGTCTGATTGACTTGATTCAACATGCAAGCAAGGGAATCCCTCTTTCCTCTACAGTCTGCATTATGGTATGTATTCAAATGGGGTCAGAGGATCATCTTCCAAATTCTTGATCACATAGAAATGCAACATTAGGATTTTGACCATCTTATTTGTTTATTCAGTGAAAAATCATACTCATTACCTACATTGGTTGCAGGAGGTATCAGGCCAAAATGGTTTGAGTGAGATTAATGAACTGTAATTGGGGTTACATCTCAAATGTTAGAATATTTGCTATTCGTATTTTATATCATTTACATTTTTGGCTCTAAGATTTCCAGGCTTAAGATTGCTTACCTGCATGTCAAGTGCCCCCAAGTTTATGGGCACCTTCCAATTTATATCATTTGATATTTTCTCTCTAATAAAATTGGATTCCTCCTTTTGTTCATAGACGCAACTAATACATTAGTCTAATCACATAAATTTTTTACTGTTTATGCTTTCTTACTTTTGTTTAAATTGTCGATTTCATAATATCCAAACTTTTAAATGGATGGTCAAGGAAGGTAGAGTTGAAAGTTGTGAAAGTCGTCGAACAGTCAGTTTGATTTGTTTAGCTATAAGCTATGGCTAGAAGATCCAATGTGAAAATGAAAGCCCATATTCTGATTTGTATACATTATGAAGCTGCATGTTATTAATGTGGCCTCAAGGTTGAACACTAAAGCAGAGACATTTCCCTCCAACATAGGTAAATAAATAACTCATTCCTAAGCAACTTGGAACTCATTTCTTTTAAGTATTCTTTTTAAGCATTATTTAAAAAGTTATTTTTGATCGATACCCATACTCATGAGCTACTTGATGGCATATTGGATCTTGAATCTCTAATAATAACATATCATGATTGGATGCCTTTTATTTAGTAAAAGGTATATATTGGGAAGGAGTTAGTGAAAGAGAAAATTACAGAGAGAGTGAGAAACAGCAGAAAGGGATGTGTTATTGTCAAGAGAAGAAGTGGAAATTGGTGGGGACTTGGTTTGAGGTCCCATTAATGTAATAAAAGCATCACATGCTTGTCCATAAGTTACATAATGAAATACACCCACCCATTTCCCTTTATAGTTTCCATCATTTATAAGGGTGAAAATGTGTCCCTCAACCTTTAAATTTGCCTTGTCCCCACTTTTCCCTTAACCATACATACATTGAAAACTTGTGGCATTCCTTTTGTTAAATAAAGAAGGGATAGGAAGCTTGAAATTTTTTTCCTTTTGGGTCAATGGAGAGAAAATATATTACTTCAAATAATAAAACTAAAACTAAAGTGTGTTTAAATCCACTTTACCCTTTTCTTTTTATGTTATCCCTAAGTCTCTCCTTGTTCTTAGGGTAGTATTTGTTTGTTTTCTTTTAATGTGATTGTGTCGAGTATAGTTTAATATATGAATGCTAAACCAAGACTTAGACCAAATAATATTAATAAATAAATACAAATCATAAAAAAGCTTTGACAACTTTGAATTTCAAATGTTTGATTTATAAAATAAGTCATTTTAGAAATAACTAAAGTATCTTAAACAATATAAATTAGTTGAAGAAAACGTAGTGGAGTAGGTAGTAGAAATTTTTTACTTCAATGGAAAAATAAGGAAAATTTTTCTAGAGGTTTTTTCAAGAATAAAAAAAAAATGAAGTATTTACACGTTACGACATAAAATTAAAGGACTAAATAGTTTGTCCATTTTGTAATTTTTTACAATTCTACATTTTTCTATAGTTACAAAAGAAGGGATTATCATCTCTCTTTATTTTTATTATAAAATTATTTTTTATATGAGTTTTCATGGTTAATAAAACATAAAAATTTACGTAAATATATTAACGGGTAAATCATTTGCAATATTATTTATTTTTGACAGATTTACTGAATCAATAGCATGATAAGACAATCAAATCTATGATTTTGAATTTAATAGTATAAACATTATATCAATTAAGTTATACTCATTTTAATAATACAATACACTTCAAACAACAAATTACTATGTGAAAATTTTTCATTTGATGGCTTGGAGGTTTCTCATTATTATTTTAGAAATAAACAAAATTGAAAGATGAAGAAAAATCACTTTTACCTCTTTGCTTAACATAGTAAATCGATATTATTGTTTTATAGTGAGAGAAAACAAAATTTCTTTTGGTTATTGTCAAAATGGCATTCTCTGTTATGAATTAAAAAACTAATTGGAACAATGTCCACCAAACAAGTCCTTGCGGTGAAGCAGTCTGTCAACTTTTCCAATCACTCACTGCCTCTTGAAAATCTAAATGTTTCTGCCAAACAAAAATAATAATTTGGACTCAAATCACAAGAAAAGGTCCATACCTTTTTCATTTTTCTCAATTTTGCCCCTCATTTTATGTGTTCTTATCAAAATCAAAATACCAAAATCATTAAACAATGTGATTCAAAACAATTATATTATATTAGATTACTGTTCTCAATTCCCCTCAACACTTTATTTTGCTCCCCATTCAAGCAAACTAAACTCTGTTTTCCATTAATTAATTCAATTGTTGTGGTTCTCAACCTCCTTTGACCTTTTCCCTTTTTCCCTTTCAATTATTTTTCATTTCCCATATTAATTATTTGTTTTAGAATCTCTTCCAAAACACTAAATGCCATTCAGAAATTCCCCTTTCTAACTCTTAATTAACTGCACTTATTTTGAGATACTCACTCACCCACCCCTTTTTAATTCTATATATCTATGCTTTCCCTATTTTATATTTTAACAAACCCTACTTTACTACTTCATATTTTCCATTACTGTTCACAATTATGAAAAAAAATTCCTTCCCATCTCTACTTCTGGATTCAATTTTGCTAGATTAGTGAAGTTTAATTAGTCTATCAAAGATAAATAAAAAAATTATAATGAATTTACTAATGATGTGTTAGCTATCATTTCTATAGAGAGAAGAAAGAATGTTTTATTATTAGAAAGACATTTCGTAAATTCTATAATAAAGATTGTAAATAATGTAAATAGGGTAAACATGTATTGTTTGAATTACTAAATAATAGATTTACGGTATTGCAATAACATGTATAAACGACTATCGAGTTAAAAAGGTATAAATAATTAGATTAGAATGTTTATTTATAACACTCCTCATATCTAATTTTAAATAGAAAAGTTCAGAAATTTCACTTAGACCATAAAATTTAGTATGCATTTCTTGAAGATATTATAATTTATTTAAACTTTCTTTTGTAATACATATTCACTTTAAATCTAAGTTGGGTGTGATCCTGCTAAATTTTGTATACATAATTTATATTAATTCTATAGACTTTTTTTCTTTTCTCTCTTTTGATAAACATGGAGCCCAATGTCTGACAACGAAATGCCAAAATTCATTTCCAAAACTTTGCTTTTTTTTTTTTTTTTTTAAAAAAAAAACTTATTTCTTTCACAAGAGAAAAAGGGAAAAAATTAGTCAGTAATCTCACTGCACAAAACTACACCACAATCCAGAGAGCCATTGGTCCACATCTCACGTTTCCTTTATTGTAATGTCATTCTCTACCTTTGTAATATATTCAAGTTCAAGTTATTTTTTCCTTGAGCTCACTTATTTATCAAGTTTCTTTGTTAGATTTTCATCACCCAGATAAGATTTGACTAAGAAAATGGTGTAGGAAGTGTAAAATCAAGACTCCAATGGCATCATTTGTAACTCAAAATCTTGAATTTTTTGCCAAATCATTCTAGTATTAACTGTTTTATACTTGTACTTTCTAGTTTTTGCATATAATTTTTGAAAAACATGAAGGAACAGAATGGAATCGGCAATACAAAAGATGGGTGTCGAATCGTTTTCTAGGTACCAACTACCAATTCAATACAAAAGGACAGATTCGAAATGAAAAAGCAGAAGAACATTTAATGGAGTAGTGGAGTGGTTTTAATGTTTTGGTTCAATTCAATTGCCTTCAAAAATAGTGAAAGTAACAGCAGCTAAGAGGTGTTTGGGCTTTTAGGCTTAAGGGGTCCAATTTCCTGTAGTCTACTTTTGTTTGTTTTGTTGGTCGAGAGAGAGAAAGAGAGAGTAAGAGGAAGAAGAAGAAGAGGAAGAAGCCAGAAAGGGAAATGGGTTTTGTTATTTGAGAGATTTTGAAAAGGAGAGAGCTATGAACATCAAGCCGTTGCATTGCAATTTGCAAATGGCAGTGGCTTCTCGTCTGTAACACATGATTTGCCCATGGAAAAAGGGTATCGCTAGAAACAAGAAAGATTAAAGTAAAAGGGGGAGGTTGCGATGTAATTATAGGCTTGAAAAGCAAAACCCAGGCCTGCTTCTTCTACCCTTTTTTTTTAGTTTTTCATTTATCTTCTCTCCTTCACGGGTTCACAGATTCCATTTACTTACAGAAGCTTTTACAAGCAACCAAAGAAAACCCAGAGCCAAGCCAAGCCAGACCCCTCTTTCTCTTCTTTCCTCTTTGGCTTCCATGGCTGCTGGATAGCCAGGCCAAATTAACCAGGCAAATCAGACAAATCATCCTTGCTGTCCATTCTTCTAATGCCCACATTCTCTTTTCAGTAATACCCTTATCTTTCCCTTTCTCTTCCTTGTTTCTCTTCTGATTTGAAGCCCAAATATGACTAAACTTCAGTGGCAAATCTTTGTAGTTTCTGTGGGAAATGGAGATAAGGGGGAGTTAATTATCTGAATTTCAGGCTTAAGGAGGAAACCCCGTCTCGTTTCCTTGTTATTTTCTTGCTTGCTTCACTTCCTTCATTTTGATTATTCTTTGTATTCTTCTGGGTGTGCCCAATGAGGAAGCATGGATGGCAACTTCCTTACCATCCTCTCCAGGTTTGTAATTTCCACCCCCCCCCCCCCCCCCCCCTTTCTCCTTTTGTTCATTATTCATTCTGAGTGTGATTATCTTTTTCTTCTTAAAGGTTGTTGCGGTTGCTGTATTTCTAGCTCTGGGGTTTGCTTTCTATGTCTTCTTTGCTCCTTTTGTTGGGAAGAAGATTTTTCAGTATGTTATGATTGGCATTTATACTCCCCTTGTAAGCTTTCTCTCCATTGTCCTTTTATATGTATTGTTCTACCTGCTCGTCTGTTTTATGATTCGAACGGCTGAGATCTATACCATCTGGGTTTGCTTGTCTCTGATTTAATCTTTTGGTTCCTCGATTTTGATCTTTCCCCCACTTATGGAAGATCTATGCTTTTACTAGATCTCCCTTCCTTCAGTCTCATATGATCTGGTTTCGGCTGTCCTTCAAGTCCACATTGAACGATTGCGAGGAAACTTGTTCACTTCTTCCTGAACTCTGAAGCTAATGTCGCTTCTTAGGGAGGTCCAATATTTCTAGCTGAAATGCGCCTGAACTTTACAGGTTCTGGGCAGATGTGTATACCAATATTTCTCGTGGTCTTGTACCCTGGAAGAATGGGTGTTTCTCAAATTTTATGGACTGGTTTCAAACTCTGTATACTGTAGTGCAGAAGACTGATGGACATCATATTTGGGTTTGGGGATTACGTCTTTGGTGGATGGAATGAGTTTTAGAACTCGAATCCTTTTCGTGACGTGTGTATGCTATTTGATGTCTTAAGCATTCAGAGGCGGAAATACAGGGCTTGTGCTGATAATAAATTCCAAAATCTGAAAAATGAATTGAGTCACTTCATTCTGCCTGTTCTTTATCATTGTAATCTTTTTGTGGAATGTGGTCTTTCATTTTGTTCTATTGTGAAAGAGCTCACTAAATCTATTTTGCTTCCAGATTACATCTGTGTTTGGCCTATATATCTGGTGTGCGGCAGCTGACCCTGCAGACTCGGGAGTGTTCAAATCGAAAAAGTATGTCAATATCCCGGATGAAGGGAAATGTTCTCATAAAAAATGTTCTAAACTTGGTGGGGACTCAGTGTCATTCACGCACGATCCAAATGCTGCCTCCGTGGAAGAAAAATCTGTTGATAAAGATACGACTGGTGCAGATGCAAATTCTAAGGACCTTTTGCAGACACAAAAGGATAGTGCACCATCAAAGAAATTATCCTTCCTTTCGTTGGCATGCTTCCCTTGTGCATATGTGTGCAATTGTTTGAGTTCAAAAGAAGAATCTTCCGAGCAACACATGAGTGAAGATGGCATGTTTTACTGCAGTTTGTGTGAAGTTGAGGTGATTGAGCATTCAAAGAGCTCATTGTTTCAGAGAACATGTTTTACTGCAGTTTGTGTAGTTGTATTCTCAATCTATTGCAGTTAGCCTAGCTGTAGGCATTTTTACCGAATGTTTATTGAGGCGGTCTTTAACTAATATAAGCAAATATTCTGGTTCAGGTTTTCAAGTACAGCAAGCACTGTAGGGTTTGTGATAAATGTGTCGATCGCTTTGATCACCACTGCAGGGTATACAAAATGTTTGAATTTGGCACCTCATTTCCTTCTTCAGTCCAGCTGCATGGATAGTTTTTTCACCATTTATGTACTTTGTGGTTCTGCAGTGGCTTAACAACTGTATTGGCCGAAAGAACTATCGACAATTTTTCACCCTCATGGTTACCTCTCTTCTCTTGGTAAGTTTGAGCATCCTCTCTGTTCTCATATTATTTCCAAAGCATAGCTTTGTCACGTCTTTTTGGCCTTCGCCCTTAGCCTACTTCTCAGAGACTAACAAATTGGATGGCAGAGAAATGTTTTAATATGCTGAGATTTGAAAGAATTATGCCCCTCAACCATAGATATGTCTTTTTTTTATTATTATTATTATAGGAGCTTTTAGGTTTCTAACGTCTTTTCCAATCAACCCTACTATTCACATCCAAAAAAAAAAAGACCCCACCTACTACTTTTTAGTTCTGTGATATGACTCTAATCCCTCCTTGCAACATGACAGCACCTCAAGACCATCCCATCAGAGTAAGGATTTATTTTCATGTCTGTTTCATTTTAATTAGTTATTGACAGGTTTATACATGGTTTGTGCACCTTGGGCTTGAGATTGCAGCTTATTGTACAATGGTCGAGTGGAATCCTTGTGCTGATCTGCTGTTTTGTCGAGAAGAAACGGTTTTCTGTGGAGATCTCCTCAAAGTTGGGTAGCAGTTTTTCTTTGGCACCTTTCATTATTGTAGTGGTAAGTGATTCTGACCATTGCCTGGCTTCTGTGTTTGGCTTGACAAGTCTCTCTTTACTCTGAGCAACAATGTAGACTGATTTCTTTTTAGCATGATTGGTTCGCTTGATGAGGTTGAAATGCTGTGTAACTTGTTTGTTTTTCTGCAAGAAGCATAAATAACATCAACATCCTTTGTGTACTGATCATTATAACTTCCATTTTCAGGCGGTTTGTACAATCTTGGCTATGATAGCAACATTGCCACTTGCTCAACTCTTCTTTTTTCACATCCTTCTCATAAAGAAGGCAAGTATAACAAATAACATGTTTCCTTTTCTCTGCTTTCTATTGTGAGGTTTTCAGTTTTCTGAAGGGGGATATATATTAATTGGGGGGGGGGTAGCTTCTTTACTCAGCATTATGATAGATTTATTGCTTACATCAATATATTTTAAACAGGGAATTACAACATATGATTATATCATAGCTCTAAGGGAGCAAGAGCAAGAGCAACAGGGAGTAGGTGGCCAGCAAAGTCCTCAAATGTCTGTTGTCAGCTCGTTAACTGGACTGAGCAGTGCAAGCTCGTTCTCTACCCTCCACCGAGGTGCATGGTGCACTCCGCCACGATTGTTTCTTGAGGATCAGGTAATGTAAACCAAGTCTATCTTTTGTTGCTTATTGAAGCTTGTTCTTAACTTCGAACAGCAGCCGCATTTGCAGTTAACTTTTTTTCTTCTTTTTCCTTTCAGTTTGATGTGATTCCACCAGAGACGGGGTCTGTTAGTTCTCTAGGAAAGAGGACTGTTAGTGAGGAAGCAACAAAGAAAAAGAACCCTGCTGCTGTAAGGATCAGCCCATGGACACTGGCTAGACTAAATGCAGAAGAGGTTTCAAAGGCTGCTGCAGAAGCAAGGAAGAAGTCCAAAATTCTGCAACCCGTGGTTAGATCAGGAACTACTTTTGAACGAGAAACAGACAGTGGTTTTGGCAGTAGTGGTCACCGAATGGTTTCACGACCTGAAAATAATAGAAGGCGGGGGAATAAGCGGGTGCGACTTCCAGCTGATCTACCTATGCAACGCCTGACAAATATTCCAGCAAAAGCTGTTGAAAAAGGCTTCTCTGGCACATCAACCAGCCTTGGCCCTCTTCAGCTTGAAGCACGCAGTGCTTTCCAAACAAGCAGAGCAATGTCGAGCTCCACCATGGTCGCCTCTTCTCCAGAAAGTAGTTTGGACTCTCCTGACATCCATCCATTTCGAATATCCTCCTCCGGAGCTGAAGAGTCTAAGAGACTCACAGGCTTATCTGCAGCTAATGCAGCTGCTCAAAAAGGACTTCCACTGTCAAGGTCGACTAGTGATGGATATGAAGCTTCAGGTGGGGAGGACAGTGATCGAGTTCCTTCGAGGATAGTTCAACGACCGATGAGTTGGAACAACGTCTTGTATGGTTCAGATCAGGACGAAAGGCTTGCCCAACTGCAAGCATCATCTTCTAACCAGATTAACAGCAAACATACCCGATTATGAGGTTTCCGAACAGGTTTATCTCAACATCGACGCGGTGCAAAGTTGGTAATTCTTTCATTCTCCATCCAAGGAATTCAAGCACCAATCAAACAACTTATTCTGTAAAGTGAAAATGTAGTCTTGGCTTTGCAATCAGTGAATCAAAGGCTTGACAGAAGGTGTGGGAAAATAGAAAACTCGCCGAACTCGGCAGGCAGTCGAATTTATTAGTTTATTACTTGCAACACCCGGATTTACCTTGTTTGATATTAAGTGAATTCCTTGGATTGCTTTTGTTGAACTTGTGTTAGTTTCAACAGATGAATTCTTGTTTATCATCCATCTTTTGTCATGCGCTTCAACTTCAACACTACAGGTTTTTTTTAGCAATGTTGTCAATTATGTACCCATACATTGACCTATTTGATGAACTTTGACATCACCAACAGTCCAATTCTTAGGAATGGCCAAATTCCACCTTTGTCAAACATTTACATTTGTCATTTGTGCCAGTTGTCTTTCTATTATGCAATTCCTAAACTTTCAATGTCAAGTTTTAGTCCTCTTTAATAGCTCTTCAAATATTCTATTTTATATTATACCATTCTCTAAATACTACACCGACTATATAAAGGAATGATCACAAGTGAGGACAATTATCTCTAATGGTATGAAGTCTTTTGGATGAAACAAAGTTAGGAAGGTTGATACTAAAGTGAAGTTTTTTTAGAGGTATCCCTAACAAGTTGTATACGATTCAATCTCCTAACTTAGCTACATCGATAGAATTCTCGAGTGTCAAACAAATAAAGGGAAGATCGTAGAAGATGTATTCATGGTGGAGATCAGTGGTTAAATGCTACCAGATTTAGCTCACATGACGATTTGAGGTACCAAAGTACATTAATGAGAGACAATAATTTTATAGGTATTTTACCTATCCAACTAGGTCTAGACTATCAATTCATAAAAAAGAGATGTTACTATGTCGTTTCTTTCAATAATTGGAAGGTGGTAGATGAAACCATTTACATAAGTTCAAATTGGTTTATTTGTCCTTATTCATGTAGCATTGATGGTGTGGTTTATTATATATGGTTGGAACCATAACTAAATCAGAATCAATGCTTACTTGTTGCTTGCAACTTGATTTTTCAATCTTCCTCTACATCTAAATTTGATGCCAACACTTTTGCATATTCTGTCATGCCAACCCAAGAAGAACCTTTCCTTACTTTTTTAGTTTTGTGCTTATTTGTTCCCCATTTTCTTAAATTATTATTACCTTAAAAGTTTAGGAACTATATAAAAAAAATTTAAAGTTTAAAGTTTAAAATTAAAAGATAAATTAATGAAAGTAAATTGGTGAAGATTTTATTATGATGTAAATCTCATATAATCTCTCTTTTACCTTCAGCTATTTACACTATTTTAATTCTTTAAATTTCAAATTAAAATTTTGGTTAAGTTATAATAAAAATATCTTCACTATATTTCTTTAAAAAAGTTTAGTTTAAAAGCATCTATTTGATCCTTACACATAACACATATATAAAGTCTTATTGTTTTACCTTATAACCATAAACCATATAACTCTTATGATTTAATTTATAAGATTCTTTTTCAGTGATGTTAATTACTACAAAGTTTGTAATGAATTTTTTCCTTTTGGAAAAAAAAATGGTAACGATTTAATTATTATTGAAAGAGGAAAATTTATTGAAAATATTTATAAAATCAAATTCTATCCTATTATTAATACAAATATCAATTTTTAGTAATGAGCTATTAATTGAAAAATGAATTTGACACTCAGCCCTAATCAATTCATTCATTAATCTACATTTATGACAAAAGAAAAACTTTTACTTTAATATACAATTAATAAGTTTTAAATACTATTGGATCTCTTCGTTTTGACTTTTGATTCTTATATTTTTCAATTTTGTTAAATTTGATCCATATATTTTGATAGTTTATTAGTTATTATATTTTAAAATTTGGTTCATTTTAGTATTAAACTTTACTAAATTACCATTTTAGTCTTATAAGAATGAAAATGAAAATTGTCATTTTTAAAAAAAATACAAATAGGAAAATTAACATTTGAAAATCCAAAATGAAATTTGAAATAGAAATTGTTATTATTAAGAAAAAAAGAAGAAGTATTAATTAAAAGGAAAATAAAATTTGGAGGATCATGTTTGACGCCGATTACTTGTATGAGGAAGACAAAGACTGTCCCTGAAAGAAAGCCAACACAAATGACAGATTATTGAAGAAAGAACGCGGAATTTGACGTCTGTATCCTCAAATCATCCTTCCAAATACCCCTTTTTCTTCTCCATTCTCATTCCCCATTACCCACAATCCTAAATCCTTCTTTTTTTCCTTCCCATTTCCCGTAAACTTCTGTTTCCCATAATTCCATCAATGGCGTCCTAATTTCCCTTTTCGTCTCCTCAGATCTGACCTTTCTTTTTTTCCCATTTCTGAATCTTCTTTCCCTTTCATGGGGTTCCTCTTTTTTTAGCTCTAACCCCGATCTTCTCCTCCAATCAGAGTTAACTCCAATGGAATTGTCATCCTCTGTTGATTCCCTTGATACCCACCAGGATTCTCTTCCCATCAACAAAGAATACGATGATTTTCCATTGGTTATTGTGGGGTCAAAACCCTCTGATTTTGGAATCCAACCCGATAACCAGTTCCACTCGATGAGCGCATTGGAGATCTTGAGAGAAAGCGTTCGGATTCTTCGTTACAATTCTACTGCGTTTGTGCTTATTGCCATTTTGCTCATTTGCCCTGTTTCCGCTGTGTTTCTATCCAATGTGTTAGTTGATGAGTCGGTTGTTAAAATGCTGACTATTCGATTGATATTAGTTGCTAAGTCCAGTGGGCTTCCATTGATGCCTATCATTGAACATTCATGCCAGAGATTTGCAGAGTCGATTCTTTCCTCAGCTATGTGTTTTCCTTTGTTTCTTACTCTTTCTTTGGTATCTAAAGCGGCTGTCGTTCATACGGTGGATTGTACATATGCAAAACGAAGGTTTGAATTAGGCCTGTTTCTTGCTATAGTTCGTAATATATGGAATCGTCTTCTCTCCACGTATGCTTCGGTGTGTCTTGCAATTGTTGGTTGTCTTACAATGTTCTTGGTTCTCCTTGGAGCTGTTTGCA
The DNA here is from genome assembly GCA_025688845.1 of Cucumis hystrix. Taxonomy (NCBI): domain Eukaryota; kingdom Viridiplantae; phylum Streptophyta; class Magnoliopsida; order Cucurbitales; family Cucurbitaceae; genus Cucumis; species Cucumis hystrix. Next base: position 15,636,416 of record CM046892.1, on the reverse strand, counting down.
GTACTCTTTATGTATTGGGGTTTTCGCCTGATCTAATTGTATCTGCTGCTGTGATTGTGGGGCTTGTCTTCTCTGTTATTTTTGCTAATGCTGTCATCATCTGCAACATAGGTATTGTTATCTGTGTGTTGGAAGATGTTGCGGGACCTGGGGCATTGCTTCGATCTTGTGTTCTTATTAGGGGTCAAACTCAAGTGGGTCTTTTGATATTTCTGGGATCTACAATTGGGACAGTGTTTGTGGAGGGATTGTTTGAACATAGGGTTAAGACATTGAGCTATGGAGATGGGTCTTCCAGGATATGGGAAGGCCCTCTTTTGGTGGTTATGTATTCATTTGTTGTTCTTACTGATTCTATGATGAGTGCAGTTTTTTACTTCAGCTGCAGATCTTCGAGTATGGTGATCTCAAATGGTGAACATGATTCAATTTTGGATATTGCTGTCTCTGGTGGATCAACTGGTATTCTTTGATTTGATAGTTTCATAGGTTGGATTAGACACAAAGATCTCTTTCTAGATGATACCAAAGAAGATGATAGCGCCGGTTAGGAATACATACTTCTTAATTGTGTTGCCTTGATTTTCCTTCTGTCAAGTCACAAAGATCTGATATATTGTGAAAGATTACATGTAGTAAATGGCAGAGTCTATTCTTACATTGTAGATAGATACTTGATACACATGGATATATATATATATATATATATATAAATATTGCTTCATTGATGAGCATAAGATGTGAAGAAAGCAGAATCTCTTCATAGGTTTGGAGCATCATTAATAAGATGTCACTTTCAGGTTAGTTAGATCGCAGAAACGCTTGGAAAATTTTGATTGAATAGTTTTCTAATGCGAGAGATCATTATCTGTGACTATTTATGGAATGTAAACAATCATTTGGTGGTCAGAATGTTGAATTTGTTCTGAAAAATGAATATGAGAATTGATGTTGTGCAGTAGAAAGTTGAAGGGAGCAAATTTCCTTAAACACTGGATTCAAGTTGGAAGGCTGCAAAATGAGTGTAAAGATAAGATGTTCATTTGGAAGAACGCTTCAAGTTTTCAAGGATATTGTTCATTTTGGACAGCATTTCAACATCTGTTTTCCTCAATTGATACTGTTTGGAAACTTTGAGCGGCATCTAGAATAAGTTCTTGATCGATTCTTTGGCGCCTGTAACCCGAGGTCCAGCTTTTGAACTTTTCTTCTCTTAAATTGCTTTGCTAGTTCTTCAGTTTGATCTACTGCACTTGCTCTTCTTCTTACCCATTTTTGGTTTGGTCAATTCTCAAACAATGAATGATGCGATTTGAGGTTTCATTCAATAACAATAACTTAGAAATCCATTGAATATCTATGCTTTCTGAGTATTTTTCAACTTTCATTCCAAGTATGCTCATGAAAACGTGTTTTCGTTATCCTATCAATTGAAGTAGCTTGAATTAGCTACTACTTTATTTCTTACTTTGTTTCATCTCAACCATAATTATTGATTCATATCAATGTATTTTTCCCCGAATATAATTAAGAACGTAATCTAGCCAACTTGTTTATGACTTATCTCCATAATTCATTGTTTCAATCTCGAAATTGACCAAGGTTCCATCAGGAAAATATCTTAAACGGGATGAGAAATGCATTTTTGTCATTCGTGTATTTGGTCCAAGAGTAGAACTCTACCTATCAATTTTATATCTTTATCAACTCTATAAATCTAGAGTGGGTTATATTTCAGAACTCATTGGTTTAGATCTATCATAAAATCAAAAGGTATTGTAACTTGTAAGATAATAATAATTTGGAAGTACACAACTTTAACAACAATCTAAGTAAGAAGAGAACCAAACATGATCTTCTTGGTGTTGTGGTTTGGGCAAATCGAATAGGGGCAGGAGAAAAGCCCACCATCAATAATCCATAACAACATTCTCTTCAAGCTTAAAGTGAAAGCCCACAATTCAAAGAACCCAAATATCATCATCATCAATCATCAAACAATGGGAAATCTGGACGAGTATTAAACAAAAGGTGTTCATAAATGCCACTGTACATTAGAACAGAACACAGAGATCACAGAAGAGAGAGAGTGAGGAAATAAGTTTGAGATATTGGCATATCCGTCCCGTCTGATCAAATCAAAAGAACAGACGGAGCAAAAGGACGAACGGGACGGGACCCTTCCTCCTTTTTTCTTGAAAATCGACAATACATTACGCCACCACAACAACAACAAAAAAAAACGTCATGTCGGTATAGAATGAGCTCGTTGTCGTTCCATAAGGATTCTTGGAGATTGAGCCAATTACCTGGACTGGACCCTCCTCCTCCTCCTCCCTCCTTCAGAATAAGGTTCCATCACCGACACTAACGAATCTTCTTTCCTTTTTCTTATTTACTACTACCACTACTCTCTCTTCCTTTAATTTTGCCTCGATTTTCGATTCTTATTTTGATTTTTTCGTATTAACCTGGATTGAAGCCTGAGTAAAGGTTTTGACCGTTAGTTAGTGGAGGAATTTGGTTTTGATTGAAGAAGAAGATAACCTAAATCTTCCTTTCTCTTTCACGAATTTCAAGACCATCTTTCCTCAACTCTTACTTTCCTTTCCTTTCCTGAATTATAAGAATTCAATGGGTAAAATTCCAACCTTTTTCTTTTGATATTTACTTTTCTTTATTTGAGTTTTCCAACTTCAACCTCGTAGAAGTGGGGCCAACATGACGAACTCAACACCCCCAAATTACCATACGGTCCTTACCCCTCTTCGTACCGTGCCACCTCACCATACACACACCCACACATTTCTAAGAATTAAATGCATTGGTGATTTTCAACCATTACTCATAGTGAAGTTATTTACTTATGAAAATTAAAATGTAGACTAACATTTAAATTAGAACACTTAATTGATAACTTTAGAGATATAAATTAATATTTTCTTAGACCTCCTAAAATAATAGTGGAATGAATTTTTTAAAGTAAAATGCTTTTTGTAAATAAAAAAATGTTTTTGTTACACTTTGTTAACAGTAAATTATAACAATAAACTATTATAATATATAAAAGAAAAAGAAGATTAGATTCCTTGGAGAGAGAGAGAGAGAGAGAGAGAAAGGGTTTGGCCCTTAAAAGAAAAGGTTTGAAGGAGGAGTTTAGTTTTAGTAGGAGAGACAATATAAGTTGAGATTTGAGAGCCCTTTTTATCTCTCTCTCTATCACTATCAATCTACAAACATTGTACCATCCTCATATGTCACAACCAATGGATCTCTTAACAAATTTTATACTTTATTATTTGGTATCTAAACATTTATTCCTTTCAGATTTTGTTTTATGTTTTTCTTTTTTCTTTTTAATTCCTTACATATTATATTTTAAAATGCAAAATTTTACTGAATGACACATTTAAAAATTTCATGTGTTAGGCTATAAATTCAATTCATTTTTTTGAATATATAATATAGTGTGTAATGTATTATATAAAATTTTCAAGTTAAACAATTAGGATTTAATCTCTCTCCCTCCTAAAGACTATTTATGGAGGTTTTTTTTTTCTTTCAAATCATAAGAATTATATATGAAGTTTTATCAAAACTATACTCTGACTTCTTCCAAATCATAGGAATAATTTTTTTTAAAATACAAATTATATTTTTTAAATCATAGGAATAATTTTTTTTAAAATACAAATTATATTTATAAAAAATGTAAAACTAATTTTATGATTTACAAATATTGAAGGATTCAATTTCAAAATCTATCACATAACACATATTTGAAAGCATAACATATAACAATGTTTTCATTAAATTCATTGTTTCCAAATTGTCTACCAAACATCCCATAAGTCATACACAACCAAAACTTATGAATATTTCCTGTACCATAAGATAATGTAGAATCTAAATACTTTAAGATAAACTCATAGTAAGAACAAAAAATGAAAATTTCAAATTCGATTCAATTATGAACAAATATGCCTAAAGCATGAAAGTTGGTGCAACTGCTAAACATTATAAGTTATTAATGTTACTTTCGTAAAACGAATAAGAACACTTTCCCCTACCAACTCTTTCTTCATGTGTATTTTTGGGTATATGATGGGCTGAGGTGACTGTTAGAGTTTGCTATTGGAGATATTGGAGACACTGATATAGTTGGTCAAAGTTGGTCACCGCAGTAACTATCAAAATTGGGGTGTCGAAGAAGGCAGTAGTCGGGCAGAGTTGAAGGTTGGAGGTTGTCAATGGAGATGATGGTCTTTGTCAGAGGTGGTCACGTTGTTTTTAGAAGTAGTGGTCAAGAGCTTGGAGGTGGGTATCGTCCAAGCATCCTTGAAGAGAGATGGTTGCTGTCAAAGATAGGAATCAAAGGTAAGTTCTTGAAGCATGGAGTCACTAGAAAGTAGAAACATTGGACTAGGAAAAGATGTCAATTTTTTTGAAGAATATGCAAAATTTAATGAAATAAAATCATAAAAACCTTGTTCTTGGATATTTAAAAATAATTGTTTCAGAAAAATTGGAGAATGGGGAGGGAGTTTGATAAATGCAGAAGAAAGAAGGCAAAAACATTAGGGGGAGAAGGGACCCATAGAGGGGTGATGGGTTCAAGAAATTATAGTCTTTGTGTCGCGTCGGATTCAGAATCCGTGCAGTACTTCAATGTAAAATCTGACGTAGAGACATTAATGGTTTTGATAAAAAGCTGTAACCACAAACAGCCTTAACAAAAAGGAAAAACCAATTGTAATAATAATTAATTAAAATGAAAAAGAATTCCCCATTTCTTTTTTCATTTTTCATTTTTTTCCTCTACAGACAAAATGGCAACTTCAAAAGTCAGAACTTCACTTTACTCCTTTCTCTTTGATAAAAAACCTTTTCTCTCCTTCTTTATTATTTATTCCTCATGGGGTTTTGCTTTGCATTGCATTGCATGAATCTGTAATGTCAGCTACAATTTTTATTATGTTAATATTTTTCTTTTTTTTTTTTGCAATTTTGTTTCTCTTTTTCCCAAACTACCCTTCTCTGTTTTCTTCTGCTTTTTGCTGTGTGATCTCTTTCAGTACTTCTGACATTTTGGACTTCTCTGAGGGTCAGTTTGGACATTTTGAATGTGGGAATTGGCTTCTTTATATGATGATCTAAGGCTGGGGTAGGTTCTGAATTTGCAACAGCAACATTTTGTCTTTTAACTTTATTGCTTTAACAAATATGATATCTTCTTCTAAAAAGTTCTTTTTCTTTCTGTAATTTTTCTCTCATCATTTTTTTCTTTTTTATTACACACACACACTCACACCTGATGAACTACTTTTACTTTAGAGCTATAATAATAGGAGAATTATTTAAGTGTAATCTAGAAACTTTGTACTCTGATAAAACCTGGTAGAAAAAGGGAATTACTTGTAAGTTTTTAGTAATCATTTTGATGCCCATTACAAATAATCAGTTTAAAGAAACAGTTTCATGGAATGAAGTTTAATGAATTATGTTACTGTTCATCAGAAATATCTACATATTATTCTATGGTCATAACAGTAGATCTTCTTTTCAAATGTTGCCATTTATTAGGGAATACAAGCATGTTGATTGGGTGAGGGTAGTTGGTGGATTGGATGCAGTTTAGATCAATGGCATCAAAGATATACATTGGTTGCATCAGTTGATGAAAGTTACAACAGATTTTCAACAGTAGAACATTAGTTTCCTAACATTTTCGTTAAGTTTCGGTAGAGGCGTTGTTTTTGGAGGGGCAGCTCGAGAGACAGTAGATATTCCTCGAGTATGAGTTGTTGAGTCGGATCGTTCAAGGTAAAGTCTACCTCTATAAGCAGCAAGATGAGCATAATAAGCTGGAGGTACTAATGAAACAGGCTTTGTGCACCTGTTGTATGTGTAGCATAAGTTGTAAACTAGCTTTTGTAGTTCATCAGAAGTGAATTGATTCTCATCACACAGAATATGATAATGTGTAGGCCTGCTTGTTCCCTTCACCCCCCAATGGCTGCAGAGATAGAAATCGAATTCCTTCGGGTGAGTAATTACGGTATCAACGACTGTCCCGGGAGGAATATTTTCATCGAGAACCTCAGTTTGATTAGAAGATGGATCGACTTTGAATGGGAACAATCTTGTGTGATGTCTCTTCTGAACAACAGCAAAAGTTATAGGAGGTTTATAATTGTGGAACCTAGAACAAGCTATTTTTATAGCTTGCAATTCCTCTTGAAGTACTTTGTAGAATTGGGTTTCACTCACACCGTCTCTGAAGAATATGATTCGTGATGGCAATTCATTCACTTCTTGATAAAATTCCTCGAGCAGCTCTTCGACCATTGTTCCGAGATCCACAATAATTTCTTGTCTGTGTGTTTGTGATCTCATTCTGGAGACATACTTGTTTGCTGCTGGCCAATTCATGCTACCAACCACAGCAGCGATGGAGGGGCTAAAATCATCCAAGGGATGAGGATGAGTTACATCTGCACCCATGAAGATCACAGGCTTATCAATTCGGAGCAGTCGAGGTACTTGTGAATGTAACGAATTGTATAAAGCAACAGTGCAACCACCAACCTTGGCATTAATCTTAAGAGCCAAATTAGCCAGAAATTGAGAGCTCAACTTGGCAAGATTAGGATAAAGGCAACATTGACTTACAACGCCGATACTAGTCTCAGCAATGCGTTTCAAATCTGCATAGCCTTTGTGTTTTCTCTCCATAACACATATCAAGAGCTGAAGGTTGTTAGATGCAGCTCCATGAATTTTCTTAAGCTTAGATTCCAACAGTGAGACACTGTTGAGTACTTGGGTTGATTCAAATTGAGGTGGTACAACTGTTTTACTGTTGAGAAATATGCCTAATTGGTCACATCTTCTTGAGAGCTGGTTTATAAATCTAGGAATGTTTGACCTCTGATCCGGGACACCACCAAAACTTATCAATGCCCATCTCTCAATTCTCGTTCCCTCAAAAACGTGGCAATCGACAAGGTTCCACTGTCGGTCATGGCGGGAGGGAATTAGATCTCGAATCTGGCCACCTTCGCCAAGCTTTAGCTTGGGTGGTTGAAGAACTCTCCCACTTAATTTGGTCATTTCCTTTGAAACTTGGAGGCTGAATTCTCTTCCCTGGACCCCACTGTCAGCCAAAGCAAACAAATGATGTTAGAAAGTGAAAAAATAAATACTTAAGCAAATTGAGAATCAAAATACATTCCAATAGCAAATTGTTTTTGGAACTTTCCAAATTTACCTGGTTGGCCCAGCAGGACCTTGCATTACACCATCAATATTAGCTTTCCTTTCCTTTGGCCTCTGGCAACCCATCTTAAGCATTCTTGTAGTCTGTTCATCAGTGAGCTTCCCAAGAAACTTTTGCCCTTCACAAATCATACAAAGCTCCATAGGAAGATAACATGGCTTACTCCTACTAATCTGCAAACAAGGCAAATTCCTGAATTGAATGTCATAGTTATAATGATCCTTGAAGTAACCCACCAATCTTAGATTCTTCCCATTTCTATCAGCAAACCAGAGACTCTCAGTAGGTTCATCTGTTAAGCCATAAACTCTATATCTTTGAACACTCTCTCTGTGACAAACAAATACTCTGATATGCATTAAAGCCTTCTCCACTTCCTTCTTTTCTTCAATGGTTAAACCTCTTGTCTTCCTCTGAGAAAGATCTCTAAGAAAATCAAGACGTTTTTGTAAGTAAGGAATCACTCCAATGCTTTCATGGAAAGCAGTGACAGAACAATCTACATTCATAGCTAAGCCTTGTTGTGTGGGTCTAAGGCTTTGGAAAAAGCCTCTCAAGCCAACAACTCCTCCCCCAATTTCTTTGCCTCCCCACATTGAACTGGAATACAGAGATCTTCCCACAGGTATACATTTCTCATTTGGACCTTCCCTCAATACAACATCTAAGGCATGAAGATAATCCTGAGGAATTGGAATCCAATCATCTCCCTCTTTTGTTATGTATCTATTCAGTTCCATCCCATCAAATTTTGAGACAAGTTTGATACTTATCCTGAAGAGTTTAAAGGCTTGCTTATGTTCAATCTCTCCTTCACTAACTTTCATCCTGCTGGAAGGAATTGGAAGGCTGACATAAAACTCAAGCCTATCTCTTACAAACTCAATTGGGCTGTAAAGATTCTTGCGGCCATCATAAGCAGGAGACGCACCAGAGAGCAAATCTGAGTTATCTTCGACGAGTTTTTGTTTGATCATTCTAGCAACTTCTTTAGAAGGGTTGGGAGAAATTTCTACATTGTAATGATAAATACGTTGTGAAGGGTCAAATTGAACTAAGAAATGGTTAGCTAAAAGAGGAATAACTGGCCCTTCCACACCTCCAGAATCTGGTCTTCTTGCAGCCACTAATACTTCTGGTTTACTTTGACTCACTTTTCCATTTTCTTCTTTAAGTGGCAAACTGCTTTTCAGTCGTAGCCCTTCTGGAGATGAATAAAAATAAAAATGTCAGAATGATTACAATCCACCGACCCCCACTTAAGAAACTGTGGAAGTGCAGAGTCAACAAATCCCTAATCAAATAAAACAGAGAAAAACACAAGAAAGAAGAGCGTTCATTCATAGAGCCTTACCTGGAGAAATCTTTATTATTGGGACATGGGTATCAGAGGTGGCAGCTAAAGGAGGGTTACTGAGCTTACAAGAAGGCTTCTGCAAATGGGGCTTTGGTCTAGTGGTTTTACTTGGAGGAAGAGCAAGTTGCAGAGGTATAGGAGAAGGAAGAGGAAGTGGAAGGGGAAGGGGAAGGGGAAGAAGGACAGGACAGCATCTTTGGAAATGATTCTGGTTACAGAAAGCATACTGATTTGAGTACTGCCATAGCTGATGATGCTGATATTGATGATGAAGAAGATGAGGGTGAGGATGGGGATGAGGATGATGAGGGTTAATCCTGGCTTTGAAAGTCCCAGTTTTGTTGTTGAATTTGTTGGTAGTCTTAGGCTCATCTGACTCTTCCATATGATATGATTAAGAGAGAAAATGGTTTCATGCGGATGAGAGAAAGTGCAGTGGTGAAATACAACAGTAAGTGAGAAATGGGTTCTGTTTTTTATTTGTTTATATCAACTGCAAGGTATCTCAGTGCCTGCTGAGACTGTAGTTGCAGCTGCAGAGAGAAAGAAAAAGGAGAAAGAAAAGGGAAAAGAGAAAGAGCGAAGGTTTTAGTTTCTTAAGGTTCAATATGCCTGGGCCTGATGGATGTTTATATGCTGGTTTGTATATCTGGAATGGAAAAAAGTGGAAAGTGGGGTATGAAGTCTGGTTGTAAAGTTGGACACTTGGGATTCATTGGTATCTCTATCTCTCTACTTATTAGCCATTGGAATAGCTTCTTTGCATACTCTCCCAAACCATGTAGACCACAGCTAGTATCTCTTTTGGAAATAATGGAAAGAAAAAAAAAAAAAAAAAAAAAGGCTGCTTTTTTAATCCTTCAATTCCTCAACTAAGTCTTTTGGAACTAATGAAAAAAAAAGGTTCCTTTTTATTCCCTCAATTTAATTTTCTAAATATTAACCTAAGATATATTGATATACATTTTTTAGTTTTAAATTGATATACTTAGACAACATAAATTACTATATACCACAGAATCAAACTCTTGCCCAACACCAAAATATAAAATGAAAAACTCCAGATATTTTTATATCAAAACTGATATTTTTTCACCTCTCAAGAGATGGTTCAGTAACAACTCTCTCATTGAAGTAGAATCGGATTCGCCCAAATTTCTTAACTTTTAAATTAAGAACTTTCTTTTGCTACGGAAATTGGTTTTAGTTAGAAAGACAGTTTAATTTTGTCCATTTTTATCAATGAATATTTTGTTTAGCTTGAAATATTTTTTGAGAATTATAAGTTTGATTCTAAAATAAAAAATTTAGGGTTGGAATAAATGAAGTGGCTTCCTCCAATGAATTGAGGTTGCCAAAGGGGCATTTTTGTTTGAGATAATCGAATAAAGCCTTTATTTCTTATCCATTGTTGGAGGTCAATTCATTATGCCTTAATAAGAGTTTGTACTTCTCCCAACTCCACACTTTTCTGATGAAATGATTTGTACCAATTTTTTTTAGTTGCAACTTAATGAGCAAATATGACCCACAATTATTATAGATACTCATTCAATAATTTTTGTCATTTTCATTTTGTATCATCTCTTCATTTTTGTCATGAAAGAGAGAAATATGTTCTTCAATTTTATACACACAAACATAGAAACATATTCTCCATCTTAACTCAATTTTATTTGTAAATATAACATCTCATATAATAAAACTTTAAGAGGGAAAAATGTGATCATATATTGTTTATGGGCTTCATCAAATCAAAGCCTTTCACAAATTGGAAGGTGTGTTATGAAACCAAATCTTGAACTGAGGCTGTTATACATTCGTGCATTCCCTTCTAATAATATATGAAAATGAGTTACTATAAAATAATTTGTTTTCAAATGGGAAAAAAAATTAATATTTTGTGTGATTTCTACTATGATTTATTCAAACTTTGAAATTTGTAATACCCAACCGAAGCATAAATCAATTAATAAAGCGCCAAATATCAATTGTTAGAACTGAAAAATATATTTAAGGTTAAAAGAATACTACTAATTTCTAAACTTTTATAGCGATAACAATTTGGTACTTGAAATTAATCCACAAACTTCCAAATTCATAACGATTTAATTTCTAAATTTGAAGAACTAACAATATAATCTATATTAAAAAAATATTTTGCAAAATTAAGTGTTAATTCTTATTATGAACATAACCTATCATAAAAAAAAATCTCTTCAAAATTAAGTTTCAATTTTTATGATGTAACGACTTTGTCTTGATAGTCTATACGTAGATAAAAGTATTGACTTTCGGTCTACACTTATAAAAAATTTTTGTAATATTTTAGATCTTAGTAAGAAATTTTGTAATATTTTAAATCTTAGTAATATTTCTTACAATAAAGATTAATTCATAATAAATTTATAAATTGTTACAAATCTAAAAGTACAGCGAATAAGAATTAGATAAATTAAAGTCCAACAATATGCAGACGAGAGCCAAACCAAAAATGAAATGAAGAAAAACAAATTGGAAATCGTTTAGTCAAAATTCAAAAAGGGTTTAGATGTAAAAATGGGAAGACAAGAGGTAAAGAAGATGAATGATCAAGAAATTGGCAGTTTCATTGGTCTATTTTGTAGCAGTGTGAAACAGTGAAAAACAAGTAGGAAGGAATTGAAAAGCAACAGAATAATGTGTGAACAATGGAAAAGACAAGGCTGTTTGGTACCTGATTTTGACATTCAATTTGTATAATCAAAATATCTTATTTCGATTATCATCATCCAAACCACCACCAAACAGTTCTTATGACAAACGACATCTCTATGTCACAAAAACCATACATCTCTTAAAACAAATCAACATACTAAAAAAGTAGAAATTGTCTTGTTATATAGATAACCCGTCCACCAAAATGCAACAATGTACATTATTATTTCCACTTCACTTTACAGAAAACAAAATAGAACTTCATATGCTATAGTGAGCTTAACTCGCTTAACTCAACAATAATTAGGTTAAAATGTTTGATTTTCATCACTGCCTACAGTTGTATTAGAAAAAGAAAAGGAATAGAAATACATACCACAAGCAAGGTGTCATGGAGATTGAGTTCGACCTTTTAGTATTAAAAAGGCACAACAAAAGATGTTTCAATTACGGCGACAATGATAACAACAATTTAATCAACAAAGTTTGATTAGTGCCGTTCAAATCTCTAGCTCTAAATTACGCACATGATTAAGGAAAAGAAAAGACCAAAATAGAAGCAAGAACAATATAAATTGAAAGAAAAAGAAAAAACATGCATCTGCCAAAAAGCCACCTTTTTGTGCTCTTTTTATACATTTTACTCAATAACATGATTGGTGGGAGTGAATGGAGGATAAACATTAAATGGGATGTTGAGCACTTGGGGAAAGGTGAGTCTACTTTTGCCTTTTCTTGTGTTCTCTTTTCTATTTGTTTTCTTAAGAACATTGTATCTATATCTTAGGATAGTGTTTTTTTCTTGTGGTCAGGTCAAATAGGCAAAATTCAACTCATCACATTCCATTAGTGTTGACAGCTTACAATTTTCACATTAATATACCAACGGCGTCGACAATTTTTTTTGGCTTTCGGTTGGATCGGCCAGCATTTTAGGCTTTTGGCTTGACTAGACAAGAATAGTCATTACTAATCTAGGTCAATCAAATCAATAGAAAATTTTCATCTAAAGTTGTTTTTGGGAGTAATAATCACTACAAGAACACATAAGAAAAACAACCTATAATAATTGTTGTTGTCTTGACTATAGTAAACAACTTACCTGTAGATTATGATAACTACAAGTGGAAAGTGGTGGCCTATTTAATCATAGTTTTGTGCAATGAAAAGACCAAAGTTGGTTTCGGTGGGATAATGGAAATACTAACAAAAGGAAGAGACTAGACATCTTCCAAATCCAAATATGAATGTGATAGAGTGAGGGTAGTGAAGGAAATAGACATATTATCCTTTTTAACCTCTCATTGCGAGAGGGTAAATAAATGGGGTTGCAACCACTTGGGATTGATCCTCATAATCTTTGCTTGAAGACGAAAATTGAAAGCCAAAAGAAGAAATCTTTGGGAAATGATGATGAATTCTTTGGGTTTCACCAATCAAAAAGAATCCAAAGAAGTGTCAGGAGTAAGATACACTTGCACCAATAATACATACATAGTGGGTGGGCAGCATGATGCCAATTTAGTGGTGTTGTTTATCACAACCATAAGGTTCAACTCAAACTTATTCATACCAACATATATAACTCACAGGAAATTAAAGCCATCTCTCTCAACAAGAAATAATTTTAATGCCTACACTTAATTTACTGGTTGGATTGAGGTTTATTTTGGTCATTTGACGTCTAACACAAGTTGGTTGTTAAACAACTCAACTTCAATAGTGTACACATTATCGAGAAGTTTGCATATTTATCAAGAAACACTATCTTACAACTTTGCATCTTATACTTTTTAACTCCAACGTATTATTTTGTACATTTTATAATGCTTCAAATGCTTCCTAAGTTATTAGAAAGATATAGGTCTCTTTTAATCTATTGTTTTTCTTTTCCTCTTGATGAAGTCTATCTTTATCTAAATCAGTAGCCAATAGATTGAGAAAGAAGAAAATATTAGAATCTAATTAGGTAGCCAATGGATTGAGAAAGAAGAAAATATTAGAAGCTTGATCTCACAGGTTTGTGATGAGGGGGGGCCAAAGTTTTGATGAATGTAGAAAGTAGAAACATCCACAAGGGGAAGAGAGAGAAAGAGACTTTCTTCTGTACCTTCTTTTGGAGTTTGAATGAGTAGAATTGAACCTGAGTTAAAGTCAAAACCGTAGATACAAGAAATTGTGGAAGTGGAAAAACCTACCAGCAAAAAGTAAGATACATCAGTTCTACGAATAGATTGTAGTAATAACCGGTAGATAGGGCCATACAATTATAATCTAATCAAAGGAAGCACAGGTAACTATCTTGGCAATAAAAAATTAAAATAATAAATAAATAAAACTCAACGCCATTTACTGTGGGGGCCAAATGAGGACAAAAGTAGAACTCATTAGTGGTGAATTTAGCAATAATGATGTTTTAGACCTATGAAAAGGAATAAAAATAATGACATGTGAACAGTCATATCACTGTGGCCCTTATGAATGACTTGAGCTGGCTCGTCTATTTTACTTTCTGTCAACTTTGTGTTGCTTCCATGGATTCAGAAATTGCTCAAGAAAAAGCATCTGGTTGAATTAAAGAAAATAAGGGAAGGAATCAGTTGTTTGGAACTGTATGGTAGACAAGACTACATAAGAACAAACATTGCAAATTTAAGCCTTTGTTTCCTTCACGTTGTCCTACTCTTATTAGTTAATTACAAAGCTATAAGAGGTATGCCTCAATAATGCACAAGTCAATAATACTATTCTAATACGACTGTTTGTTCGGACTACTAAACACTGTACATTGTAAACTACACCTCCATGAATAATTTATATGCCTATTCTAATATTCAAACATTGGACAATAAGTCAAGAATTTTGAAAATTTTTGCAAAGTATCCAAACACCTGCATATAAAATATCCAACAAGATAACCAAAACAGGGCAAATAACTATCCCTGATTTGCCCTGTTTGTGGATCATGGAAATTCAGGGCCAAGAAGATGGTATCAGTTTGTGGATTTAAAGCCCGGTCCACAGAAATATTTGAATACTAAAGGAGCCGCATTTTCTCTAATCAATTTTAAATTTACATTAAGAGACTCGCCTCAAAAATTCACATGACACGGGATGAAAGATAATTTTTTTCCCAATTTATAGCTCTACCATACGCTTTGCACTTACTTGAAAACCAAAATATAATGATCTTGAAAGCGCCCTACATCAACTAAAGAACAAGCGAGTTTCTATAACCTGATCACATATGTATGTAGTAATGTACGTCACCAACAGTTACTTCATACATCTATCAATAATTTTTAGTCTTCAGCAGTAGAAATTAGTGGGCAGTTAAGACTGACGCCATTTTTTTAATACAAATGGTGTGGAAGGATTGGAACTAAGGACCTTCTAGTTTTCAACATATATTGATGCAAGTTTCAGCACATACTGATGCAAGTTGAGCTAAATGCTAAATTCATTTTGATTTAAAGACTATTGGCACTTGCAGTGAAGCTTACAAGCATCAAGGTTGGGTCACCATATTATCGTGACCAATTTATCTTAACTATTGCATGGTCATTCTCGTCTTCTCTATCCTTCTTTATCAAAGTCTGAGAACAACGTGTGGTGTTAAGATCAGCGTTAGAGAGAGTTGAATAATATTGCAGAATAATAGCAACTAAACTTACTTCTGCAGCATAAGCAGAAAAATTGGATAGGAACCGTCTCAGACAGTATCCATTAAAAACAAGCGTTAAAGTGGAGAAAGAAACACCAATGAAGTTGATGCGCGGGTGAGCCCTTCAGTGTGAGTATTCCCACAGCGATACCATGCGTGAGTAATAAAGAAAAATCATGCAACTGTGCCCAATAGCCCAGAACTTCCCGACAGTTTCTTACTTGGGTGCATACACATTTACAAACTGCGCGTTAAAAATGAAGCATAAGAAGCATTATTGTCGAGCATATGAGAAATAACTTCCAGTTTCAGCAAACGAGAGAAATACGCCAACCACAAATCAATAACACAGTTAAAACACTCATAGATGATAGAACTGCTTAAAACTGGAACTCAAACCAAAAAAAACTATTTTTAAATACTTGGCATATAGATTTCAAATTTAAGTTGTATTCTTTTTAGTTTATGGAGATGATTATTTCCAGATCCATTACCAAATGAAACTGAATTGAAACAAAAATATGACAGATATAATCATTCGGTGATAAGATTTCATACCATGTGCTTCATTTAAGTTCTATCTGAGAACTAAGATAATAGTTCGAACTTCGTAATAGTTGTATTGACTTGGGTCCCAGGGGCCAGGGCAGATATGTGCACTAACAACTGTGATTACTTATGTGGGATTTGATTGTAAGTGGACGAGCCTTCTGTAATGTGTTTTTGCATCATTCTGAGAATGGAAGAGAAAAAGAACGCAACATATTAGATTAACTATAATAGCATATTAAGTGCACCAACTGCCGGCTTTCATATGCAACTCCAACATAAGACATGTAGACAAGGAAATGAACTAGTTTTCCTGATACAAGTTTCTTTCTTCGTGTGAGAAAAGAAGAGAGGAGAAACATAAGTTTGAAGCTTACCATGAGACCTCGAGGTTTACTTGTCCGACGAACAACTGTATGAGACAGATACGTTGAAGGGTTCATGTGAAGAAATTCTCAACACTGTCACCGATACTTCTCCCCCCAAAAGCAGGAACTGCGCGAACTAAGATGGTCAGCTGATGAAACAGAGGCTTGGATGAACAAAATAGCCGATCCTTCTTGAAGAAATATAGTCGTACTCCAGCAGATTTAAACTGCAAAATTAATCAACATCATTCATTAACCGTACAAATTTTCTTGATCTACAATCAAGTTTAGACAGATGCCAAGAGTTATTACATATTGGTTGTGTGTGAAACTACATCCCTCTGTACTATACACTCACTCACGCGTTTAAGAAGCTAAGATAATAGGTTTATTTAAAAAACGGATCATTCTTTTAAAAGTACAGCTGTTAATCATTTTTTGAATGCACAAATGCTCATGATTTTCAACATCATGGGATCCTTGGATAGATTGCTGGTCAATTGGCTTCAGAAATATTAAATAATTATCACTGAAGCATATATGCAAAGAAGCACAAATATTTTACTTAATCACCAACATAGCACAGTAAACAGCAGATATGTTGGGATATTTATCTAAAAATCAGAGAAGTAGAAGTTGTAATGATCCACGAGAATGTGAATTCCAGTGATCACTAATCAAGGTAAAAATCTTAGAAACAAAATCAGCATATCCCGTACATTTTGTCATCAAAGGAAGCTGCTCTTTCCAAGATTAAACCCTTAAGAATGCGAGCAACGCAATGAGTTCCGATTAAGTCAGCACGAAAAAGAAAAGAAAATATCAAAACACATTGTGAGAACATGAAATGGCAGCCATGAAAACGAACTTGCATACTCAACAAGAAAACACAATTTTAATAAATGGACAATGTCCATTGCTATATACAGAAATGGTTGCCTGGCTAGACAACAGATATACTTCTAGTATTAATCAAGCAATGTTTTCAGTTGAAGTCCTGAAGATAGAGAACCAAAAGTGACCGTTCAAGAATATAAAACAACAAGACAAAAGCAAACCAATGCTTTACCACTGATCTCACTTCCCAACATGTTATTTTCCACCAAAAACCGGTAAGAATGTAGTACAAATAAAACAAACAGAAGATGGAAGTCACCTAATCACACAAATAAGGAACTTCACCCAAATATAACTTCTAAAGGAAAATGCACTTCTTGCTTTGCTTTCAGTTTTTAGCGTAGGCAGGAAGTAAATTAGCTCCTGCATTCATAGTAACTTCGTCGAAGCTTTTTAGTCCAACTGCGAACCTTTTTTTAGTTCTGTTCAGTTCAAAGAGAATCAAATCTTTGCATGTGCAACTCCCCCACGATAGAAAATGGAAAAGATAAACAATTGCCTGAATGAACTTAGTAACCTGAAAATCATAATTCGCATAAAAATTACCGCATCCAAACCTAACGATGACAAAAGCTTGTTTTCAGAAAGCATCCAAGCTTCTGTCATCAAATTGGTAAGAACGTATTAAACCAAACAACAGTACCACCGCTAAACAAAAACGCCACAAAATATTAGTGCACTTGTTCTCCAGTAGGCAGTAGCAAATACGAGCACTCACAGAAAAACAAGTGCGGAATGGGAATTTCTCAACAAGAACGACTCGCAATCGAAAGTATATCGAATTGTGAAGGTTCAATCTATAGGAATTTACAGGTCCAAGAGAAAAAAGAAAAAAAAAATGGAGAAAATAGCAAAGTAATTGACGGAGTAGAGAAGTAGAATTCTCAAACCTCCGCAAGAGTCTGGAAAGCCACAGAAAAACGGAATATGAAATTACTCGGTAGCGATCGTAACATGAAGACGAAGATTAAAGAGAAAGAGGAACAAAGTTAAGAAATGCGCGCGCTCTGCCAGTGACTGCATAAGTTAAAACAAATTCGCTCCAAACTACTATCTTAAACATCAATTAGATAGAGCAACTTGTTAAACTAAATTTGGGAAGGGGCCGCGCGAACGCAGGCCCCCGCTGCCACAAATTATGACGTAGGCTCTGCCACTTTGGGCAGACCTTAGGCGGGCACCCCTCCTAAAGTGCAATGGAGGTCACCAACCTAGGCCATGAGTCTTCATGATCGCCCATTGACCCCGTCCAGGTAAGTATGTTTCACAGGTTGGACTTCCTTCATTTATATACTGCTTCTAACTTCTCCTCTTCAAACGTTTTTCCGATGTGGGACAGTTTTAATATAGGCTTCCATCCTACCCACAAATGGGCTGTTGGACCTTCTCCTTGTGAAGGGCCGAATGAGCTCATGGAGTCATCTTGTGGCATTTTCGGCTCTTTTTTTACTTAATAATAATAACAATCAAGAAATTTAAATGCAGATTTTTTTTTTCGTTTCTATTATTGTTTTCTAATTCGTAACACTAATATTTTTCCATAAACCTATTCTCATTAGTTTCTTAACTGACCTTATATTTCTATAACAATTTTTTCTTGTCTTATTAGTTTCCTGCTTTTCTTTTGGGAGCTTCCGCTTTAGGGGAAGACGAAATCTTTTCGTGTGGGAATGGTTTGTTGTAAGAGAAATAAGGATACACAGAAATTAATTCCAATTCAGATGTTCATATTATTTTTATAGAGAACAGTTCGAATGTAACAAATAAACAATAATAAATTGAAAGGTTACCAAACTCATCTTTAAAAAAAGAAACATTTTGTTGAACTTTATTGTATACATTAGCTGTCACATATAGAAAATTGTGGTTCTCGATGCTAATGGGAGGATGAGCATTGAACTATAAGTTGAGAATTTCAAGGATTTTTGTGTAGTTTATTGACAAGATCATGGAAATTCGAAGCCAAGAAGATGGACTTAGTTCAAGGTCGGGTCATGGGAAATATATGAAAACTGAAGGATAGAGAGCCTCATTTTCTCTAATCAATCATAAATCTGTAGTCTTTTCCATTTATAGTATCTTTACCCTATCATAGACTTTTTATTCAATCTTTCCACTGATATGATATTATGTTACAAAGACTTGAAAACCAAAGCACAAATGGTCCTGAAAGTTAAACTGACACTCTTCATCATTCATCAACTAAACAGCAAGCAACTTCACCTAACCTCATCACACGTGTAGGTTGCAATATACATCATCACCGGTCAATAAATATATATCCATCAGTACAACAGCGGGCGGTTAAGACTGTCGGCATTTGTAGTGAAGCTTACAGGCATCAAGGCCGGATCACCATATGCGGTGATCAATTTATCAAGAAATTCAGCCATTGTAGGATCATTTTCATCTTCTCTATCCTTCTTTATCAAAGCCTGAAAAACAACAATGTGGGGTGTTAAGATCAGTGTTAGAGGGAGTTGAAGAATAATATTGCAGCCTTGCAGCAAGTAAACTCACTTCTGCAGAATAAGCAGAAAAATTGGGTAGAAACCGTTTCCGACAGTATTCATTAAAAAGAAGAGTTAAAATGGGGAGAGGAAGCAATAAAGTTGAAGCCAGGGGAAGCCCCTTCAGTGTGAATATTCCCACAGCTATAGCATGCATGAGTAACAAAGAAAATATCATGCAACTGTGTGCAATAGGCCAGAACTTCCCAGCAGTTTCATACTTGGGTGCATACACATTTACGAACTGCACGTTATACATAAAGCAAAAAAGTGTTATTGCCAAGAATACGAGAAATAGCTTCCAGTTTCAGCAAACGAGAAAAATATACTAACCATAAATCTGTAGAACAAAACTAAAATAAGATGACAAACCTGGTTGCGATAGACTATGTACTCCAAACTGAAGTAGACAAGAAGGAAGGGCAAAATAAGTGGAGCTAGGAAGAAATATGTGATACCAAGAAGTACAAAAAAAAGAATATTTGGAATGTCCTTGTGGTAAGGAATGGATGGAACTTCTAATTCGTGGTCCGAGTTTCCACTGAAAGGTCTCGTAACAAGACTGGTAATAAGAGGGAAGAGGTTGATGAGTTCAGATAGTGAGCTCGTCCATCCGGATGTGACAACATAAGCAATAAAAAATGAAGCCTACAATCAAGACAACGAGTCAGAAGTATAAAACATGGTGCCTCATGATCATATAAAGTTCCCAGTTTATTTATAAATTAATCCATTATTTCTATAACGTCACCAAATTAATCCTTTATTCAACTTTGGATAAATATTTGTAGTCGTAGAGTCTCCACCAGATTCTCAGGCTCCGGATCAGCCACAGGACACTATGCTTGCCTAATATTGTAAATTGTATAAACCAATGTAGCCAACTAATGATTCCAGAAACACCTTACCTGGAGTATGATATTTATGAAGCCTACCACAGCATGGAAGCAACAAAAAATTTTGAATCACAAATTCATGTCTTTGACCTAATAACTTTTACAGTGATAAGAAATTTGTCCACATGATATGATCCTCAAATAGAAGTGCAAGATGCCAATATATGATTGAAATTAAGTTTTAAAATGGTTACACTTGTACAACAAAGTTAACACAGCTTACGAATTTAACAACCTTGCCTAGCCAATTTAGACATACACAAAAATGTGAGAACCAAAGACACTATAGCTAAATCTCATTGAATCATATAAGTTCAGGCTTGAAAGGATATACAAATGTGACAATGTGACAAAATGGCTCAAAGTATTTTTAGTGATTTGTAAAAGCTTCAAAGAAAGTTATCATAGGGACACAAGGCTTCACCTGTCCAGGTACAGCCACAGCAAGCTTCGTAGGAATATTTTTTGGCTCAAAAACCAATGATAGTTGAAACAGAGCTGTTCCCGAGAAGACAGTAGCAAAGAAAACATTCCATATAGTGAACCACAATACTTTGAAACATGCACTCTTTTTTATGTCGCTTAAAGAAATATATCCTTGAATGGATGAGAGACATTCCATTATAGGGGGCACCATCTTCATGAACATTTGAAGGATAAGGCTAGGAAGATATCCTGTTATTACTTGACTAATGAATGTTCTGTAATATAATCAGAGGTTCAAACATTAGAACATCAGACAAGCAGAAGGTAAACCATACACATGAAACATTTAGCATTTATTGAATATCATCAAACAGAAAAATGATCAACTGTTTGTTGATCAACAAGCAAACAGTTCTCCAAAAGGGGAATATATATACGTGGCCTTTAATTGGCTTTTTTATGCCTTTCTATGACAACTCCAGAAACTAAGTATTCAAAGAACTAAAATCATTTCATTTGAATTAATCACCCGTGCTTTCTATGACAAATTTATATTAATAGTTATCAGATTCATATAAACATGGACTTCTAAAGATTTTTAACTTCAGTTTTTGGCATTGCTTAAGAAAAATAATAACTAAATAAATAAAAGGAGGTGGAGGAAAGAAATGCTGATTCTAACAAGAGCTAGGTGAAAGAGTGACCACTTACATGGTAAGAATGCCTTTAAGGAATGGAAACCAAATTTGCAACTGATTAAGGTTAGTCAGTCCTTGCACCAAAACAACTGGTATAAAAAATAGCACAATAAGAAGGAAACATGCAACCACAACTCCCAGCTTAGATAACCATCTTTGCATAAATGTTGAAGAAAAGAAAGGCCAATATACATCGTGAGGCTCAGGAGCTTGCTCTGTGACCCATTGAATGGGATTATTCGACTGTTGCATATGCATAGCAATGGCAGCACCATAACGTGACTTGAAGGATACAAAAGCAGCTGGAACTTCCTTTTGTAATGAAGAAAAAAATGTTAATTTGTTTGATTTGATCTACCAAGTAGTGTGACCCGGAACAACTTCCATATTAGCTGTACAAGTCACTTAACAATCCTAAATCCTAGAAACTGGCATAACAAGAGATATTGACATGTCAATCTCCACCAGCTTAGAAGTAAATCACGATTCTAGATATAGAAAAATAGACAGAAATTTCTTTAACAGTTTAATGAAAGCATTCCAATTTAGTCTTGATGAACTCCAAAAGAAAACAATAAATAATAGACTATTTGTCGAAGGTCTAACTGGATATCATGGAAATTATCCAACATACTTTTCATAATTGCCAACTCTTACCAATCTATTTATAAATAAACGAAGGAATAAGTGGACGCTTGAAAACCATAATGACTTAATTTTACAAGATTATGGGATGGTCAGTTATTGTTATCATTCGCAGCCAGACTTGGACGTAGGCATCACAAATGTCAGGGGCAGGGGGAATTGCACCAGTTTCATTGTGAGACTTCAGTATTTCATTTAGTCGCAAGATAAATTCCATTTCACAAATAAATTCACTGCATCAAGGCCAGTAAACAGGGCAAAGAATTTCCAGGTTGTGAAAGCACCTTCACCTTGGTAAAAGGAAAGCTATGGGTAGAAAATGAAATTCGATTGAGGAAAGAAGGAAAAGCCCACAAAAATCTTCCCATTGTATTTATTTCCTAATAAATATGATTTTAAACTTAAGCTTTATCATTGTACCATTTAGAACCATAGAATCATCCTTGAAATTATTGTAATAATCAGTTCTAATTAGATGTGTTATTCTATTGTAAACTAGAAAATTTAAGAAACATATAAGAATATGTGTAATGTTTGATTTTCAAGAGTGACACTTGATGCTCAAGTCTATTGTCCAGAGGCAGAAACATTATGAACTGACAAGAATTCCTACAAGTACGCGAATACTCATTTTTCACTAAATGTGGTGGCTTCATTGGTAGGATTATGTTGGGAAACAAATAATTTGCATTTGACCAGGTAATTATAGGTGACTTTAATAAATTAAAAGAGACGTGCATGACTAACTTTATATTAGATACTAATTATTTATTTTTATTTTTTTGTAAATTTGGGTTAGAACAACCAATCAAGTTATTTTAAGAGCCAATCAGCCAACCCCACCCATGTTGGCTCAATTAATTTGTATCCAGACAAACTGATAACCAAACCCAACTTAAATGATTTCGAATAAGGTTGATTGTGTTACTTCATTTTCATTTTTATTTTTTGTTTGTCTCAAATGTTGGGGTGTTTTCTAAACTCAGTTCCTATTCTTCTTTGATGATTGTGACTGTTATTATTAATTTATGAACCAGTGACCAAACTTTTCGTGAATTTTTCTTTAATTTTCCCCTATAAAATTTCCATTCCTCTCTCACTAAAATAAATTGATTAAATTAAATTAACCCATATCATTTAAGGATTTTAAAATGAATTGCTTACCTTTCAACATTTTTAGCTATAACCTCCACATTGGTGAATGTCAAACTTGGTTGACGATAAACTTACCTTGCAAGGTACTAACTATTTTTAACTTGAGATTCAGGAATAGATTAAAAATGCATCAAAAAGAAAGAAAAATAATTCAATAAGGAAGTGCATACTTTTCCTGCCAATGAAACCTCCGATTGTTCTAATCTCAGATGTTGTTCTATGTCCCCTAACCTTTTTCCATATCGATCAACAAGATCGGCCTTCCTTCTGAACAATCCAAAACAACTGCCACGACTAGAATTTACTTGTGCAGGATTTGATTGTAAGTGAACAAGCTTTCTGTAATGTGTTGTCGCATCATGCTGAGAAAAGAAGAGAAAAAGAGCAACATATTAGGCAACTATAATAACATATTAAGTGCACCAACAACCGGTGTTCATGTGCAACTCCAACATGAGAAATGCAGACTGAGGAAGTGACCTTGTTTTCCTGATACAAGTTTCTTTCTTCATGTAAGAAAAAAAGACATGAGATGAAACATAAGTCTAAAGCTTACAATGAGGCCTCGAAGTTTGCTTGTCCGACGAACAACTGTATGAGAAAGATAGGTTGAAGGGTGATACTCAGTGAAGAAATTCTCAACAGTGTCGCTGATGTTTCTCCCTGGAGAAGCAGGAATTGCACGAACTAAGATGGTAAACTGATGAAATAGAGGCTTGGATGAACAAAAATATTCGATCCTTTTTGAAGAAATATAGTCATACTCCTGCAGATATAAACTTTGAGATTAACCAACGTTATTAATTAACCGTACAGATTGCCTTGAACTACAATTAAGTTTAGAAAAATGCCAAGAGTTCGTAAATATCATTTATGGGTGAAACAACATCCTCTGTACTGTCACACTCGTGCAGGCATTTAAGAAGCTAAGATAATAGGTTTATTTTCAAAGAAGGATCATTCCTTCCAAAAATACAACTGTTAGTTGTTATTTGAATGCATAATGATTTTCACCAGAATAGCATCGGAGGAAAGAATGCTAGTCAAGTGGCTGCAGAAATATTAAATAAATATCACTGAAACATATATACAAAGAAGCACAAATATTTTACTGGCTTGTCACCTACATAGTACAGTAGACAGCATATATACGCAGTGATAAGATACACAGCTGAAAAGTGGATCCATAACCTGCCAACTCAAAGGAACCGAATTAGTTTTGTGGTATTTGCCTAAAAATAAGAAAACCAGAAGTTTTCCAGTGATCCACAAGAACGTGAATTTCATTGATCACTGACCAAGGTATGAATCTTAGGGAAAAAAATCAAAAAATCAAAAAATCAAAACGCCAAAGAACTTGCATCACATCGTGTGCTTACACAATATCTGTGGGTAGGTGTCAGAAAGCTGACCATTTGAGCAGAAGATCATTTGAATATCTACTCTCACAATTAACCTACACTTAATCTACACTTAAAAGTATTCAAATTTAAGCATCCATTTGATATTAAATATAAAATCACGATTAGAACATACCAGTGTGATCCGTCCTTTACATTGGAGATAGTGAATACATCTAGGGAGTTATTTGAAATATTAGCAATGTCAACATCCGTAAGTTGATCTCCAGAACAGTTGACTGGAAGGAGAACAAAAATTCCAATGACCCCAGCAAATAAAAGCACTTTCAGGCTGCAACATTTTTCAAACCAAAATAATAATAATAATTAAAAGCCGTTTAAAATATGAGTGGAACAGAATAAATATCAAACAAACCCAGTAGTATAGAAGGTAAAGAACTAAACGGACCATTGTGAAAACATGCAATAACACCCATGAAAAACGAAATCCATAATAAAAGAAGAAGACGTAATTAATAAATAGGTCATGTTCATTTCTGGTTACCTGGCTAAACAACAGATATATTTCCAATACGAATCAAGTGATGTTTTTGGTTGAAGGTCTAACAAGAAGTGACAGTTAAAGAACACAAAACCAGCAAGATGCAAAAGCAATCCAATCCTAACACTGATCTCACTTCTCCACATGTTCTTTTCCTCCAAAAACTGGCAAGAGAGTGAGGAGGGGAAGTCTTCTAATCACACAAACAAATAAGTTCTTTCTTTGATTTCAGTTATTAGCCTTAAAAGGAGGTACATTAGCTCCTGATTTCCAACTATTTCCTCGACCTTTTTACTTCCCACTCCACTGTACAATCTAATTCTTACTTAGAACCTTTCTTAGTTCAGTTCAAGGAGAATCAAATCAAATGGAACAGAAAAACAATTTCCTGAATAAACTAAGTTACCTGAAAGTTACAATTCGCATAAAAACTACCGCATCCAAACCTGAGGAAGACAAAAGCTCCTCTTCAGAAAGCATCCAAGCTTTTTTCAACCAATTGGCAGAGGGTATTAATCTTTCTAGGTTGAAATCACTTCTCCGTTTAGTCTTTCCTTCAGCCACCAAGCGTGGTATATAGATGCTATAGTAAGCCGGTTGTTTTCTCAATATAGAATATAGCACCAGAAACGAAAAACATATTGCAGAATTTATTCCCACGGACGTTAGAAGTGCAGAAACAAACATCGCCCCAGAACTAAAATTTGAATCCTCAGCAACAGTACACTAACCCCAAACCGCAGATAGCAAACAATAGTATTGCCGCTGAACAAAAACGCCACAGATATCTGTGTACACTTTATCTCCAGTTGCAAATACGAGCACTAAGATAACAAACAAGTGAGAAATGGAAAATTCTCAACAAGAACAACTCGCGATCGAAAGAAAAAGATTAAGATGTATTGAACTATCAGAGTTCAATTAACATGAATTTTCAGTCCAGAAACAGAAATACACTTTCAGAAATCGTAGGAAAGATGACCGAGTAGAATAATTGACGGTTTGAGTAGGGAATAGAATCTCAAACCTCCAGCTGAATATGGAGAAGCCTCAACAAAAATGGAATCCGATATCACTCGGTAAAGAACATATCGTGAAAACGAAGATTCGATTCACTACCTAAATCCAAGATCAGATGGTAACTTAAACATAATAACACTAATCACAGTGCCACCACATGGAGAAGCGCGCGCGCGCGATCTGTAGTCACAGCTTCGTTTGAACGTAATTTATCGACCACTTTTACTTTAAAGCGCACATTATAGATTTAATTATCAATTAATCCATGTATAATTATGATTCTAAATTGAATTATGCCGAATTAAATTGAACTGTGATTGGGAAGGGGCCGCGCGAACGCAGGCCCCCACTGCCACAAATTATGACGTAGGCTCTGCCGCTTTGGGCAGACCTTAGACGGGCACCCCTCCGAAGTGCAATGGAGGTCACCAACCTAGGCCATGAGCCTTTATGATCGCTCATTGACCCCGTCCAGGTAAGTATGTTTCATAGGCTGCAGTTCATTGCATTATATACTGCTTTTAACCTCTGTTCTTCTTTAGCTTTTTCGATGTGGGAAGATTTTGGTGCGGTTTCTATTCTATTATGTGGGTTGGGCCGCTGGACTTCCTCCTTGCGGCATTTTCGGCCTCTTTTCTTTACAAACCTAAATGCTAGAAAGGCGAAATATCGTTATTAACATGTATAAGTGCATTATGCAGAGTTTAGAAGCCAAAATATTTACACGAACAATTAATTGATCACACATGTCTAAAAACACGATTTTGTACCCAATTTATCCGCTTTAAATGATCTTGTACCAAGCACCTAGTCTAAATAATGTTGTATCCAGTCTAAACAATATTGTACCGTTGTACCCAATCTAAATAATCTTATACCTTTATACCCGATCTAAACAATATTGTACCTCGTCTAAATGATCTTGTACTCAATCTAAACGATTTTGTATCAAATCTAAATAATCTATTAACAATAATGGTCTATATATGAAATAGAAAACTGGCCATTTAGATGTTGGTATAGGATCGTCTAGATGACAACTGGTCATTTAGATATTGGCATACGATCGTCTAGATGATGTATCAAGACGAAAAATAGAATACGAGAAATGTAAAAGAAGTAATAAATTCTGAAATAGAAAATAAAAAAACTGTAAATAAAAAAAAAAGTGAAAATATGATAAAGAATAAGTAATAATGTGAAGAAATACATAAGATAATAATAATAGTAATTACAACCGTGTTCTGGTAATAGCGTTCTTTTAATAAATTTGTTATTTGTTTTGATATTCTTTGGTATAAGTCAGGTCTTACACTTAATTTAAAACTCAACTAAGTTCACATTAACCATTAATTAAAATACGATTCAAGATTGGAAGTTTCTTCTTTTCTTTTTTTCATTTATTGAAAGCGATTGGAAGGAGGCCTGAATCTTTCCCTGTTGAATTTTTCAAATGTTGTGTTCGATTGAATAAACTAACGAAATAATTATGTTACCCAAATTTATGCACTTATCATAAAGTTTCTTTTCTTTTAAATAATTAAAAAGTGCTTACACAAACAAAAATTACCATGTAGATAGACATGCCACAGGCACAGTAAAAGTATTTATAATTTTAATAAAATTATAAATATAATAAAATACGTCGAAGTTTATTAACGATTAATCATATGGTAAATATTGGTCTATCACTAATACACCATAAGAGACTATTTGTCCACTCTATGTTTGGCTCTAGTATTGGATTGTGATTTTTATAATCATAGTATTATGATAATATATGTTCTCACTCCCCTTCCTCACTTCTCTATCTCATTAAGCTTCAAACATCTATCAAAGGTCAAGGCAAATCGAAAATCTCAATAGAAAGCAACTTTGACAAAGACTATTATAATTTCAAATTATTATAATCTTCGACTATTATAATAATAGAAATCTAGCAGATAGATTCTATGCACTCTATTTATCCATAAATTTGTTATAATTACTTTAGAATATATTAAAAAGTAATGGTTGAAGAGATTTTGAAATATAGTAAAAGTTTAGGGTTAGAATTCAAAATTTTATAAATATTTGAGGAGAATGCCATATTTGCAATAATAATTGGTGATGCTATTAGTGTATTTTAATAATAATAATTATGTAAAAGCAAAGAGAAGAAAGAAAGGAAATACAGTTGGGATCATAAAATCATAACGACAAAATAGAGCGTAAAAGCTTAGGAAGATGAATGAATGAATGAATTTATTTACAAATGAAAAGGTAAGATCCTTATTAATTACTTTTCTTTTGGTTTCCACTTGTTCAGATTGGGATGAAAGTTATTCCCATTTTGGCATTTCCTTATTGACTTTCCCTTTCTCACTCACATGTTCTTAATTCTTAAATCACAATTTAACTATTCTTCAAATCCATAAATCCAAAGAAATATCCAATTCTTCACATTTCAATCCAATTGAATTGCAAGTCAAGCAAGACGTTTCGTTCGGTTTCTTTTCCATCTTCCGATCCGATCCAGTAAGATCCGGATTTCTTGGTCATGAGCTTTGAACATTCCGGAACTCCCGCCGGTTCACCGTCGCCGGGGAGCACCGGAGGCAGGGGAAATCTATCGTCGTCATCGGCGTCCGGGACGAGTAAGGAGAAGCAAAAGGAGAAAGCAAGAGTGAGTAGGACGTCACTCATATTGTGGCACGCTCATCAGAATGATCCATCTGCTGTTCGTAAGCTTCTGGAGGAGGATCAATCCCTTGTTCATGCTAGAGATTACGACAGCCGCACTCCCCTTCATGTTGCTTCGCTTCATGGTTGGATCGATGTTGCCAAGTGTTTGATTGAACATGGTGCTGATGTTAATGCCCAGGATCGCTGGAAGAACACTGTAAGTTTTATCTACTTGTTCTATATGGAAATGATCGTTTATAGGAACTTTTTCCTGTGGTTTTATGGTAGCTCGATTACTATCTTACGTTTCGTTTTACATTCGCTCTTTTTGTATTTAGTTTCAATTCGAGTTTCTTGGTAATTCTAATTGTAGCGGTATGTTTGGTGTTTCAAGTCAATATGGTGATTCAAGCATGTGTATAGAGTTGTTTAGCCTAGGCCAGTGGGCAATCCGCGGTTATCAGCTTACATCCTATGAGGAAAAAAGAACCCGGGAAAGAAGTCCAATTCAATCCTATGTAACATCATGCTCTACGTTTCCCCCCACCCCAATTATTTCTTATTTTATATGAAGCTCTTGGAGTTCGAAAATCTCTATCTTCTTTGGATTTGTGTGCACGACTCACGAGATTAAATTTATCAATCAAAACGAGTAGATGCCTGCAGCTCAAGGGCTTTATGATTGTACTACTCTGAGAATGACTTTCCATACCCAATTTTGTTTCCGGTTGGTCCATTGCTGTAAGGTTGCTCTTTCTCCTTAAGTGGAGTTAAGCGGCTCTGTACATTTTGCCACTCTATAAGAATGTAGTTTTCCCGACTCTATCGGAATATAAAGTGATCAAAATAAGCTTGCTCTCATATTTACTAGTCATCTACTCTGTTTTGTCATTGTTGTTTTGTGTGAACGTTTAAAGTACTATTTTTGAGTGTAACATTTGTGTAGACCACTTAGCACCACTATCCTATTCAACACAATCTAGCTTTTTTTTTTCTTTTTCTTTTGTTCAATACCCAAACATTTCTGGTTGAATTTTCAACGATCTTGTCTCGTCTTTGACAGCCGCTAGCTGATGCGGAAGGAGCTAAAAAGCATGGCATGATTGAGCTGTTAAACTCGTATGGTGGCCTTTCCTATGTAAGTGAAGAGCTTCCCTTTGGGTTGTTTGTATTTTTGCTATGCATGGACCAATTGGCCTTGTTAGTGTAATTTTATCTTTATACCATTCATTCATCTTCGCAAGCATACATATTTCCTTGACTAGTGTTTAATTCAGATGCTTCTGTTTACATCCATACCATGTTCCTCAATATCGCATATTTCCTTGGATTTTCTACAAGTCTTCCATGTTATTTCTTTGCTATATTTCTATTTTATTAATGATTTATCTTATATCCTCATCTTACTACTTTACATGTTATTGAGCTGACTGCGTAAGGAATAAGATATTTCATTTCTGTGAATTTTCTTGATAGTCAACAAGAGAAACTGAATATTCTTCATATCAGGATTTGGTTTCTTACTAACTTCTGTTTTGAGAATGAAAATATGTTGCAGGGCCAAAATGGAAGCCATTTTGAACCAAAGCCTGTTCCTCCTCCTCTGCCAAATAAATGTGACTGGGAAATTGATCCTTCTGAACTGGATTTTTCAAACTCAGCTATTATTGGCAAGGTACAAATGATCTTTCTTGAAACTGCCAGCAAGTAGGACTTTTGCCATCCTAGAATTTGAAATCCGTCTGTATGATGACTGAACGTGGAAGTTGCTTATGCTATTTCAGTTCCTTTTTTCGAATCCATTGGTTTACAAATTTATACTAAAACTCTTTTCTGCCAGTTACTGCATCAAGAAATGAAAGTACAGGTCTGAAGTGTGCTAGTTGGTTGAAAAAATTAGTAACTTTTAGCCAATACTACTGAGGACTTCGAGGTTTAAGTTTCTTGAGACAGAATGCCGAAAAGATTCTTTCAGCCAGTTACCTTATATTGTTACTGAAAAAAAATTCTCCCCCATAGTTTTACCTTTTTAACTTGTGTAAAAAACTGAGTTATGGAAGAGATTGAGGTTAGTGTTATCTTTAATTTTAGGAAAAGATGTGACTTCTTTAAACTAAAAACCTTTGATTCTGTACAAGTGTTCCAGAAAACATCTTTAATATATTTCCCTCCCAACATGAGTGCTGAAATAATTTAATGTTGGGCTTTTTTTTTTGGTTTGAACGCTTTGTTATTATGACTATCAATTCATTTAAGAGAGTGGTTTCACTTATGAATTTCGGTCTTCTGCAGGGGTCCTTCGGGGAAATTTTGAAGGCCTATTGGCGTGGAACCCCTGTAGCTGTCAAACGTATTCTTCCATCACTTTCAGATGATAGACTTGTGATGTAAGATTCAATATCTTTTAGATAGTTCCATCTGATGAAACTGTTCCTTGTCTAATTACTTTATGGAAAATCTCCATTTTGGATTTATTTTTCCTGGATACTGGTCCTTTGTAATTTGTTTCTCTTCTCTTAAACTAAAAATTTATTTCTAAAGCCTCTTACCACTATTCTCCATTAGTTTTTCTGTATTTTTTTTTCATTACAATATCCACCTAAATTTTTACTAAGTTAATGGGATTGGAGTTAATTGTAAGTGTTGGATTTTCTCGTTCAGTCAGGACTTTCGACATGAGGTTAATCTGTTGGTGAAGCTACGCCACCCTAACATTGTCCAATTTCTTGGAGCTGTCACTGAGAAGAAACCACTTATGCTAATCACTGAATACTTGAGAGGGGTAACTGATAGATTTTATTTTTATTTTGGTACCTACAAGCTTTTGGTTTCATTATTTTAATTTACTCATGCTCGGTGACATTGGTCCCTTAGGGTGATCTTCACCAGTACCTTAAGGATAAAGGTTCGCTCAGTCCTGCAACGGCCATCAATTTTGCGCTGGACATTGCCCGGTAATACAAATTTGATTCCACAGGACTTTTGTAGAAAAGAAATAAATGCCCTGCAGAATTTTTTAAATAAGCGAGTAGTTCTAAAGATTTTTATTATTTTGCACTGGATATAACCAGATTAATGAACGTTACACTAATGTGGCTCCTCGCTGCTCTTAGGGAAATGGTAGATCATTCTCCCACGTATTAATGTTATTTTTTTTTAAATCTTACTATTTGACTTGTGGTAAAATTGATCTGTTTTTTCTTTACAATGTTCATCCACGTTCATTTTAATTTAATGTGAAGGAACATGAATTTTTGAAAAGTTTGCCAGTAAGAAACAAGATTATTGAAAATGAAAGAACTGATTAAAAGATTTATTCTTTTCCTTTTACTTGGATTCTGTTTCTGCCTGAACTACATCTGGTTTTTTATGCACAGTGAGGGGGGCATTTTACTTGACAAATTGTGACGGATTGCTTTAAACCCCTTATATGATGGATCGACCTAATGAAAAAACTTGAGGAAATAAATAGAAAGAAACATTCCTCAGTTTTGCTTTATTTGGAAACTGTTGCTATAAGATTAGTGTTTTTCTTTAAATTTGTTTCTTTGTCATCAAATTATATATCCACAATCTAATCTCTAGGCTTTCATTAATGCACAATTTATTTGTGAATAAGGTCATTTGGTTGTTTGAGACATTCTTACCGATATCTTAATCTAAAATCTCATCCTACTCGAACTCTAGAAATAAATTGTCATAACGAAGTAATTCATCTGATGTTTAATCAAGTCGAACATTTGCTCCTTGGGAGTTTACTCATCGATTTAATTAGTTTGATAACAATTCTTATTACAGGGGAATGGCTTATCTCCACAACGAACCAAATGTTATAATTCACCGTGATCTAAAACCAAGGTGAGTTCCATACTTTTATGAGCATGCAATCTCTCTCTAACTCCAAAAACTTTTGCCACGGACTAACATATGAGACTTGAAAAACCATATCACCAGGAACGTTCTTTTAGTGAATTCTGGTGCGGACCATCTAAAAGTTGGTGATTTCGGTCTAAGCAAGCTCATCAAGGTTCAAAATTCACACGATGTTTACAAAATGACTGGCGAGACCGGGAGTTGTAAGTACCTGTCTTACAGTTATTTTCAGTTATACATAATTCCTTATTGCTTAAATCTTCTTTATCGTGTCGTGCATGTTGAGAAAAGACCGTTATATGGCTCCTGAGGTTTTTAAACACAGAAAATATGACAAGAAGGTGGATGTTTTTTCTTTTGCAATGATATTATACGAGGTAATATTTCCGTTCGCTAGAATAGTCGTAAATTTTTATTGCAAGATACTTCATTTGATTTGACTCACAACATTCCAACTGGTGCAGATGCTTGAGGGAGACCCTCCACTGGCAAATTATGAGCCATATGAAGCTGCTAAGTATGTGGCTGAAGGTCACAGACCGATGTTCCGTGCGAAAGGATACCTTCCTGTTCTGAGAGAGTAAGTCAGTCATTCCTGTTTCGCATTCAACCTAATCATCTAGTTCTTTTTCTCACGTTTAGTATCTCCCACTCGAAATTACATTCCCCCAGTGTTACTCCCGGCATTGATATTGCATCTTCTCGTATAAAAAAGAACATTTGGCATTTAGAACAATTTATGGAGATAGCTTCTCATTTCCCAGGTTGACAGAAGAATGTTGGGCATCTGATATGAACAAGAGACCTTCTTTCCTGGAAATTCTCAAAAGACTTGAAAAGATCAAGGAAAATCTACCAACTGATCATCACTGGAATTTGTTTAATGCATAACGTTGTAATTTCACACGTGAATGCAGTATAGTATATTCCGTTCCCAACATTCAACTTTCTTCTGCTCGATTATATGCCCCTGAAGTTGCAAGTGTTCTCAACTAGCAGAGATTGTTTAAGCAAAAAGAAAAAAAAAAAGGATTTTACAGCTTGCTTTCACTCTGCTCAAATGCTGAATTTTGATTGAAAATTCTCATTTTTTTTTCTCTTCAGTCTTCACCATCTCGCTCTTGTAGTATCATCATCTCAAATCCCAGCCCCGTTTTCTATGGAGGAATCTCCTCCAGAATGTGGCCTTCTTGAATGTCTCTTTATAGGATTGAATTGTTTCTTCTCTCATCTTTCAATTGTAATTTAGTTCTGGTAACGAAGAAAACACAAGCATTATATGTAGTTGTTCTACTTCCATGGCTTCTCTGACTCTTTTCTTTTGGTTTAAAGAATTGATTAGTTTTTCAAGAGTATGGCTGTTGGTAGAGTAGATCATTGTGGCAATCTTCTGTCAGCAGATTAGGTTTTTTCTTTCAATAAGAAAATAATAATAAACAACCTTTTCTACTTTTCTTTTTTTAGTTCACAAATATATAAAATTCCTTGTATTCTTCTTTTGGAATGCTTATATCAACATAAAATTATTTTTCAATCCAAAAATGGTTGGATTACCTTCCTGTTGTATTTGTCAAACCATCTACCAACTGTATGCTTAATTGAAGTTAAAACTTTATCTCGATATCTTTTTCAACTTCACCCATTATAATACTTTTTTAGGTTGGTTTTGACAAAATATTTACCACTCGTGTTTTTTATATTCTTTTGCAATTTTTCTTTTATTTTTAGTTCAATATCGTATACCAAATATATTATCTCGTTTAGATTTTGGTAGCCAGATCAATGATTAAGAATCATTTTTCAAATATATTACCTAAACTTTTTGGATTTTCCATTGTGGTCCTAATGAATTTTTTCCGTTTTTTAGTATTTTTTGTATTTCTTATTGTGGACCTATGAGTTTTTTTCTATCCTTTTAAATCACGATTAGAATACTTTTAAAAATAATCCTTAAACATATAGCAACGTTTTTATTTTGGAAAAAAGTATCAATATAACAAAAGTTATTAGCATATATTTCGAATAGTGAAAAAACTAAATAAAATTTTGTGATATTTAAAAATTATCTTGTACTATTTGTTCATATTGTTATATTTATGTATAGTTGCAAATTTAGCAATTAGATTCAAAATAATCAAGTATATAGCAACATTTTAAATTTTTTACAAATATAGCAAAATTTGTCAAATTTTATCACTGATATAAGTATATCATCGATAGACCATGTTACAAATATTGATCTATCTCTGATAAACCATACGACATCAGCTATGCAATTTGATAGTTTTGCTATATTTGCAATTTTTTAAAATTTTTTTGTCATATCTTTAATTATTGTTTCTAAAATGACCATCAATTACAACCATCCCTATATTTAATATACCATTTTATTTTAATAAACTTTTACAAAGATTTGGACAGTATTTGATCATTCTATTTCTCATCAATCAATATCTAATCACTTCCAATTATTCATATCTTCATCATTAGAAATAAATGGGAATAAAAGCATCGATTTATATTTGCTGATTCCACAAGAACTTTTCAGATAAAGTGTCTTCTTCAAACATTAGTTTGAGTTGTTTGTTTATGGTTTCCTTTTCTAAAATTATTATAATATGTGTTTTTCCACTCGACTTTCGTTGGTTTTATGAATTACGGAACTATAAAATAAGTATGATTTATTTTTGGATATTAGGTGCTTACATTAATGCTTCAATTATTCTTCTTATGTTTAAGTTATAATCTCTCTCACATAATACTAAAATCTTTCTCCAAAATTACTCTATGATACTTTTGAAGTTGTAAATTATTCTATCCAACTTGAAAATGATGTAAAAATTTAGAATACTTTTTTTAAAAAAAATTAAAAAAATATTTTATATTTGGTACATCCTAAACCAAATAATAGTTTGAACAATTTTGTTTAAAGGATTGCATAAGAATAAGAGCAAAATACGATGAAAATAAGTAGAAGAAAAAACGCATAAAGGAAAAGGAGAAAAAAAGACGGTGAAAAGGAATTACAACCTTAAAATATTTTTAAAAAATGGTTGGACTTTTAAATGTTGTGACACGGACCGTAAATATTTTACGAGTTTGTTATATTTATAAAAGTAAACTATTTTAAACGAATATTTTCAAATATAACCAAAAAAATTATAAATACTTTCGAGTTAATTTTTATAAATATAATAAAATTTACCAAACATTTACGACTTCAATAACAAATAAAAAAAAACCTTGATTATTTTTTTAAATTATTACAATTTACCATTTTCATCTTATTTTTCAAACTTTTATTATAAATACAAAAGCCTAAAATTTAAAGGATCGTGTACCAAATATATTATACGGCTTATTGTTAATTAATCACCGGACATATTTTGGTGGGCTATATTTTTTAAAAACCTCTATTTTCAACCCATTTAAGTTTTTTTTGGCAAAAATATTCTTTAACTCTTTTTTTTTTAAAAATGTTAATCATAAATAAAAGTAATAATGAATTTATGAATATCATAAGTAAAAAAAACACATTAATTAGTTTGGTTCTAACCTGAATTGTTTTTAAGTGAACACAAGAATTAATTAACCCATATAATTTTCATTGATTTAAACTCATCTCATCTTAATTAATTATGTTATATTAATTAAGTTATTCATAATTTTCAGGTTATTTGAATAAATATTAAAGATAAAAGTCAATTTGTATATTGATGATTTTGCATTTATGGTGTAAATTAAAATGTAGTCTAAAGTTTAGGTATTTATTTTATTTCGTAAGAAATGTCATTTTCTCCAATAGAAAACAGAATCAATTTCTATAAAAAATAAGATTACATTTGATCAATTTCTCAAGAAAAATCAATAAAATGAACTTAAACACATAAATTTTCTAATTGACTTTCTCATATGTTTGATTCCACATCCAAACATTAGTCAGTATCTTCAACTCCCACGTAAAATTTTCATCGTTCCTCTTCTCTGCTCAAGTTTTTTTCATAATTTATAAATATATACATCTGGAAAGGGCAGAAATTTGCGGCAAAGTTCAGCAAGAAGGCCATCTATTTAGTTGTTCGGGATTAATTTTCTTCATTTGTAGCTCGTGAATCGCCACCTTCGTTCCGCGCCGCGCTCCCATCATTTTTGATGTTATTTTCACCCATTTCTTGCGAATCTAAATATTCCTTTTAGTTGAAGCTGATTGATTTCCCGATTCAGCTATCTGGGGTTATTGTAGATTGAGATTTAATTCCCCGAGCTGAACCCATTTTGGATGATTGCCGACAATTTGAGTTCTTTGTAAGCTGTTCCCTGGTTTTGGGTGTTGAGCGGGCTTCAATCCCTGAACTGTGATGCGAATCTGGAAATTTTAAGGCCCAGAATGGATATTTTGAATGTGGGGGTTGGTTGGGTAGGTGGGTTCTTTGAATGAGGCAGCAATGTGGTGTTTAGCGGAGCAATGGAAGTTAGATCTGAGGGTATACAGGTCAGGTCCGATAAACTCCCAGCTCCTGTAATTCCGAGGACCCGTTTGCAGGTTTGGTTTGTTCGTGTTTGTTCCAGCATTTTGCTTTGGACATTTTTGGTTCAGCTTGTTGCATTTGGGAAGCTATGGCATCCCCCTTTTATATCAAATATAACCAATCGGATTTCGCAAGTTACTGGGATTCCGTTCTCTCTACACGTCGAAGAGTCCATTCAATCCACGCCACTTCTACCAACAAGTGGGTTCCCTAGTTTCTATCCGTCTTTCTTTACGGGATGCAATGTGTTTGATTAGTGTAATGAGATATGCATAAGTACGCTTGTTCTAAATTTCCGTGCATTGTGTAATGGCATGTCTTGGGTATTAACTTGATCACCTTTCTCATTGGATTGTCTTAGTTTGAAAGCGATGCATACAAGGGTAGCCATAATGGGGTTTAGTTTATTTCCTTATTATTTATTATTATGTTTCTGGTTTGTGGAATAGAATCACTGAATCGTTCGGCTGCTGGATTTGTTTCGCTTTAGAGGATGCACTATGGAGTTCACTGACACCCCTTAGTTGTTGGTCTTTTTTTATTGTGATTATAAATATTTATGAATTGTTGAACCACCAACGTTTTTCTATGTATTACCTGATGTCAAAGTGTGTTATCCAATCAACCAAGCTTATTTCATTGAAGTTCTCATTTTGTTTCAAGCAATGATAGTACTACCCTTTTGAAAAATTATGGAATCAGTTTTCCTTTGCTTTCTTCCGTTAAAATAAGCTATGGAACTAATTGGCATCACTGTTGAGCTTCTTGTATAACTCATCCATTCTACTCTGGCTTCCATTTCATTTAACCTCTAAAATCATGACCTCAATTTTCTGCAGGAAACTATTCAAGTAATGGTTATCTTCGGGTGTCCTGCAATGGGGGCTTAAATCAGATGCGTGCTGCGGTATGAACTTCTTTACTTGCTACTTGTTTCCCCCGTGTCTTACTAATTTATGCCTATATTATTTTCTGCTTTTTCCTTGAGAAGATGATATACTGGACTCATCTAATTAACCATTTCAGATCTGTGATATGGTGACCGTTGCTCGCCTTTTGAACTTGACATTGGTTGTTCCAGAACTTGATAAAACATCTTTTTGGGCGGACCCTAGGTATGCTCCATTTCTTGCAATCTATGATTTGGCTACTTTCTGTTACAAAAATTTCAGTATGTTAACACTGAGCTCTTGTGCAGCAATTTTGATGACATATTTAATGTGAAGCATTTTATTGATTCACTGAGAGACGAAGTTCGCATTGTCAGAAGACTACCCAAAAAGTTCAATAGGAAATATGGGTTTCTACCATTTGCCATGCCCCCAGTTAGCTGGTCAAATGAAAAATATTATTTAGAACAGGTTTGTATTATTTTTTCCCACACGTACTCTAGTTTTCCATATTTCTTATATATATATAGATATATCCACACACACACACAACTGATATCAGATGGCAGTGCATGAGAATGTTTATCATTCAATTTGAGGAGATGATGGATTATCATCACCACGCCTAGTTTTTCATATTACTTATTAGATGCAAATCTTGGTTCCTTGGATGGTCAAAGATGAATCTGGGATATTTCCAAATTGTATGTACCAATCAAGTCAGCTTTTAGATTATATCTTGTTGAGAGAATGCTTCATCTAAATTGCATCTTCCCTGATTCAGTGGTTTCACTGGTACATTAGCCATAAACTACTATCAACTTTTTGTTGCCTTTGCTCCAATCTAGTGGGGATACTTGCCCCTCGAACTGGAGTGCAGGCTCATTTCTGTTCACGCCCAGTGAGATTATACAGCCTTATATAGATCTCTAAGAGGATTGTTATTGCACCAACATCCTCCAAAACTTTTGGAAGTATCATCGTCCACACTGTAAGAAGACCGCCCAATTACCAGTTTCGTACTCTTAATAATTGACGTCTAAGGGCAAAGGGTGTTGGGGCAATGTTTAGTAGACCGGTAGACCTCTCCATTTCAGTTGTCCCATGGCTGCTAGAGATGGTATATTGCAAATCTACCACAGGGCTGTTTAATCTTTTTACTGAATCATGTGAGTTGTGAGGTTTTAAGGAATATCTTATATTTGTGCATGCAATGTAATTGCATCAAGACATATATATTGTGATGAGAACTGAAAATTATTTTAGACATTCCTGAATTTAGCAGTTTATTTAAGCTGGATTGCTCCATGCATGTGTCCTGTTGTGTCAGAGAAAATGATGGATCTAAAAAAAATTGGTTTATTTTCTGCTCTATTAAATTATTAGAAATAATTGTCTATATTAAATAAAGAGCCAAAAGAGTTTTTCAGTTTATTTGCATGGAATTTATGCCCCGAAAGGGTTCTGCTTTCAGTATTTGGGAAGCAGGGAGCCATTTGGGCACGTGGGTGAAAAGGGGAGCCCATATGATACTTTTAGTTCTTTGCATACTCTCTGAAAGAATGATTTCAGTTTATCAGCAAAAATAGTTGCAGATCATGTGAGACAAAACATTAATGAACAGAACCTACATATAACTCTGTTATGGGCAAATGCTATATGACTAGTTCGTCCTACCATTTACCATGATGAGATGGGATTTGAGCATATTTAGGGCGAGAGAAGGAAAAAGTGATGAAGAGGGCAGATGAAAATTAGTTTGAGTTGTGCTTGGTGATTGATATGAAAAGGGGCATAGAGTGGAGTAAGTATGGAGACAGCAGAAAGGGTTAGTTGTTAAATAGGAAATGTTCTCTATCAGTCTATTGTTTAGTCAAATAGGCAATTTTCCCTTCTGGTTTGATCAATGGGTTTTCCTCTTTACCATGTGTGTTATTGATTTCTACAAGTGTAAAAAATAGATGTAGCTTCTCGTTCTTCAAATTAAAAGAATATCGCTGCAACAGTTATTTTGAAGATTTATCTTGTTTCTTTAAGCTATCTACAATATTATATGAATGTCTTAGAAATACTTTTTGTAGCAAGTCAGTTTGTAGCTTCTCGGTGGTGCACCAAAAATAGAAAATGTTTTTGGAATTACAGCTTGTTCATGATCCAAACAAACTGGAAAGCTCTACTTAAGCCTCTTTTGGTTGTTCATTTTGAGGGAGAAAGATCTCTTTTCTTCCTTGCCTTTCCTTTTGTCCCCTGGTTTTGTGCTTAATCATCATGTTTCTTTTGTAAAAAGCCTTGAATGAGAAAAAAGGTATACCAAAGTATGAGTATTAAATAAAAGTAATGCCCATTAAATCTTTGAATATCGTCATGTTTTTTTTTTCAGTTGTAGTGTTCACTTTTATTAAAAAGTATTATAATTATAAGTACATTTATTTGAAGAAATATAGTCTTCATGTCTTTCTTCTTTATGTCCTTATTTCTTTTAAATGAGTGTATTGTCTTTTGTCTTTCCGAGTTGTGTTTAATGTTTATTTGCATACTTTATGGCTTGTGTTAAAATGTATTGGTGTACTGGTATTACATTTCTTTCTATTCTTGTTGGTTGCAGTTATTTGCATCTTAGATAAGTCATATTCATTGTGCATGTTGCATTTCTATAGCAGTTTAAAGTTGGAGCTTGAGAAACACAAATTTTAAGAATGTTTTTTATGGTTAACTATAGAAACATCTTCTTGTGCTCTTATATATATCTCTATTTTCCCCTTCTGACCTCTTAATCTAATGCCTTAAAATCCATATGCAGATTCTTCCTCTCATTAAGAAGCATAGAGTGTTACATTTTAATAAAACAGATACACGCTTGGCCAACAATGGAATCCCAGTTTATCTACAGAAACTTAGGTGTCGTGTCAATTTCCAGGCACTTAAATTCTCCCCTCAGATTGAGACATTGGGTTATAAGTTAATTCGTCTACTTCAAGAAAAAGGACCTTTTGTGGTCTTGCATCTGAGATACGAGATGGATATGCTGGCCTTTTCAGGTTGTACACATGGCTGTACAAAGGAAGAAGCTGATGAGCTCAAACAGATGAGGTTCTTAAATTGGATCCAATCACTGAAATTTTTTCACTATTACTGTTCATGCTATGCCTAATAATCCACTACCAATTTCTGGTGAAAAAAAAGGAATATAAAATATTGTGTAGTTGGTTTGCAACTGCAAGAGCAATTTTTAGGTGTTTATATTTAATTTCTCTCTCTAAATATTCTGGCTTATATAACCTTCTAGTTTTTAACTTTCTCTGCAATAATTATGGTTTATACTAAGATGATGATCTGGAGATGCTGGTCAGGTGAAATACTAATCCGTAGTTGAACTTCATCCAGATATGCATTCCCTTGGTGGAGGGAGAAGGAGATCTTGTCTGACCAGAGGAGATCACAAGGTCTGTGTCCTCT
Source organism: Cucumis hystrix (assembly GCA_025688845.1). Lineage (NCBI taxonomy): Eukaryota > Viridiplantae > Streptophyta > Magnoliopsida > Cucurbitales > Cucurbitaceae > Cucumis > Cucumis hystrix. The sequence goes on along the minus strand of CM046892.1, from coordinate 15,594,941 downwards.
GACCCCAGAGGAAGCAGCACTGACATTACAGGCCTTAGGTTTTAACAAGGAGACGCAGATATATATTGCTGCTGGTGAGATTTATGGTAGTGAACGGAGACTTGCAACTCTTAGGGAAGCCTTCCCAATGATTGTGAGTACCATCATAATATCTTTAGCTCAAATTTCTACCTTTTCATGTGACTTTATCTGAAATATTTCTGTGAAGGCAATTGGCTGGAAACTCAATAGTATTATGAAGTCATTTGCATGAATTTTCACCTTCTGGTGCAACTCATTTGGAAAATGTTTGTGTACACAATTATTCGAATCTAATCAGCATCATTTGTTTTTACTTCAAGCTGGAGTTCTTTTTCTCGTGTCCACGAAAAGAAAAAAAAAAAAGGAAAAAAAGAAAACTCTGTGTCAGGAAAAGTGAAGCTATTATGTCATTGGACAATGTAGTAGCCAAGAAAGTGGCGTTTAGGGTTTACACTACAGTGAATGTTAGTTTTTCCTAGATGCATTACCATTTGCCCCATTGCATTGCAGGTGAAAAAGGAAGCATTGCTATCCCCAGAAGAATTGAAGCTATTCCGGAATCATTCATCACAAATGGCAGCGTTAGATTTTATGGTTTCTGTAGCCAGCAACACTTTCATTCCTACCTATGATGGCAACATGGCAAGAGTTGTTGAAGGTCACCGTAGGTATGCCACATCATCTTACACGATAATCGTTTTCTTCCAGCCGTATTGTTAGTGAATGTAGGACATATAATTACAATCTGAGGTTTTGAAAACTCTCCTGATTTAATTCTTACTGCTCACAGATACCTGGGGTTTAAGAGAACAATAACACTGGATAGAAAAAAGCTAGTGGAATTAGTGGATATGCATCAGAATGGCACACTTTCTTGGGATGACTTTGCTGCTGCTGTAAGATTGGCGCATGAGAAAAGACAGGGTCAACCAATGCAAAGAAGAGCAATTCCAGACAAGCCGAAGGAAGAAGATTACTTTTATGCAAATCCTCATGAATGCTTCTGTGAGGGAATGAACTGCAACGACTCACTAAGCCATAATAACTCAAGTACAGTAATTTAACTGCCACTGACCAAATCCAGATCCAACTTTCATGGCGTTCCAAGGGGGAATTCCTCACTTCAATGTTGGTGAGCTAATCTTCTCACTTTCATTGCACACTGCCCACTTATGTCGATACTGAAGCCTGAGAGTTTTATACAAAGCAATATAAATAAAATCCTTCAGAATTCTCCCTTGGATATCCAACCATTTGTTTATATAATTTTATTTGTTTCATGCAACTCCTATCCTGCCACAAAATTTTATCATTTGTATCAGATGTGAGATGTCAACAATTTTTCCAGATTCTTAAAACAGCCTGTTAAGGTATGAGCTTTGTGCCTGCTTTTGATTCTACACTAACACATTAAACCAGTTTTTTGCTTCTTTTCACTCAAAACTGGAAGCAATTCTTTGCTCTCCACTTCTCTGCTATAAACTAAAAGTGGCATTTGACAGTTAATAGATAAAGGTGAAAAGTAGATTAAAAGGAAAAGATGAAGTTGGTCAATGAATGTAAAAAGTAGAGATAGACAGGAATACGAAGTTACTCGAAAAAAAAAATGATGGAAAGATTGAGTTATTCCATAAATGTGCAAACTATTGAAGTTGAATTGTTTACACCATGGTATTCCAAACACCTAATGGAATCTATGGCCATATCTTAAAATTCTAAAGTCTATACAGCTCCATAAAGAATTACCAAAAAGAAGGGAAGGAAGAAATATCTTACAGTTTTGAAGGCATTACCAAATGGTGGTGATTTGTGTTTATATCATATGCTAAAACAAGAATTCATTTCTTCATGAATAAGATTTTGCTGACTTTCAGTTCATTATTTTATTATTCTTTCCCTTTAGAAGCAGTAACGGTCTAATTATGTTGTTAGACTTACTAGAAGTTGAATGAGGAGAAAATCTTGAAGCCTATTGGACATGTTTTACTTCTGTTCTCTCTCCCAGAATCAGGTAAATAAAATAACATTACATGGTAACAAAATTCAAAATTTTACTGTAGCTTTGTATGTTGTATCTGTCATTTTTCAGGAAATTTCTACTTTTGTAGCACGAATGAGCCCACAGTTCATACAAAAAGAAAAGCAGCCATTGGTCTAAGTTCCAACTCTTAACTAATTTCACTGCTCTGTTTCAAAATACAATGTCAATATCTTCTACCAATCAATCAATGAAAAGTATACAGATTTGATTTTACCATTCTTTCCCGGTTGGTCAACATTTTGGCTCTGAAGTTTAGAATATTGAAATTTTTTGAAAGGGTAACGTAATTCCTTATGAATAAGTCCAGTTTCTGCTATGAAAACAAAAACAGTCATAGCTCTGTTTTATGTCAATGAATTGGTTGGGATTTGGAGCTGACTAAACCACTCTTAAATTACGATAGCAATTACATGTATAAACTTTCAATAGTAACAATTGTGTCCTAAACTTCTAGAAAGACATAAGATACAAATTAAATTCTCAAAGCATCTAATTAATGTAATTTATATAATTATGAGTTAATTTAAAAAGTTTAAGGGTATAATTGTAACTATCATGTATTTTTACTATTTGTCTGAAAAGATATGCAGAGACGACTCTTTTTGTATTGGTTTTTGTAAGTTGATATTAAATTTAACATTAAAGCAGCCAGAAGCTTTGAAATGCTGACCATGGAGAATGCCAGAATGGGAAATCTTTATTTTTTTTTTTCTTTTGAAGACTTAGGTTCAATTCAAAATCCATGCATGCTTACTGTTGTTTTAGTGCTTAAATTATTCCAAATATCTCTAAATTTTATACTTTTTTGTTAAAAATATCATCAAATTTATTATTAATTAATATCTTTTTGTATATATTTTTCCTTTGAGTACATTTACTTTTTAATTTATTTGTATTTTACCATCATTTTGTTTGAAATTTTGGGAGAATTTGTAAAATTTTATGTTTTAACGTAAAATAGTTTCTAAAAAAATTGGTGTAAAATTTGGATAAATATACGAAAATAATAAATCGAAAATATTTACTTGATTTGTTCTAAAACCGGTTCTTTTATGGAAACTTTTTTAACTTTTATTCCTAAAATTTAAGAGAGAACTTTTATATATTTGAAAAAGAAAAGTAATTTAAAAAGTTTTATGAGTATTTTTTAAACCAAATATAACGTTTGAAGACAATTGTTTTTATTATTTAGCAATTTTGGTTGAACATAGAGTTGGAGATTAGGGCCTCATATTTTATTAGTGTTACTTTGACTAAAAAGTATGCATCATCGACTTGTTTGAAATGGCTCAATTTTCAATACCATTGACCACTTTAGCTTCACTAATTCTTTCTTTTCAAAATATTCTAACTTTACCACAAGCTTAAAAGAAATTTGTCTAATAATCCTACCTTATATTATACTTTATAAGATTTGTCTTCATTCTCATTAGTCACAGGCACTGCCAATCATATATTTATAGATTTTCTCCCGTTAACGGAATATAAAGATCATTGCAAGGTATTAAATTACAATATTTTCTCCGATTTAAAAGTTTAAACCGATAGTTAAATATAAGTTTAATTATATATCATCTAACGCTTTTGCTCCCAATTTAAAATCCTCAATATTTAATTCCATCTTCACTATACAATAATCATTTTACTGAAAAGATTGAGTTAATTTAATATAACCCAGGTGAGTATTTTTAAATTGGAGCATAATGACGACAAAAAAAATAAAATATGTGAATTCCTCATGGGTAATGTGGATGTTTAAAAATTATATATATGTTTAAAGAGTAGTGCAGACTTTAAGGGGTAATTAATCTAATGATCTTTTTAGTATACCTAATAAGGTATGGAATCTTATATTAAATAATAGCTCATTTTGTCATTTATCTTCCCAAAAAATATTTTGTTGTGTCAATACAGAATATATGATGCATATATTTTAATAGAAAAATAACACGTTTTTCAGTATAGTTTTATCCTTACTTACTTATATTTGGATTTTAAAATGTTAGTTCTTTAATTTTGATTTAGTTTTTATGTTGCACAAAGTTATGGTTTTATGTTTTACTTTTGAATTTTGTTTTAATTTGATCCTTAAATTTTAATATTTATATTTTTAATTTTAATTTTTCACTAAATATTTATTGTCCATCTTCATTGTGGTATTAATGTATGTTAATAAATTTAAGGGAATTATGATTAACTAAAGTTCACTTTTTTCATCAATTTTGAAATTAAATGTAGAACTTTACTTCACAATTACTTTAAATTAGTTAATAAACATTGAGATTGGTGTTTGTAGGTGAGTATTTAATATAAAATTTGAGGTTAACAATGTAAAATATTGCATTTTGGAGACCATATTGAACAAAATTCAAATCTTAATGGTAAAATTATAACATTTCAATATTTAGAGACTAAATTGAAACCAAAATCAAAACTTGAGAACTAAATAAAAACTAGATCCAAAATCTAAGAACAGAAAATATATTTTATCTCATAGTGTATGTGATTTGTATTCCAAAATTTAAATATAAGAACTTATAATAGTTACTAAAATAAATTGCTGGTAATTTTTTTTTCTTTGTAAAAATGACAAAATGGACAAACTATTTACATTTTATAGGAAAATCAAGTTTATGAATTTTTTTGTCATTTAGTGGTTTTTTTACCCTAAAATGTAAATCGTTTGTATTTTTTCTATTATTATTGAAAAAAAATCTATTTTATAAATAATTTCAATTTTTTGCTATTTATGATAATTCCTCTTTTACTTATTTATTTTAAAGATTTTTTTTGAAAACATTTTCTAATATAGCAAAATGAAACAAACTAATTTTAGACTCTAATAGATACTCATAGACATTTATCGGTGTCTCTAATATATATATATATATAGTTGAGATATTTATATATCGATTTAAAACATTTCTAAAATGAGAGGTCCTTACCATGAAGGAAATCATATTTCCACTTAACATTTTGATGTATATAAACATAAGAACTTTATGGTTGACGACGACCATGGTGAGAGTCTATTTAAAATTTTGCCATTTTAGAAACAAAAAATGCATGAATTTAAGAAGAGAAGGAAAATTTGTTTATGTCATCTAAGTGTGTAAAGTTATTTTCATCACAACTATCCAAATTTAATGCTACAAAAGGTGATGTCCTTTTTTTTATCTTCTTATAATTCAATCGATTTAAATTTATTACATAATATTTTTCTCGTATACGTGGATGTAATTTATACCATGCATTCATAATATCATTTTACCAAGAGAGATATATATGTTTAGGGTTTGAGAGTGTAATTTAAACCAAAGCTATAAAAACATCACAAACTTTATAATATATAGTGGAGATATATTTCAACAGATAATCATGTCTTTTACTTCTTTAAATTTTTTTAAATTTATATCAACCCTTTTGAATAGTCCTATTTTTTCTTCACGTCAATAAGGGACTAATAGATCCACTGCTTTAATTCATGTTTCAAAAAGAGATAATTTTATATATAACTATACAAAAATAGGGGTGAATCTATGAATAGGAGATGTCGTGCGAGTATCTATTATCAATAGGCCCTCTCCAAAGCACGTTAAAAATTCGGCTGAGAGTCGCTCTACTAACTAGAACCCTTAGAGGAGCTCTCATGTCAATCACTTCCATTCCTCTCATTAGACCATTATGTAACACTCATAGCGCGCTACAACTTTAACTCGATTATTTTCTAACAATTAATGTACTTCACAAGTCACATTAATTCCTCGACCAACAATATCTTGACCTTTAACTATCACAGCGTTGTAACTATTAGACATTTTGTCCAAGAAAAAGCTACATCTATCATCGAACCAATGATTTGAATAATACATCCCAAATTGTTTTTTTTTCAAGTGTAGAAATTTTAGGACCAGAACTCATTGGATTTATTCTTGTAATGAAACAAAACTAAGAATTTTAATTTACATTAATGGCTAGAGAACAAAACATGATTTTAGTCTATAAACTAAAAGCATTGCATTGCATTGATCTGAAAATTAAAATTTAAACAAATACCCAAGAAAGTTATAATTAACATGAAATTATTCTTCAAATAAATAACCACTTACTTAGAAAAAAGAAATATTACGTATGTGGTGAAATGAGATATGAGTCATGCATGACGACAAGACAATTTATGTAAAACTAATTTAACATTTAATCATTGATTAATTATATTTTACACAATTAATCAAATGTGATAATCTCTCATAATATGAACGGATCAACACGTCTACATTTCAAACAAATTGAAAAAGTTGGATAAAAGTTATATTGGAATTATTCTTCCAAAGAAAAGGTAATTAGTGCTAATTAACTTTAATTAAGCAACAAAAGATAAGAGAAATTTATAATATATATATATATATATATATTTGGAATGAAACTAAACCAACCTTCAAATTGAAGTATGAAAAGAAAAAAAATATTTCTTGAAAATTTCCAAGGCAAAAGTACTATAATTGATTTAATTATTTAGATAGTCATAAAAAGTTAAAAGATTTCAAAGAAAGTGGTTGAAATAAATTATCACAAAGTTTTAGCTTTTGGAAAAAACCAAAGAGTCTTTCTATTTGGCACAAAATTGACTTGTGGAAAAAGGATTTTCCCATTTCTTTCTTTCTCTTTTTGTTTCCCTAATGAAATTTCTCTATTCTTTTAATATAATTTTTGAAAAAATGACCTAAATATAGTTTAGTTTGAAAAGTGGTGACAAAAAATAGGTACCCTCATATCATAAAAATAGAATAGTTTGAAAAGTAAATGATGAGAATAAAATGTTTTCTTTTTATTTTTCTATTTTAATTAATCGCGTTAAGTTTAGGAAACCAAATTTTAAGAGACGTAAAATTAGTAAAGTCTATCCAATGATAGATTTCTATCCCTAATAGATCCTTATATAGATCATACAAATCTAGCTATCAAAGATAGAAGTTATATTGTCAATAGACTTTGTTATATATATTTGCAATTGTTTTTTAAAATGTTGCTATACACATAATTATAATCCTTAAAATTACTACTCGTTACAATTATTTATTTTAATCTACCGATTACGTACATTAATCTAAAAAGATCAAACGAATTAAAATATTACTTCGTATGATTGTTTCGTTTAAAAATGGTTGATTGTTGTGCAATATTCAAAAGGAAAATTGTCAAAAATAGCAAATTTGACAAAATATTTACAACATATAGACAAAATTTCATATTATATCAATAATAAACATTGATATGCTTCAATAGTGACAATGATAGATAGTGATAAGAGTCTCAGTTTCTATCATTGATAAAATCTAAAATTTTACTATAAATTGTAAATATTTTAATTTATTTTGCTATTTTAAAAAATACCTATATTTTGTATCTCTTGATAACACCAAAAAAGAATAGATTATATAGGTTTGGTGTTTTCCTCATTATATGTATGAGTTTAGCATTATTATATATAAAAACAATTATCATATTTCTTTACAATTTTTTGACCAACAAAATTTATCAATTAATTAAATAATTCCATTGCTTTTGCTTGGTTGAATTATCAATTATTATATGAAGAATCAAAGACAAAAGGTTTTCGAATTTCGAAGTTTCTCACATCGAACAGTGTTCCCTTTGAAAATCATAATCTCATTGACACTCAGTCAATGCTATATATTTATTTATAATCTTTTTCCCATTTCCACTCTTCCATTATTGCCAATGTCACATATTAATATAATATAGTTTTCATTAACTTAACATATCATTTTCCTACCCAAGTTTTAACCATACATATAAACATTCAAATGTGGTGATTTTTTTCGATCAATCTTAAGACATAATTACATCTATCTACAATTAGTTTGTGGATATATATATATATAGATATACATATATAGTTACTTTAATTAATAAACATTAGCCTAACTATTTGACCAACCTAGAAGGGAGTTTGTTACATTTTAAATGGGAAAAGATACCTATGTGAATAGCCGCACTAGGTAAGAGTCTAGTTATTACTTTTTTCTTAAGTCAAATTTTTTGGTGAGAATAATTACAAATTTAATTTACATATAGAGAGGTGTGTGTAACAAATCTTTAAAGATCATAGATTTGAATTTACTGGTTATTAAACTTTTAGAAATATTTAATTTTCTTGAATTATAAGAACCATTTAATAAAAAAAAAACATTTAATTAATACATTCTAAACTTTTAGGGGTTGTTTTCACTCCATGTACTTCCATTTTTCTTCTTCCTCATATCCCTCTCTCATTAAGCTTTAAATATTTACCAAGTAAAAGTAAAAGGTTAAGCCAAGCCAAAAAGCTACTATAATGGAAGCAACGCCGACAAAAACTGAAATAATAGTCTGCACCTCAAAGGTAAACTATTGTAAACCCTAGATCACTCATTGCTCTAAACAACCCTTAAATTTATAATAATTTTTTTTTTATGGATATTTATCTACTAAATTTCTTGACATATTTGACAAATGTGAGCACAAAAATAAATTTTAAGAAAAAATAATTGAATTCTTAATGAAATTCTAGAAAGAAAAAAAAGAGCACAATTTTGAAAATAATATAATTTCAAAATTAAAACTTGATTTGATTTTTGAAGGTGTGAATAGAAATATATAGATAAGAAGAAGATAAAAACTTAATTAGTATGAATAAACTTATTTCAGAACAAATAATTTCGAACTAGTTTCATTTATTACACTTAATTAAAAAAAATTAAAAATTATATTACGAATTTACTAAACACAAAGTTTAAAAAAATATTAATTAATATATAAAAAATTTACAACCTATTATTGATTATTATTATTTGAAAAGTGAAGAGTCTAATCAATTTGTTTTAATAAATTGGTTAATTAAGAAAAACAGCCCACTAATGAGTTTTAAAAATCTTAAGCTTAAAGCAAAGTATACTAAAAATATTATTGAGAAAAGAAGAATTAATGGAACCGAGTGAGCTTTTCTTTCTATGCCTTAGTGCATGGACGCGTGTTTTCTTTCCTTTGAAATTTCATTCATGCATTTACAATTAAATAATCATGAAATCAATACACCTTTTTGAAATGTCTCTTTCTTATTTGGTATCTTTTCTCTATAAATACTCCACCTTCCTCATACTACAACTCACTATTTTCTCATTCTCATAAATATATGATCATCCAACAAATTATAAACATCATCAGCTATTATAATTATATATCTGATCTGTTGCTGGATTGATTATCAGTACTCTCTCTTCTTTTTATGCAAATACCAAAGTGTTTCTTCTTCATCAAATATGAAGTTTGGCAAACAGTTTACTGCTCAAATGGTTCCAGAATGGCAACAAGCTTACATGGAATATGATTTTCTCAAATCCCTCTTGAAGCAAATTGACACTTTCAACAAAACCCACGCTAGAAACCAGCCCTCCAGTCATTCCGGCCAGCTCCGGCGAACCCTCACTCTCTACAGGGCTTTTAGTGGGTTAACGCTCCGTCACAGCCATAGCCATGGTCACGCTCATGGCCATGGTCATGCCCATAACAGCCACCCAGCAAGCCCTGCAGGTTCGTTATTACTGATTTATATATCTTCATTCGTCAGCAATTATTATTCTATGTTCGAATTTGTGGGATGTTATTTCTTTTCCGATTAATAGTTAATATATATTTGTTCGATTTTGAATGGTTTTTAACGGTTGCTGAATTAAGTTTTGGCTCTGATTCTATATGTAAGAATTGTCATAACTGTGTGATGCATATGTGTGCAGGTTCACCTCAGGATGGGGTGGAGGAGCAGGCGATATTGGTGAATGCGGTGAACCGAGACGGGACGAAGAAGTATCGGACGACGTTTTTGATGGCGGACGAGGAAGGAGGAGAGTATGAGTTGGTGTATTTCAGGTCATTGGATAGGGAGTTCAATAAAGTGGACAAGTTCTACAAGGCAAAAGTAGAGGAAGTTGTGAAGGAGGCAAGTGTTTTGAATAAGCAAATGAATGCTTTGATTGCTTTCAGAATAAAAGTGGAGAATCCAGAAGGTGTTTGGGATTTCTCCGGTGACCGGCGGGCGGAGGAGATTACAAGGCTGGCCACTGATATTGCTGTTTCAACTGCTGCTTTATCATCTTCTACTCCTTCTGGGGTCAGAGCTAGCAGTAAGTCTTTTAATTAATAATTAGGTTCATGGGTTGAGGAGTGCTTTTAATTACAATGATCAAAATTAAGCATTTTCTAACTCAACTAATCATGTTAGGGTTTGTAGATACTTTGGGTATACAATGTCTTAACTCATTTTTGTTTTATATACTAAAGTGTGTGTGAATCGAAATGACATATTTTGAAAAGGGCTTTTAAACCAAGGATTTGAATTTACGTATTTTGGTTAATTTGTATAGGAAGAGTTCATATAGCGATGGATTCCATAGAAGAAGGGTCGAGCCACAATGAGCGTAGTAGTCATAGACCGAACAATGAATCATCAAAAGACGAGGATGAAGATGAAAAGAAGAAATCAAAGGGTGGTGAAGATAATAGTGAAGGGAAATCAAGAAAAATGATGGCTAATAGACCACCTCCACTTGAACTTCTTGATCGTGTAACAATGAACACAACAACAGAAACCCCAAGATCCACCATTAAAGGCCTTCTTAATTTCCCCAAAAATTCTGAACTTCAATTCAATAAAGAAAATCTCAACAAAATTGAGAACCAACTCAAAAAGGCCTTTGTTGTGTTTTACCACAAACTCAGACTACTCAAGAGCTTCAGGTATATATATTTCAATTAAATAATTTTTGTCTTGTTTAATTTATTTGATACAATTCTTTAGCCATGGTTTTAACAACCAAACAAAAAAAGATTTTTTTTGTTTTTGGAATTTAGTTTATAGAATTCAAATCTTTTACTTAACCAAGAGAAAATAGTCCAATTTGACTGAGAAAGTCCTATAAACACATACTTTGTACTAATATATTTCTTTCACAAACAAATAAACTAAAAAATAGTTTTTTTTTTGGAATTTAGTTTAGAATTAAAATCTTTTCCACTTGAAAAAAGCTAAAATTTCAAAAACTAGAAATAAAAAAACAAAATCGTTTGATTTTCTCCTATTAATAGTATAGAATTGTCTAAACTTTCATTTTGATGAAACAGCTTCTTGAATACTTTGGCATTTTCAAAGATAATGAAGAAATATGATAAGGTAAATATTCAATTACTTGAATTATTCTTTATTGTATCCAAGAGATGAGGCTTTGAAAATAGCATAAATATATATAATTCTAATTTTTGGATCATATTATTTGAAAATAATGGGTGCAGATTACATCAAGAGATGCTGGAAAGTCATATATGAAGATAGTGGATAGCTCTTATCTTGGAAGCTCCGACGAGGTTTCTTGACTTTTCAAAATCCTTTAGCTACCAATTAATTATTTTTAATTTATCAAACAGTCTTTTCTAATACTTTTTTGTTTGTTTATTTATTTTCATAGCAAATCCCATTTTCAAGAAATTAAGACTCAAAATTCTCAACATTTCCACCTACTGCATTATATATATATATATTTACAATTTACCATATAATTCTTAAAATTACAACCTCACGTTTTTTAAATGATTTTGAATACCTATTTGGTCCTCTTTTTTTTTTTTTTTTTTTTTTTGTCTTCTTACTTTATCTTTATGTTACCATTGGATTGTGTGAATATCAAATAGTCCAATTTCACAGAAAGGCAAAAAACAGAGTCCGTACAAACTTGGTTATCAATTATCACATGTCTGAATAATTTTGTCTTTGTGTTACTGTTGCTTTATATCAATTATTATGAAATAGTCCAGTTTGACAGAAAGGTGAAAAATAGAGTCTAAAGTACAAACACGACTATCACATGTTTGAATAATTTTGCTGACATGAACGTAGTTCAATATAGTAAATACATTGGTAATTTTTTTTGTATGGTGTGTTATGTTCTATTAAACATGTATTTGAATAATATGGGCAGTTTTGTTGATGACATTATTGGCATTAAATCAGGTTTCTAAGTTAATGGAGAGGGTGGAAGCTGCGTTTATCAAACATTTTTGCAATGCTAATCGCACCAAAGGAATGAACATCTTGAGACCTAAAGCAAAGAAAGAAAGACATAGAACTACATTTTCAGTTGGTAAATAACTATCACGAGTTGCTTTCATTTCCAACTTCTTCCATTAGAGAATTCTGTTCATTGATGTTCAAATTTTTGGTTGGCTCGAACAAATATTTCAGGTTTCTTTGCTGGTTGCACTATAGCTCTTGTTGTCGCCCTCATTTTTATTACACGAGCGCGACATATAATAAACAAAGAAGGCAGCACTCAGTATATGGAAACCATGTTTCCGCTTTACAGGTAACTTAAAAGACCATCGTTTTTCGTTTCTTGTTATACATTGGAAAAAGAATTCGGCTCTTAAAATGGAAAGAAAGGAGAGACGTGAACAATAACTGAAAAACATTAGTATTTTAATTCAGTCCTCTGTTTGTTTAATGCAGCTTGTTCGGATTTGTTGTCTTGCACTTGCTAATGTATGCAGCAAACATATACTTTTGGAGGCGATACCAAGTGAATTATTCCTTCATATTTGGTTTCAAACAAGGCACTGAATTGGCCTATCGAGAGGTTCTTCTTCCCAGTTTTGCTTTGGCAACTCTTGCTTTAGCTTGTGTTCTTTCTAATCTTGACATGGAGATGGACTCTGTTACCCAGTCATATCAAGCAGTGACTGAACTTCTGCCTTTGGTTTTGCTCCTTGTAAGATTGATCTCACGAAAAACTCCTCATTTGGCCATAAAGCCATTAACTTGTGGCTAAATTTTCTCTTTTTCCTTGATTGCAGGTTGTGATTGCAGTCTTCTTATGTCCACTCAACATCTTATATCGCTCTAGTCGCCTCTTCTGTATAAGAACTTTGTACCACTGTATATGTGCTCCTCTCTACACGGTATGCAAAACAAGATAGATTTATACCTTCGACCTATAGGGAAGTTATTGAACTATCCTCTAATTTTGGATACTTTCTTCTTCGACAGGTTATCTTTCCCGATTTCTTCTTAGCAGATCAGTTAACCAGCCAGGTCAGTGAAATAAAGGGTTTTTTCTTCTTTATGCCGCATGATTCTTCAGATCAAGAATTGACCTGTAACTTGGATCCTCAAACAATTATTTCAAATCGGTTCAGGTGCAAGCACTTCGTAGCTTGGAATTCTACATTTGCTATTACGGTTGGGGAGACTATAAGCATAGACAGAATACTTGTGGAACTAACACTGTATTCAACACTTTCAGCTTTATCATAGCTGTTATTCCATATTCGTCACGTCTCCTTCAGGTTTGAATCTTCTCATCACCCACCTTTTGAGTTCTATTCAAAATGGTAAAAAGTTGTTTCACTAACACAAACTTTTGTTGGGTTCTCATTCATGCAGTGTCTCAGGAGATTGTATGAGGAGAAAGACGCAATGCAGGGATATAATGGAATCAAGTACTTCTTGACAATTGTAGCTGTGTGCTTAAGAACAGCTTACAGTCTGAACAGGGGAGTAATAGCCTGGAAAGTGCTAGCCGCAATTTTCTCGGCCCTTGCTGCCATTATATGCACATATTGGGACATCGCCATTGACTGGGGCCTTCTGCAGCGCCACTCGAAAAACCGATGGTTGAGAGACAAGCTACTTGTTGGTCACAACAGTGTATACTATGTTGCAATGGTTAGTTTCTCATAAGGATATTCACTGCAAAAGGCAAGTTAGACCAACATATTATAGTAATCTGAACAAAGTTCGTGTTAATCAAATGCAGGTCTTGAATGTACTGCTAAGGTTTGCTTGGCTGCAAACTGTGTTGGATTTTCAATTCTCCTTCCTGCATACACAAGGTTTGATTACAATAGTGGCCAGCCTTGAGATCATTCGCCGTGGCATATGGAATTTCTTCAGGTATAACTTTGAAAGTTCAGTTCTTTAGGGATTTTTCCTCAATCTGCCTGCAAGTCTTTCTAAAATCTTAAATGGTTTATTGACTTATCTACTTACCCTTTTGGTTTAGGTTGGAGAATGAGCATCTGAACAATGTTGGGAAGTATCGTGCATTCAAATCTGTACCGCTACCTTTCAACTATGATGAAGATGATGACAAAGATGATTAAAAATTTTCCATATAGTATTCTTTCAACACATACAGTTTACTTGTCAATAAATGTTAACAATTTTTTTACCGTATATATTCAATAACACACCATTGCAATATCTTTGGCCCTCTCACGATTCCTTTATCAAGCTGTCTATACTACTACAAGTAAGAACTCCGGTAGACAGTCCTATTCATTCTAGAAAGAATATGGAAAAGATTCAAACACAAATTGCAGTAATTATATACAAGAAAGGAAATTGGAATAAAGAGATGCTACTAGCACTTTTACCCGTACTAAGGCTGAAGAGTGAGGTCTTTACATTAGTAGAGGCTATGTTCTCTGGGACTCAACAATACTATGTTTATGCACACATGAGGACCCTAAAGAGTAAAATCAACATCAGCATGGATGAATGCTGTAAAGGCGTTACTTTCTGAACTTTGAGCCTAAAGGAACCATCACACTTTAAAGAACTCTTCCTAATGTTCTCTTGCTTGGTTTGATTCGGCTCGTTGAGGCTTCTTCTTGGTGTCATCTTTCCAAGTCCTTTGATGTAGTCTCAATTCAAGATATTTATGGTTGTTCGAATGTTCCTAGAACATCATTAAGCTTTGGCTTTCGATTATTAGCTTTGTCCTGCTGATAAGTTATTTAATATTTTTCTTGTATGTTGCACTTTTGTATCTTTTTGTAATCTCTCTTAGCATCCTTGAGGTTCAGTATATTTACATTATAATGAAAAGTTTTGAATCCTTTCAAAAGAAAGAAAAAACATGTGGGTTTTGTGCTCCGCAGCTAAAATGACAACCAACTCACACAAGCACAAACATACATGCAACAACCATATATGTGCAACTCGAAGTGTTCAATTGAGTAGCTAAAGAACCTCATCTCACCATTCATCTCAAAACATCCTTAAAAGTAGCATAAGATGGACCTAAAGTGTATAGCACCTAGCTTTAGTTTACATCTGAAAAGAAAAACCATTAGTTTGCAATGCATCAAAGCAAACTCCTAATGTAGCACACTTCCGTGTATTTATAGGGTGAGTGAATCGAACTTTTGAGACAACAACACAGGCTTAATATGAACCATCTCATTAATATCAACATCTACATCTCAGGAATTTGTACACAAAATTTTGAAAAAGAACCATAAACTTGACTGATCCATCTCACTCAAATGGCTCCTCTTGCTGTAAGTTTGAAGGAGAGTATACCAGTGTAGATATTTCTGACCGTCATCTTGCAAATGTCAAGTGGGTCGCATTCATGCAATAAACAGTACTGGTTCTATACTAATTGAACATAATTCTTCTTGATATAATTCAGAATGACAGACTAATTGGCAAAAGATCAAATTGCGTAACTAAACATCCAAGATTCAAATCCCAAAACTCCAGTTACCTTTAAAGGAGGACAAGGAAGGGACATGTTCAAGCTTCCATTGATTTTACTTCAAGTTATGTTGTCTTAAGTAGTTTCAAGTATTTTTCCATCAATATTTTGGAATGATCAATAATTTTTCTACGGTCATACCATTTGAAGTTCCAAGGGTACTTTTTCATGCAAGTTTGATAATCACATACAAGTTTGTAACAAACTCTAACCGATATGTGGTCAATATACAAAACACTTCTGTAACTCGTGAGTTAAACTATTATGGGAAAGGATCTATAAAATCCTGAAAAGGGGGATTTGTAAGCTTCAAACATAAATAAAATTCATAAGCACGACATTTATGACTAAGACAATAAAAGCTACTAAAAATCTGATGACTCTATCCCACCAGTGTTCCAAGAGTGCTAAGAAGAATAGTCAGATCGATCCTATAATAAATTATACACCATATTACAACAGCATTCGATTTTCTCTTGTCAAAAACTTTGGACAGATCACAACAAAGGGAGGGTACACACCAATGGCTTAATCTGAAAATGGAAAACGCTAACAGCCTGAACCCTTTTACCCGAGGTATATCTCCAACCTCTTTCTAGATAAGTGGAAGACATCAAGAATAGAAAGAACCAAAATACACCTCTTTTCAACAGTTTACAAGGCTTAGTTCCCATGCCACACACTAACCAAGAAATCATCAAATTAGTCTCCCACAAAGTCCAGATGAAAAGTTAAACCATGCAACTGTCATACATACAAACCAGAAAGTTTCTAAAAGGGAGAAAAATCACGTGTTACACAGTTCACAAGTGAAGTTCTTATTAAGAACACGTAGTTCATAAATGAAGTGAAAAGTAATGATTTTTGCCAATGTCTCCAACGATAGCAGAAAGGGGGAATTCAGATGGAGCCTTAATCGAGATGACAAAGACACATTAGGGAATATGATTGTGAAAAATGATACTAAACAACAATGGCATGAACAATTATTCAGAAATTTGAATTAAATCAGAAGTGATGTAAGGTAAGATCTCTTCTTTCCTATGATACTTTCAGATAAAGAAATCAGCTTTAGGTGCACTAAGACAAAGAGTTTAAGGAAGATATCTTCCACAGCCTGTTAAAAGATCGACTAGAAACTAAAGAACTCTCAACAAAATGATGTTTTTCCGCTTCAAGAATCAGATCTAACGAGCAGCAACCAACTTCACTTACCTCCAGCAGAGGCCTTCTGTTCATCGGAATTCGTATCTTGCTGGGAAGCACTTGGAGTTGTTTCCTTCTCCAATTCTATAATCGCTTCCTCCTCTGCCATTTTCTCCGCCTTGAGAATCGGTTCGTAATAATCTGGATGAGCTTCCATACATTTCTTCAATGCTCCAGTCACTTCAAAGCATTTCTCCACAATATCCTCCTTGTTCTTCTCCGCCTCCTCTATACACTTCTCCCACGCAATGAAGCTATCTCTGCATCCACCGCCTTTCATAAACAAGCAAAACCCACATTCCCCCTCCTCTTCCTCTTCTATATCTTCTCCTCCTTCATCTCCACCTCCACTCTTGGAAATCTTTCCTGATAGACTTGCTTCCTCGGAAGATTTTTCCTCAGAGTGATTTGGGGAATCCGATTGTGGTTGATCTTCCAGGGTCTTAGTGGCGGCGGCGTTAGATTCTGCGTCTTGGAGTTTGGACTCCGAAGTAGACATCCTAGTCGGTGCAGGAGGAGCAATCGGATTCGAAGATGGCAGTGTCGGTGTGGTTAGGTAGCCTGTGGCGTAATGGTTCGTCGTCCCACCGCCGGCGGCTTAAACCCCCAAAAACCCTCAGGAATGAATCAAAGCTCAACCCTTCTCTTCCTTGTTGTTGAAGCTAAAATGGTCAAAGCATGAGGCTTGACTATAATTTTTGTTTATAAAAATACGAAAAGCTATCATTTTTTTTCACTCCTACTAAGAAGTATGAACTTACTTTCATCCTTAATTATAGCATCAAGAATTTCAAAATAGATTAACTCATCCTTTGCATAAATATATGTTACTAAGATTAAACATTCTAACACTTCAATCAAGTTAAATTAAAATAAATAAATTAACTCTACCTCACGATGTAAATAATGAAAATTAATCTATCAACCGAAAATGAGTTATAGATTACTTGTTGACATCATTATTAAAAACACTAATTGAAAAATTGATCAAATACTACCCTATTTCATTATATCCTTAAAAAGAAAATCAAATTTATTGATACTTTAGCAACTTTGACATTGTCTTCGAATTATTCTTTGACTATCGACAATAAAAAAATATAGTTTTTATGACAGTATTCTTTTCTATCATTATGACAAAAGAGAGGAAAGTACAAGCCTCTTACTTTTGTGACCCTTGGTAGTGAAAATCCCTAATTTCTATTTAAACATGGAGTAGGACTTGAGTGATTGTTGGCTAGCCCAAGTGAAGACCACAAAAGAGGAAATGAAGGTTGCATACCAACAGAGTTCTTTGGGAGTGAAATTGAAAAGAAAATTGCTGTCTCAAAATGTTATTACTTTTTTGGTCTAAGCATCTACTACTTCAAATCATTCATCAATTACTAAAAAAACATCTTCATCTCAACAACTAAAACATCTACACAGCTATTATCCTCATCACAGTTTCACAATAAATTTGTATAATATCCACTGATCTCCTCGCAAAAACTTCGTATTATAACTGTCATAGTCATAGCAATACTCAAATTGATTAACACGTGTGTCACAAACTCAAAAAGAAAAAGATATAATTCCCACATTTTTCTGGAAGGTTCCTTCTAATTTTTAAGAAAACTCATCTACCGTTTGTTAGAGGAAGAGGAAATGTAATGAAGTCTCCAACTTCAGTTATAATACAGAGGCTTTGTTGTGCTCCAGGTTGAGAAGTACACTACCGCAGATGAAGTCAGTCTACAAGCTTTAATTTTCTTTCCTCTGACGTCATTTTCTTTGTTCAATTATCCTTCTCATCATCGTCGTCAGAGTAGCTGAATGGAAGTGGAACCGACTTAAATGATCGATACTTGTTAACGTTGTTCAGATGCTCGTTCTCCAAACTGATCACATATGCAAAATAGTTACGAGAAAATCAAACTCTCGAAGTTAAAATCAAAACGAAAATATTGTGTTGCTCTTTTGTGGATCTTCCTTTGTGCAAGACCCCCGGACTTTTTGAGTGCTTTTCCACTTAAGAATTGAGAAAATCATTTCAAAATAAACCTTTAGATTTAAGATAATAGAAGAATTTAACACTCATGACTTCAAACAATTTGGGGCAAGATAAGCTATTGCAGCAACACGAACATTTAAAACACTCGTTAGTTATAGAATAGACAAAAGATCACCTGAAGAAGTTCCAAAGACCGCGGCGAATGATTTCCAAGCAAGATATCAATGCAGTGGCAGCAACCTTTTGAAATGAACGCAAGTTGAATGCCAACACCAACTGGATCCAAGCAATTCTCAAAAGAATATTTAATATCTGTTCAAAATCCCAGAGATATTGGATTAGTAAAGTCACAGGGGCAAAAGGCACAAACGATTAGTTCAAGATGGCACCACCATCGCTGCAAAATAGACAGACTTGTTGGACACTAAAAGCCGGTCTCTCAAGTACTTATTCTTTGAGTGTTTTCGCAGAAGTCCCCAGTCAACAACAATATCCCAGTATGTATTCACCAACACAGCAACTACGGAACTAATCAAAGCTAATACCATCCAGGTAGCTCCCTTTCTTAATTCACAAGCTGTTCTAATGAGGACCGCAACAATTGTAGAGAGGTACTTAAGAGCATTGTAGCCATGCATCGAATCTTTTTCCTCAAGCAGTCGTCGCACGCACTACACACAATCACATCTTTGACATTAATTGCCTATCCAAGTGCACCACCTTTTTAAAGGTTAATGTATACATGAGAATGATGAATTCAAGATTTAGGATAAGATGTCCAATCTCACTGTTATATTAAAATGTAGAGATAACTATTTGCAACTTGCATGGATATAAACGTAAAGGAAACTTATCCTCCTCCTATAGTATTACATTAAATAAAAAGTCCCCTTGTATCTCTCTTTTTCACATCGAGAGATTGAAGGTTGACAAATCAAAGTCATTAGTACTAGATATTTTGTTGCGATGAACAGCATTGGAAACAATGGGCATACACTGGTCAGCTTAATCTTTTCACTAGCTTTAATAAAAACATCACTGATGAAGTGACTAAAACTAGCAATACAAAACTAGATTCATACTTGTAAAAATCGCATCCAAAATGGTATGACAGCAATGATGAAGGAGAGAGTATTGTAGACACCACGCGTGTGGCACTTGTTTTGCTTCCTTGAGTATTCTCCTAAACCATAGTAGCAAATATACAACACAATACATCGTGAAGCTTGTACCTAGAATCATTAGCAGCACACGCCTCAATAACAACAAAGATGAGACTCTCGTCAACAACAAAGTTAACCACAATTTTTCATCATACTGAGAAATCATTACTACCTGACTAGTAAGCTGATCTGCCAAAAAATAATCTGGAAACTTAACCTGAAAAAGAATATTCAAGAGCAGCAAGTACTTAGCAGTGACAGTCACTCTTCAATTGGTTTGACTGATCATTAATTCTATTACCTTGCACAGAGGAGCAGATATACAGCGTAGGATACAGCGAATGAAGAAAAAACGACTTGACTTGTATAGAATGTTGAATGGGCAAAAGGTGATGAGAAGAAAAAGCTGCACAAAGGAAGAAACTACTAAGAGAGAGGACGTTGCATAAAGAGGGATTCTGTTCAGTAGTTGGGCAGAAGGGGAAAAAGGAAACGATATTAATTATTGAAGCAAGCAGTAATTCTTTGTGTTTAAGTGGTCTTACTGCTGTTGTGAACAAAGGAACCTTCTCAGCTTCTGTTCTATACTTCTGAGTGCTAGGGTCTCTGTCCAAATATAAGTTTCCCAGGAAACTGGCAGATGCAAGTACCGCAAAACCAGCACTAAGCAGGAAAACTTCTTGCCAACCCAATGCAGTTCCTCTCTTGGAACCAAAGATAAATGGATAGTTAACTCGACAACGTCTCCAGAAGTACAAGTCTGTTGCGTACATGAGCATGTGTAGGACAACAAAGCCAAACAAACTGCAAGATAAACCAATGGTATCTCAGAAAAAACTTCTGGGGTAGCTATGTGCCAGTATAGGTAGATGCATGCATAGAAACTATAACAAACTATTCCTACCTGTAAAGTGGAAATATATTTTCCATGTAATGAGTGCCCTCCTCCCTCTCCATCAATTTTTGAGATGCTATTTTCAAAACAGTTGCCACAAATAGTGCCACCGTGCAACCAGATAGGAAGCCTGGAAAGAAGGTGGGGAAATGAAGCTAATCAGTCTGAGAAATTACCAGCCTACCCTTCAAAATGAACTAATTCAGACTTTTCGTTGAAAACATCTTTTAATTTAAGCAAGAGCTTCCTAAGGAAAATAAAATCACCTGAAGAAAATGTCACGCTGTGTTTTTCTCTTTTAGTTTTTGGCCTCAAATGCTTCATGGCTTCTGCATAATTTGAGTTTGAAAATTTTTTGACGAAATTAATTTCCACCATCTTCATGAGATCGGCAACCTAGTTTAAAGAAATTAAGATTCTACTAATAATTAGTACAACAAAGACAATGCCGTACTCACTTATTCACATTTTTGTAGAACTGTATCCTATAAATCTACTTGGATAGGTAATAAAAAAGCTGAGGCATTCTGAGGTGCTCCTTGGTTGGATAACAGAAAAGGAAAGAAAGCTTTAAAATTTTCAATATTAATGACGATATATACGATCATTTGCTATCAGAAACTTGTGTCACTAGGTGAGAACTCAGATATATAAAATAATGGGTTAACAATAAAACAATACCTCATCTGAACTTCCAAGGTACGAATTATCCACAATTTCCATGTATGACTTGGCTGCTGTCTTTGATGAAATCTGTACCCAATAAAAGCAGGAACATAACCATAATTTTAGATAATTTTTAATCTTTTAATCTTCTTTTTGTTTTTCCGATAAGAAACTGATAAGTATACTAAAAAGGTGAAACGAAGAACAACTGGCAAAGGGTCAAGAACCCCTCCCCAGAGGAAATTAAAGGGCGCCTCCAAAAGTTAATAATCATCAAAGGACTATTTTAATGATCTATATTTATCGAAAAATATAGTTCATTAAGATATTGGAAACGTATAAAATGCTCTATTTCGTAATAGATAATCGAAAAATCAAAATAAATATATTGCCTATTGATTCAATGCCCGACCTTCTCATACTTATTCATGATTCTCGCAAATGCTGACAGGTTCATAAAACTGGTTCATCCAATTTCAAAGGCATGAAAACATGATAAAGGAGAGGTTGAAGATCATAAATAACAGAATATGCTAATTTGGCAATTTTCTTTGAAGCATTCTGCATACCTATATTGCTTCAACGAATGAAGCTTCTGATAAAATTCTGCAAATGCTTTTTTCAACTGTTCTTCAATCTTACTTCGGCCATCTTGATCAACATCCAAGTCATCATCCTTAGAACTCTTGCAAATATCTTTCGATGTAGATTTACAGGAGCTGAACACATCGACGACTTTCACATGCTTAAGAATTTCTTGGGAATATTGGTTGTTTTCCATCGTCGTGACTTCTTCTACATATTTATTGCTACTTAATTCTGTGTGAACTTCATCCAATTCTGAACCCCAATGAGACTCTTTTTGTTCATGCTGATAGTTGGCATCCGTTTCAACTGCTGAATCCAAGTGCACGCTTCCTTAAAAATAAAAATAAAGTTACATTAACTTTAAAGGTAAAACGGAGGCATTATAAACCTGCAATATATATATATATATGTGTGTGTGTGATTGATCCATTTGAAAGTAAATCACATTTATTAGATAAGTTGAGCTCTAATCTCAAAACTAATTGACAATGTCATCTATCATATCATATGAAGATTGTGATGTTCCTTAAGCCATACCCAGTAGAATGTCTCAAGAAACTAAGAGCATGCATATACCTGAAGGACAAGGCGTTTGAAAAGTGGAGCTTAAGGGGATTGTAGAAACTTCAGCATGAGAATCGTGTCTTTCATTCAGAGGGGCGATCTCCATCTTCCTTCGCAATGCAACCAAAGTCTTCATTTGTTTACTTAAAACACTTGCTTCTTCAGTTACAGCCTCTACATTCTCCTTATAGAAAGAATTGACCTTGATGAGTTCTTCATCAAATTTTCTAAGAAAAGCCATCTCAATCTCTGAAATTTCTTGAAACTTCCTGTGAGAACAAGACTTGGGGAGTTGAAGGTGGTCATTTTGCAGTGATCTGTCAATATCTCCAACTTGATTCTCAATATCCTTAATGATTTGGCATTTTCTTGGCTGAGAGGTTAACTCTCTGCATTTTCCGTTCACTATTGGCTTCTTCTTTGAGCGCCCAAATGATACTCTGGACTTCTTAATCTGTCTCTCACAGGAAATCTCACGCAATAATCTTTTCAAGCCATCGTAATCAACATAAGCGTCCGCCCATTCAGGCACTATTTGTTTCTTGAATTCATTCTCAAACTTCATCCTTCGTATTACTTCAAAAATCAGTCAAGCTCTTTCTGTTTATAGATTTAGATATAAAACAAGCACTTAAATGGAAAGGAAAGTTCTTTCTTCCCTTCCCCTAAACCCTAACTCCACAGCATTGATTTTGATTCAGATTGCTTTGCCCAAAAGTCAAATTCCTAGAAGAACGCGATTACCGATAGGGATGCCAATCGGCCAGTGGAGGTTATCCGATCCCTGACAAACGATATTCGAGTCCATTGGGCAAGAGCCATATCCAGAAATGGATCGACATGTCGACCATGCGGCAGCTCATGCTTAAGTGACGATGCATCGTCACCATTGGCAATCACACGCGTCCTCGTCTGTGGTAATTGAATCAGAATGAAGCTTTTTGTTTGAGGAAGCAATGGATATGCAAGAAGAGTCCGATGATCGTAATATTTTATTTTAAACGCCAATCCATTTATAGGTTGAGATCATGGTTTAAATTTTGTAGTTCAACATTTCTACCGATTTGAAAATGTACATAGAAAGGTTTCGTTTTGTCCGAAATTTTGATTCTTCTTTAATTACTTACGTAAAGATTTTTAGTTCAATAATTTCAAGAACATTGTGATAGATTTGTGATTCTTATTTTAGGTTATTTTTATCTAAGTCAAGTAGTAATAATTCACAGCAACTCTTTTCACTCTATCTTGGAAATCTAAGAACTCAATCATATGAATATGTAAATAGATACTCAATTTAATGTGATTTAACTGAATTTTATACTCGATCTCATAAATACATATAGAATTATATGAATTTAATACATATAGAATTATATGAAATTCATATTCGATTAAAGTAGTATCCAATAAAAGTCTTGAAAAACTATCTAATCTATGGGGTGTTAACTCTCAAAGCACGACTAAGAACGTCTCTTAAAAGGAGCGGGGCATTGTTGCCAACCTCTACTGCCTTTGTCCTAGCATTGGCTTGGCCTCAAAATGGGAAGTACAGACGAAAAGATGTTCAAACGATACACTTATTGGTCAATAACCTTTTGTCAGTTGGGCTTAAACTAGGTTCAGTTTGGTAATTATTTTTATCATTTCTTACTTGTACAATTAGTCATAGGTGGTGGTTCCCCAAAGTTTTATTTTTTAACGAGAGAACAGATTAAGAAAAGAAAAAAATTCTAAACTTTCATAAGTTAACTTTTATAGTTGAAGAAATTAAAAATATGTATATATCGTTGAAGCAACTAAAATAAAGTGTTATTTTCAAATATAGCAAAATAAATAAAAAAAAAGTATTTATAAAATATAGCAAAATATTTAAGAAAGAAAACATATACTAAAAGAGTCCGCATTTCATTTCAGACCTGGAAGAATTGAAGTTTACCGGATAGCACAAAGCAAGGATATGGCTCAACAGCAAGTTAATGGTTATAACATGTTGAAATCGCACAATCTGTCATACAATGAGCAGAAGAATCAAAACTTCAAGAATCTAATAAAGAAGAATTCTCAAAAGGAAACTATAGCTCCCAGGTATGGGGACGATTCTATAACTGAAGACATTGCTTTCAGCCTGCTCTTTTTACTCTCAGCCTCATGTGGCTGAATTGTCCTGTTCCCCTGGTCTTCCACTGCAACAATAGTAGTGAGGCAGCTTCACTTTACCACAAGCCCTGCAGTAACAGAGTCAGCACCAAGAAAATTCATGCAGACTTTAGGCATTTTACATTATCACAAAACTTATGGGCTGAGACTGAAATGTTAAAGATTACTCTAAGCAATTTACGCTATCAGAAATTTTTCTTATTGTTACATTTCATGATGCTAGTTTCTTATCCAGTGATTAGGCAAATACTATCAAGGGCTCCAATGAAGTGAAAGAAATTGAAATGTTACTAGAGTCAATGGGCATCTTTGTCACTGTCACTCTTGACAGTTGACACCAACCGATTCTAATTTTTTCTTTATTAAAAGACTTGTGTGAATATCATTTTTCTCTAAAGTCTAAAAACTTTGCCTCAATTACTAACTAGTAACTAGAGATGACCCATCGTTTTGAACCTTTGGTTAAATAAAGGGCCCTAATGTTCTGTTATAGTTTCGGTGACATTCATTTGAGGGTGTTGTGTTGCTCGTTATTTGTCAAGATTAGCTACTGACAACTGGAATGCTTTCCAATTTCCAATACGAAGCACAGAATTATAGTCCTATCGTTGTGAAGAAACAGCTTCCGATTGATGATAAAATAATAAAATAGGTCACATTATCATAGTCAGTGAAATCATATCTGGATTAACTTTCCTAGAAGCTAAGATAAACATTAAACAATAATTTGTTAGGGCAGACCAGGGAGAATCTTACTTGCACCGAACTATAACTGGAATAGGTTTTAAAGCCTTTGGAGCATTTCTTATGCGCCTTTTATGTGGAGAAACCTGCAGAATATAGACTATGAATTGTTTTCTCATATTTCTCAATAAACCCAAACGAACAAGTTGTAGAAAAGGAGCTTTGGAA
Source organism: Cucumis hystrix (assembly GCA_025688845.1). Classification (NCBI taxonomy): domain Eukaryota; kingdom Viridiplantae; phylum Streptophyta; class Magnoliopsida; order Cucurbitales; family Cucurbitaceae; genus Cucumis; species Cucumis hystrix. Next base: position 15,569,143 of record CM046892.1, on the reverse strand, counting down.
ACCTAAAGGAATGCTTCAAACATGTGTGTGTGTGTAAGTATAAACAATGTCATACTCAAATATTGACATTGTCAAGACATACAAGAATTTGAACTTAATAGGCATTGTTAAGTAAAGATGAATATATAAGGTCCCATTTAGCATCAATTAATCAATAAACACCTCTTCCACCTCTACATTTTTTGTTTTATTATCTATTTTTTACTCATGTTATAAAAAACCAAGCCCAAGTTTTGAAAACATAGATTACAAGAACTTGTTTTTTCTTTCGCTGAGAATTCAACTTTTCTACCTAAGAAATTGAGAAAAAATAGGCTTAATTTTCAAAAACCAAATGGTTTTGGCTAAATAGTGATCTCATAGAGTCATAGCACCATCTAGAATTTCCAGAAGAAGTGAACATAAAAAATGCAACTGCAAATGCTCACTAAAATCTTTGGATTCTTTAAGTTCATTTCTAATACTTCCAGCAACATCTTCCATATCCCACAACTTCAAGCAATGTGAAATTTGAAGTTTCTACTTTATCCATAAGAAATAAACAGTTTAAATTTCTATTCTAAACGTAGGCTTTCTCCGCGTTTGATTATTTGAAAATAGGCGGAAGAAATTCAATACCTTCTTCTTAGGAACAGCCATGAGCTCCATAGACCCGGAAAAAGATAAGCTAGGGAAACCAAATCCCACAATACTGCAGTTGTTGATTTTATCATCATCATATTCCTGGTTGAACTCAGGAAGAACAAGCGGGGGCGGGGAATCCTTAGGGCCCATGACCCCAGATATCGGCGAAGAATGGGATAAACCGTAAGCCATTGCTTTAAGCCCTAGCATTGAACCCATCTGACCCTCGAGCGCCCTCATAATCCTCAACGCCATAGCTGCTAGTAAATCCAAGTGCCAGTGCTGATTTCAGTATACCGGCGGTGGAAATCAGACTGAGGAGACGACGGGGTTTAGGAATTAGCAAATGCACCAACCCAGCACCTATTCAACGGCATCGTTTCGCCTTGAGCTAGCCCAATGGGCTGGTAACGGGCTTGAATCCCTTTGTTCGGCCCAAGAGCCCAAAGCCAGGCATGACAAGAACATCTTCAAAATGAATGACAACATCAAATACTTGTCCTATTTATTTGGAAAAAATAACCGAGTCCTTTCAACATGCTTTCTCCTCACAAACATGCATCTAGGAAAATTTTTAGAAGATCACTCAACATAGAATTACTTTGAGCTAAGAGTCGCTGAAAATAAATGTGTACTTTATTGGTATAGATAATATCTTTCAATTCTTTTAAGTCTTTATTAACCTTCCTTTCATGTTCTTGTGATCTCTCTCATTCATATGTGATATCAGTTTATTTATGTTTCCCTCATAAATTCAGGGTTTTACATGAATCTTTAATATGAAAATAAATGTCTTATCCATTGAACTACACATAAATAGTCGACTATCATGTTAGTTATACACACAAAAGTTTCAATGACACAAATAAAGGCAAATGATCAAATCTTAGGGCAATGTTGCGCAAAATTAGTCATTCTCTTTTGGCTTTTTGTCATTATAGAAAATAGGCAAAGTAGGAAGAAGCCATTTCATTTTTATAATGTAAGTAACAAACTCAATTGTCCCTAACTCTCATGTATGAAACAATTCTTGAATTACATGTTCGATTTTAAAAGTTCATTTCTACTTAGAGCACCACTTCTAACAAGTCAATCAGAATTTAGAACATGTGATAAAATACTAATTGTTATTTTAAAAAATGATAATTTGATTTATCACTTTTACAATTGTTGAATTGGGAAAAAATTATCTATTTTAGCTATCAAACTTTATGCTCCTAACTTGTATGGATTGTTTAAGGGTTAAAGTATACTAACACTATTTTTACATTTAAATTTCTGATTTTGTTGTTGTTACACCAATATTATAAAAAGTGCACCGAATTTTGGAGAAAAAAATACATAAAATTGTTGGAAATGAAAATTGAAATTCGACTAATAATTCTTTTTTTTTTTCAATGAAAAGCATAGTAAGAAATTCAAGAAAATATGTTTTATTTGAAAAACAACAAATGACTATCCAACATAAATTAAATTATTACATTTTAATTATTCAAGTATCATTGTTTAAGTCATTTTTCGAATTTAAAGAAAACGAGTACATATTAATCATTAACCTATGACAAGCTTATTATTTCAAATTTAAGAAAAATATAACTTAAACTTTAAACATTGATGTTTTTCCCTTAGAGAAACAATGTCATAAGCAACATACAAAAATACATCATGAGAAAACAACCGAATAAACCACCTTGGATAAAAAGGAGGAAGAAGAGAAGTTGCACACCCTACTAAAATCGTACTCATTAGAGAATGAGCAAGAAAATTGTATCAATGTTTCGAATAAGAGAAGAAAATAGCACCCAAACTAAAGTGTCATAGACTTTACCTTCTCAGTAAAAAACGAAACTATCATTGAGAGGATGAACAAACTTTTGACCATAAGATTCAACCACGATGTTAAAAATGCAATCTACATCGATGAAACACTTTTATTTTACCACAGGTGAAGATGAACTTGAAAGTAATCAACCTAATGGTGAAGATATCTAAAGTTGTTTTGTAACACAAAACCTAAGTAGGTTTAAGAGGATGCATTAACGTGACGATAACCATTTAACATCAATTCCTTTCTCTTTATATATATATTGATTTCATTCGTTATTCTCCAAAACAGCAAAGAATTGACCAATTCGGAAACAACATTTAATCCTAACTCCAACTCTCGACGTCCTCCCCTAGAGAATTTTCGTATTAAATCGACTTGAATTACTTGACAAATCAGTGTGGATTTGATTTAAATCATGGGGTTGCTCTATATTTCGCTTTATTCCTTTCCACAGTCAATGCTTAATCAATGGCGATACCGACTGCAAATACTAAAAAACAATTGAATCATCTAGCCACGTTTGTTGAACCTCGTAGAAATTTAAACATTTACCTAAAAACCTTCTCTGTTTCGAGCTTGCCCATGAAACCCATTTTGCTTTCTTCTCACTCTGATCGATTCAAGCAAAATATGAAGAAATCCAGGTTTTTTCATATTACCCATTGGAAATTTTGAATGACGAGGGCTTTTAGAAGACGAACTTTGTATTCAAGGCCTATTGATCGCTTCCGATTCCGAGCATCGGCGGACGGTGCTACGAAATCTGGATTCATCAGAGGTATGAAGCTGAAGGAGATCTTGACTACTTTGTTTATTGGTCTTCCGTTGGTTGTTTTTGTTGTTTTGGTGTTTAGGAATTCAACGGTGGATCTTTTTCTGGGTTTTGCTGAAGCCAGAGCATTGGAAAGAGTGGCCAATAATGGCGGTTCTGAGAGTTCAGGTTAATATTTTCATTTGATGGGTATTGATAAACTTTGAATAGTTATCTGTTATCTTTAGCTATAGATCTTTACAAAATTTTATTCATTAATGTCCATGATTTGTAGTTGCTGGCTCTTTCAAGATTAAGTTGTTGGACTGTTTTTTAAGCTCTGTTGTCTCTGCTGATGTTATGAATATCATTATTAAACCTCTTTTGGTTGGTTCTGCATATAGATGCATGGAGAATGACATTTTAGTTGTATCTTACATATAATGACTTTCCTTATCTTACATCTTTAAATGAATTTAGTTTTTTCTATCTCAACTGTTAATGGAGCTTCTTATATAATTACATCCTTGAAGAAAACCATTGAGAACCGTTTTTGTCAATATTCCATGAAACTCAACATGAAATCTTTGCTTATTTTTTGTCTTTGTTTCTTTATCTATGTTGCATATTGCATGTTATTCAAGTCTCAACTTAATTCATTCTTTATGAAAGTCCTTTCACTGTGGATACATCCATTTGCTGAGTCATGTTCTGGCATGAGATAGACAAAATCACATTATTAAGATTTGTGGATTCAACTTCCTGTCTGATAACACAGGAGAGGGAACAAAAAGTTTGGAATTTGTGCATTTTGAATTATACAAGTTTATACTGAATTTTAGCATTATATTCGTTCTTTTGCTTGCTAGTTCTCTTCATTCTCCATGTTCTCAATTTATAGGTTCAGAAAACGGTTCCTCTCGACTTTCCAATGGAGACAAACTTATTGGAGGACTTCTAATTCCTGGATTTGATGAAGGATCATGCTTGAGTAGATATCAATCCAGTTTATATCGAAGAACTTCAACTCACAAACCTTCTTCTTACCTCCTCTCGATGCTTAGAGACTACGAAGCACTTCATCAACGGTGTGGCCCCCATACGAAACCATATGATGAAGCAGTAGAGCAACTTAGATCTGGTAATAGTGTTAGTTTGACAGAGTGTAAATATGTTGTGTGGATGTCTTATAGTGGCTTGGGAAACAAGATACTCACTTTGGCTTCTGCATTCCTCTATGCCCTCCTTACCAATCGTGTCTTGCTAGTCGATCCAGGGAAGGATATGGCTGATCTATTTTGTGAGCCCTTCCCAGAAAAATCTTGGTTGCTCCCAAATGACTTCCCCTTGGTGGATCAATTCAGCAACTTCGATTCAAAATCTCCTAACTGTCATGGAAATATGCTTAAGATGAACACTCTAAATACGTCAATAGAAGCAGTCCCATCCTATCTATACCTACATTTGGCTCATGATTATGATGATCATGACAAGTTGTTTTTCTGTGATCAAGAACAGGCTCTTTTAGGTAGGGTCCCGTGGCTTATACTGAAGACAGACAACTACTTTGTTCCATCTCTCTTCTTGATCCCATCTTTCGAGCACAAATTGAGTAACTTATTCCCGCAAAAAGACACTGTCTTCCATCATCTAGGCCGTTATCTTTTTCACCCATCAAATCATGTTTGGGGTCTAATAACAAGATACTACGAAGCATATCTAGCAAGTGCAGATGAAAGAATAGGAATTCAAGTAAGAGTGTTCAAGAGTGAACCGGGGCCATTCCAACATATAACCGATCAAATTTTAGGCTGTACTCTTAAGGAGAAGCTACTGCCTGAGGTAGACAAGGAAGGCTCCACCTCCGTGCCTCTGGAACGCCCAAGAGTGAAAGCTGTTTTGATGACATCTTTAAGTTCTGGATACTATGAACAATTGAGAACCTTGTACTGGGAATACCCGACTAAAACCGGAGATGTCATTACAGTTCATCAGCCAAGCTACGAAATGTATCAGCAGACAGAGAAGAAGACTCACAATAGGAAAGCATGGGCAGAAATGTACCTTCTGAGTTTGAGTGATGTATTGGTGACCAGTGCATGGTCAACATTCGGGTATGTGGCTCAAGGGCTCGGCGGATCAAAGCCATGGATTCTTTACAAGGCAGAGAACATGACCACGCCCAATCCACCATGTCGTAGGGCGATGTCAACGGAGCCTTGTTTTCATGCTCCTCCATTCTTTGACTGCAAAGCAAAGAAAGGAATAGATACCGGTGAAGTAGTTCCCCATGTAAGACATTGTGAAGACATGAGCTGGGGGCTTAAGCTTGTTCACCATGAGGATTTATAACACCCACTTGGCTTGTAATGAAATTTGTCCCCATGCCTTGATCTGTTTACTTTGAAATGCATTTGTTTTTCCCTTATACATGGAAGTAGTAGAACTGTTTAAAGGACACGTTAAACAAAAAAAAAAAAAACCCCCCCCCCCCCCCCCCCCAAAAAAAAAAGAAAAAGAAAAAGAAAAAGAGAGAACGTTACTTCGTTAAGAGAGTTCTAAAATAGTAAAATGCTTTAATTATTGAGTAATCCATTTTAGTTTGATAAGTAAATAGTTTAATATTGTAATAAGAAAAATGATGAATGTCAAATAATAAAAACGATACAAATGGAGAGTTTTGAAATAGAGAAATGTGTAAAAAATTCATTAAACTATAAAATTATAGACCAAGAATTTCAATTAATATAGTCTAATAAAAAATAAAGAGATGAGAATTTAACCAAAAATATATTTATAAAAGGTAAGATAATCTATTCTACGTAGAATGAAAATCCAAACTTTTCTCGTGTTAATAACCCATAAATTGAAATTGAGTTGTTAATGTTGATTTCATATGTAAAAGTAATTAAATCAAATTTTATGCATTTAACTTTAATTTATTTTTTAAAAATTAAAATTTAGATAAATAATTCGAGTAACTCAACCGAAAATTTTCCGGTCGAATTGGATTGAGTTCATTTCTTTAAATGAAAGTTATTTGGTTGACAACATTTATATGAACCGGACCCAACCCGATGGGATCGGTTTCCCGGGCGGCTCGATTTCCGGCGGTTTCCTTCCAATAAGCCGTCTTGTTCTTGCCCAATTCTCGAAGAAGAAATTAGCTGAAGGATCTCTCTCTAGTTTCATCTTCATCGTATCTTCTGGTACGTTGCTGCCTCTCTTCTTCTTCTTCTTTTTTAAAAAAATTTCTTTTCGATTTCTTTACATCTTAGTCATTAAACCTAGTTTCTCAATCATCCTGATTTGTTAGTTTCGAACCCTAATGATACCAATGGGGTATTTTTGCTTTGATATATAATATGTGAATTTACTTTTGGGTTTCTCATTTTTATTATATTCAGTAGATTATTGGATCTAATCACAATCCAAGAAGGAGGGAGCCATGTCCTTCATGAAAGGAGACTTGCTAACTAAGACTAGAAAGCTCGTCAAGGGCTTGGCCAAAGCAGAACCTGTTTGGCTCAAAGCCATGGAGCAGTCAGTTCTTTTTCTATTCCTCATTCCTCGTGTTTTTTTTTCTCTTTTTAGGAGTATTTCATTCTCTAGGATCTTAGAAATGTTCAATTTTTGTTCTTAAATCGGGGGGAGGGAAGGGTGGATTTCTATATACCTCTTTTGTTTGTAAACCTTGGGGGTTTTGCTTGTCAAATCATTTTTTTTTTAGATTAGTGGAATCTTTTGGTATGTTATTAGATTCAAGTTTCTCAATTTATCTTGTATATGGCATACTTTTTGGTGATCTTTTGGCGGTGGGTTCCTCTCCATTTAGTTAATAAATTTAAACTGCTTATTGAGATGAAAATTTCTTTGGAAGGGCTCAAACTTCTGGATTTTTCTTTATTGCTGTTGCTTCCTGTTCATGAGTTGAGCATTGTTTGAAACAATTAATCAATTATCTTATCTTCATCCATTACACTCTTGCTCAGGGCGCCACCTCCTTCATTTCCCCGAGTAGATGGAACAATTAAGACAATCACTCTTCCTGAGGATGTATATGTAAAAAAGTTCTTCAAGAAACATCCAGACTCATATTACCATGATGCCATCAAGTATGATACTTCTCTTATACACAGTTTGTCGCATTTTACTACATCATACATATTTGGAATGAGGGATTGATTTCGTTGTTTGAGAACAACTTGTCTGCCTTGAAGTGAAATTAGATTCTCAGGTTTTTAGGCTCTTGTGAAATTTCTACCTTAAAAGGTTTGAAGTACACATCATGTAGAATACTCTGGTTGGATATTTAGGAATTAGAGTTCCATATGCCTACTGCTTAAGAGGCCTTGCAATCGATTGTTAAATTTGAATGTCTGTCTGCATTGTGCATTTAATCACTGTGGACAGTGAGCTAATTCTTCTGAGGCCGAATATTTTCCTAACTATAGTGAGGCCATTTTTTCGTCTAATTACACAATAGTATGTTGTGTTTTAAAGAGTTGGCCTGCTTCCTATTAAATAGTAGGGTCTTTGGCTTCTAATCAATCAGTAGAGACATGTTTGGATTAAAATAGATCAGCTGATAAAAAAGTTCCTGATGTCACTTTGTATTTTTGGAAGAATGGTAAATTGAGTTTGTCATTTGTCAAATGCATGCTCTTAGAATCTCTAATATATATGTACACACACACACACACGTTGTAGAGTTTTATCTTGCATTGCATTGGGTGAAATTTTGATGTCCAGAAGATGAAAAACTGTAGAAAAAAATAGAGATAGTTCCTAAATAATTGGCTTTTGTTGCAACAGGTTCTGTGGTTTTAATCCTCCTCCAGCCCGAATATTTGCCTGGCGAGTGCTTGAACTGAAGGAACAAGGTGTCAGTGAGGAGGAAGCCATGACAGTAGCCAATGTATGGACTACAGTTCCTTTACCCATATACTTATCTTGAATCTCTATATTTTGTCAACAATGTCTTTTGTCATTCAGATGGAATACCGAGCAGAGAAAAAGATGAAAAAGAACGCGTACTCTCGCTTGAAGCAAATTGCACGTCTTCAAGGGAAGAAACCTCCTCGTAACCCTTATCCAAGTGCTATAAAGGAGATACAAGCCGAGGAAAGGAAATTCGTCCGGGATCGTTTCTTCGATCCCAAGATTAAAGAGATTGCACAAAGGTTGAAGGAGGAGAGAGCAGCTGAAATGCAGGAAAGAATGGGAGGCGGCCGGTGATGGAATATTCCATTCTCCCATCTCTGCTTCTGGAAACTAGCTTTTGCAATAATTTTGACAGTTCAGTAATTGAGAATATTTTTAGATTCAAGCGAACACCATATCTGAACCATTAGTTCAAGTATATTAAAAGATTTTTCTTTTGATGTTGTTCAATTATTCGATGGCTGACCCTCTCAGAAGGTGGCAATGCCCATGCGCACCTTGATAAATGTTCGATCAACTTTTAATCATATTGATCCAATCCAATATACATCGGTTTTTTTCTATATTACATTTTTGAAACATTGGAACATATAGGAATATAGAGAGAGTTTGTATAATAGACCTCAATCTAGAAATTTAAAATGGTTTTTTTTTTTTTTTTTCTGTTACTTGAAACTTGCTCTCTTGCTTACATCATCAATTCAAAGTTGAAAATTACCCCTCAATTTTCCCCCTCTTTGTTCTTCTCGATTTTCCTTCCTGTAGTTGTGCCGATCATTCTTCTATCTTCTCTTTCTCCATTTGCCCTTCTTTTTCTCCGTAAGTGATTGAAATGTTGCTGATAGAACTCCGGAATGGAGATGAATCTCAATCCCTAAACAGAAGGTAATTGATAAAGAAGAACAAAGAAAGAATTACCCCCTCAGTGCCTCTCCTATCTTTCAAATGATTAATACAACTTTCATACCCACTAGCGGACCTCTCTTTCACTATTTAAACCTCTCTACCCTCCAACTAACAAACCGTGGGTTGTTGGGTGTCAGCTCTAGCAACCACACTCCCCATAACACGTGCGCTCCCCTTATTTCCTCTTCTACTATACTGCCAAATGATTGGTGGCCTAACATTTGCTTTAAATGCCAGATGAGAGATTGGAGATCAAGAGTGAGAGATGGAAAACCAACAGAGAGCAAGAGAGGAAGTGAAGTTCGAGAAAATGAAAAAGTGAAAGATTGATGTGTGCACGAAGTTTCGTTTTGATAATTTCGCACCTAACATAAAGATATAATAACAACAAAAATAATAATAATCAAAATTGACATTTCATTTTTTTCCCCAATATTGGATCATACATTCGATAGACCACAATTTTAATATCAAATAAACTTAAAAGCTATTTCTGCTCATGACAAAGCCATTAGCCAATCAATATCCCACCCTTTATCTGCTAATGTTTACTTGGTTTGGCGCAAAAAACTCGATGCCAACGAGTTCATAGCATTTGTTTTCTTTAGGCCAACAAGTTCATAGCTATTGAATAACTAGAAGGAAGATAACCCAGCAAGTTTACGAAACTTCTCATAAGACACCCAGAAGACAAATTGCCAAGGACCAAGCCTGGCCCAAGTAGGAAAAAACCCCTTCCACAAAGCTCTCAATCCTTCAACTTTAACAGTCTTCACAAGACAATCATAAGAGCTGTTGTACTTGGTAATTCCTTCCTTGCTAGCAGCTTGATTCATCATTCTTGTCTTTACAACATCAGCTGGACAACTCAAAGCAGTTGCACACAGACCTGAAATTACAGAAGCACAAGTGTGGCCAAAAATATTATCTCCAGCTAATTGATTCTGAATAACAAAACGTTTAGCATGATCGTAGCAGGCTAATTCTCCCATGTTAACCAAAAATGCTCTTTGAACATTTGGAACAACCCCTTTCCAAAGTCCAACAACCCCTTCTCCACGCACTATCTTGGTTAAGGCATCGAATGGCCCTGAGTATCTAGGTTGCAGACCTTGACTTATTAGACGCCCATCAGCTTGCATCCTCACTTTAACAAGATCAGCAGGACTTGCCACTACCTGAAATGCTAATGGTAAACACAAAAAAGATACTGATATTTAGCAAAGTAGTATCAGCATGTTAAGAATATCAATAACTTTGAATTTAGTGATAGTTTAACATATGGGTTTATAGAAAAACATATATTTTGTAACTATCCTTGGTTGCTCTAGTCGCGTATGAAAAGCTTGGATATGATAAAGGGTTAATAAGAGAATGATTCAATCCATGGTAGCTGCCTATCATGGATTTAATATCCAACAAGTGTTCTTGAGATAGAGCTAGATGAGTTGTCCCGTGATATTAATAAAAATAGTTGAGGTGTGTACTAAAAGCAAAATGTATATGTTGTGCCAATTTTCAAGCTCACAATTGACCGTTCAGATAATGGCTGTAATTTTCAGACTCATCCTAGATTCACAAAATTCAAAGCAATGAAAAAATTCTATAACATCAATCAATTCCATCATGTCACAATTGGGAAGATTGGCACAAATACTAGAGATCATACAGTTCATTGGCAAATACAAATATCTTAAATGTACCATATCGTTAAACAAAGCCTCAATAAAATGCTAATGTGGAAAAATTGGAACCTGAGCAATGGAGCCGGAGATTCCACCGACAAGAGCCTTGGAATGGAAGGAAACAGAGCCACCATCGGACGCAAGGAAGAGAGATCGGAGGTGTTCGTATCCAACGATTCGTATGGGCGTATAGAAAAGGTGCCTGAGAATCGCGGGAGACAAGCCCTTGTAGAGGGCAAAAGGACCTTGATCCTTGACAATGGCTGAAGCGAGTCTGAAGGCATTTGTGGAGCGAGAGGAGGAGGAAGACTCGCCGTGGAGCTGAAGCCTGGTCTTAGTGAGGTCTATGGGGAAGGTGGCGGACTCCGCCACCATGGCGGAGAGGCCGGTGAGTACCAATTTGGTGTAGGGATTGTGCGTTGCTTCCATGTTCTTCCCTTGTTTTCATTGACCATTCCCCCAAAACCCTATTCCACAGAAGAGAAATTTAGGGCTACCACTCTACTAATCCAAAAAGTTCACCTTTTTCAGCTCTTGTGGCTAATTCTATTAATTTTGTGCTCAATTTGGTGTAAATTTTGTTTGAATTCATGTGATTGTTAGTTGATGGTTAAGTTATTGGTTATGTAGTTCATTATGTCATCAATCAACTTCATTCTATTCTCTCTCTATAATATCATTCTACCATCTAAATTTACATGTTTCTACTGAGTTAGATCATTTCGAATTTGGATTCAACATTCCTAGACACACTTTGATCATTTTCTAATTTGTAGTTTTGAATTGACTAAAGAATGTGATTGATGGTTGTCATAGTATCTCTAATGTGTTCTTTACATTTCGAAGTAGAGCTTTGATACCATTTATTCTTTTTTCCTCTTGTAGACAAGCTACATGGAGTGATGTACTCTTGTGAAAAAGATGTTTCAATAATACATCTCATATGGGGACTTTAAAGTTCGACTAAATTTGTCAAATGAATGTTTAGTCGAAAATGAGATATTTTTAATACATTTTTATTTCTTGGTTATTTTTTATTGCACTTGAATTATTTATTTGTTTGTTTTCTCAACTCTTTTGGAGAGCTCAACTCATATATTTTCCCAATACATTCTGATTGTATGATAAATTATAGTAATTAATTAGTATATTAATATGGATGAACGGTTTCAAAACAAAGAAAATGGAAGAAGAACGGTCCGGAGACATAACCGTTGGACAGTTAAAGGCTTTTTAAAACCATTGGAATCCAAATGGAAGAGAGAGGGAAAGAGATTCGCAATATGACCGTTACAATCCTACAATTCAAAATTTTCCCAGAAATTACAACGATCATCAAAGACAAGAAGAAAACAACCATTTTCACTTTTTAACTCACCTTCCGAAATAGCAATGGCGGACCAACTACAGCAACAGCAACAACTCAAAGACCCAGAAATGGCGGAAGCAGAAATGCAAATTCTCAGATCTAAAGCTACGGAACTTCTTCTCAGAGAAGAATGGAACGACGCTGTTTGTACCTACACGCAATTCATCACCATCTGCAGAAACCAAAGCCCGACAACAAATCTCCATCTTTCCAAGCTTCAAAAATCTCTCTGTTTAGCCCTCTGCAACAGAGCCGAAGCTCGATCCAAGCTCAGAATTTTCGAAGAAGCCTTAAGAGATTGCGAGGAAGCTTTGAAAATCGAGAGCACCCACTTCAAAACTCTTCTTTGTAAAGGTAAGATTCTGCTGAATCTCAACAGGTACTCGTCGGCATTGGAATGCTTCAAAACGGCTTTGTTTGATCCACAGGTAAGTGGAAACTCCGAAAATCTAAATGGGTATGTCGAGAAATGCAAAAAGCTCGAACATTTGTCTAAAACTGGAGCTTTCGATCTCTCTGATTGGGTTCTAAATGGGTTTCGTGGGAAATCCCCAGATTTGGCTGAATTCATCGGTCCAATACAGATTAAAAGATCTGGGAATAGTGGACGTGGGCTATTCTCAACGAAGAATGTAGACTCTGGAACTTTGCTGCTAGTAACCAAAGCAATCGCTATCGAGAGAGGGATTTTACCAGAAAATTGCGATGAAAATGCCCAACTGGTAATGTGGAAGAATTTCATCGATAAGGTCACAGATTCTGCCACAAAAAGTACCAAAACAAATAATTTAATTGGTTTACTCTCGAGTGGTGAAGGAGAGGAGGATCTTGAGGTTCCCGAAATGAGTATCTTCAAGCCAGAAACTGAGGATCAGATTAGCCCAAGTGATATGAGTAACATCCTCAGTGTTTTGGATATCAATTCCCTAGTTGAAGATGCAAATTCTGCTAAAGTTTTAGGCAAAAACAGAGATTACTATGGAGTTGGGCTATGGATTTTACCTTCATTCATCAACCATTCATGTATTCCCAATGCCAGACGCTTACACATTGGAGATCACATTCTAGTCCACGCATCCAGAGACATAAAATCAGGGGAAGAGATCACATTCACATATTTTGATCCGCTTTCATCATGGAAAGACCGCAAGAGAATGTCGGAGACATGGGGGTTCAATTGCAATTGCAAACGGTGTCGATTCGAGGAAGAAATCAGCAACAAAGAAGAGATGAAAGAGATAGAAATGGCAATGAGAGGGGGAATTGAAATGGGGGCAGCAATTTACAAGTTGGAAGAAGGAATGAGGAGATGGATGGTGAGAGGAAAAGAGAAAGGGTATTTGAGGGCTTCATTTTGGGGAGCATATTTTGAATTGTTTAGTTCAGAGAAGGCAATGAAGAAATGGGGAAGAAGAATTCAAGGAATGGAAATGGTGGTGGATAGTGTGGTTGATGCAGTGGGGAGTGATGAGAGAGTGGTGAAGATGATGGTGGAAAGGTTTAAGAGAAATAATAACAATAATGGTGGGGTTATGGAAATGGAGAAGGTTTTGAAGTTGGGCAGAGGTGTTTATGGGAAAGTGATGAAGAAACAAGCTTTGAGGTCTCTTCTTGAACTTGGTGGTAGCCATGAATACGGCCACTAGAGCTTTTGTAGCTATTAGTTATTATATCACCCTTCTTTTTTAATTTTTTCTTTTCTGGTTTGTTCTTCCCATTTGCTTCTGTTTTCTGAAGCTTTTAATGGCGCACATAGAGTTGTTTTTATTCTATGGAATCGTTGCCTTTTAAATTGAGAGGACCATGTTCAATAAAGATTCAAACAACTTGTTTTTTTCCTTTTGCAAGGTAATTTGTGTTGTTTGAAGTGTATGTTTATACTTTTTTTCTCGTATAAGATTCACGCACGATTTAAACTTGAGTCTAACTAAATTGATTGAAACACTGTATTATAAGTTAAAAGATTAGAGATTTGAATTAATTTTAATCTTTTAAAGTTCAAGAAGTTAAAATCATATGAGTGATATTTGTTAATGGTGAGATTTACGTAAAAAATTTAGACCAAACAATAAGTAAAGTTAAACAATTTCATTTCCCCTAACCCCTACTTCTTAGGCCAAACGTGATCTAAATGTAGGTATGTGTTCAGCATGGTAATTTCCTTAATTTGGTAAGCGTTAGGTATTGGCATTTGAACTCCCACCTCAAACAAATAAGTACATGTATCACATGATACCTAACTAAAGTGAGAATTATCACTTTTCTTACAAAAAAAAAAAAGAATTAATTTAAACAAATGATAAAATAAGAAAAATAAGGAATTTTCTTTATTCTTAAGAAATCAATTAAAGTCTAATTAAGTTTTAAAATAAAACTAATTATGTTTAAAACGAAAGGATTATCTAATCCAACAAGCTTCACCCACCATAATGTTTGATTTTAAATTAATAGTTTGTCACATCTTAATCGTCATTTATAATTTTATCACGTTGGTATTTAAAAAAATTAAAATAAAATAATGATAAAAAAAAGTTTATAATTTTAAATTTGGTATGTGAAAAGGGAAACCAAAATTAATTACAGCAATCCATATCCTCTTTGGTCCGCATGCAAAGTTTATCTCATCCTATTCGTCACCACTTTCCCTCTTTTTAATTACCCACATCTACCAATACTATTCTTTCTTCTTAAACAAATAAAAAGAAATACCACTTTTTAATTAAAATAATGAATGACTACGTAATACTTAAAACACTATTATAATACTTGTTTTCATCCCATTCATGCATTTACCTTTTCTTTTAAAAGATTTAACTTAATTATTTTCACCCCATTTAAAAATATCCTTTAATTTTCAAAAATTTTCTCTGACTTTAATTACCATGGAAAAAAACATAGATATAGACAAAAATGATGTTTACAAATAAAGATAATTCATTAGAAATTCGTAATTATAAAAATCATTATATTAATAAAAGTATTTTCACCAAAATCTAAGGAATTAATTTTGTCACATGATTTTTCCTAATGGCTTTCTCAATTTCTATGTTTTTTAAAATTTTGATTGATGAGACAAAAAAGATTCAACAGTTTGAAATTGGACCATTAAAATTATTAGTTGAAAGTTTTAATATCACAATATAGTAAAGGTAGCAAAAGCATCCTCCCATCAAATCCATGAGAGCTATGAATGCACTAAAGTTACATCCTGATTGGTATACTATAAAGAAAGATTCAAACATCCAATTTTGACTAGAAAATTCCACGTCAGAGTACGCAAACAACAAATAATAACATAAAAGAAAAGAAATTCCATCTTTCCTCATAGAATATTCTTCTACTTAACATAAAAGAAATGGAATCCTCATCGATCTCAATGCCACGCGTCAATCTCCGTCGTCGTTTTGTGGAGAAATTAAAAATTAAAGGAATATAAAAAATGCCGACGTGGATGGGTGACCTGGATGGATAACAACCACAAGCACAAGCAATCAATCTTCTCCGCCTAATTCGCTTCCTTTTTAGTGCTTATCCTAATCTTTAAACTCCAAGATTAAGGGACACGAGGCCAATTCTTTTGCTACGTGGCAGCTTCTAATCCTGCTTTTCTTTCCCACCAATCACTAATCAGCTTTTAGTTATAGCGAAATTAAAATCAGCTAATCCCAATTCTCTCCCTATCCTACGTGGTTTTGTCCTTCATGAAACTTCCTTAATTATGGAGGCCGCCCATGTCATGAGACAACATCAAGAAAAATTAAATAATACTTTAGGATAAAGACAATTTTATCTCTTCGTAGTTCTACAGTGATATGTACCTAACCATTTTAATTAATTTGGTTTCACTCTAGATGTAATTTTATTGGTTAAATATCTTAAAATGTTCTATACTATTATACTTGTGTTCACATTGGTATTAAATGTTGGAAGGATTCTTCAAATTCAAGTTACTGAAAGTTGTTTGTCGTATTAGCCTTAAAATAGGGTTGATTCTTGATCATCATCACTGTGGTAGGATATTTTAACTTTCTTATTATTCAAATTAGTTAATATGATTTTTTTAGGGACAATTAGATTTAAAGAATTTCTAATTTTGTAAAATATTATGTAATTATTATTTTTAAAATGGTTAATTATTTGATTTTTTACTAGCTTATCTCTTTCTCGACTCTAAATAAAGCTAGACTTGACTCTCGTTCTCGTTATCCAATCATGTTATTGTTTGTTTTTGTTATTTGGTGAATCTACTTTTTCTTTTTTTCGATATGTTTTTGAATGGTCGTCATTCTTTTAAGCATATCAATTATTGAATAGTAAGTAACGAAAACTCAAAAAATAAAAAATAGAAGAGAGGAAGGAAAATTGTATTAAAGGGATAAAAAAGAAGGAAATAGTAAGAAAAAAAAAAGAGTAGTTAGTAGCAAGAAAGATGCTACGAAAATTTATATTTTAAAAAAGTAAGTCGAATTTTAATCATAAAAAAAATTAAATATTAATTAAAAGTCGAATTAAAAAATCGACCAAATGATGAAATTTTAGGTCTAAAAGCGCGGCATTTGACATAATAGGTTATGAACACTTGATTAGAATACTAGAAAATTGCAAAATTTCATTATTAGATGTAGAAAAATGTGTTAGGAATTTTGTTTTTGTGTTGGTTTGATTTGATTCGTGGGAATAATAAATTAAATGGGAAAGAATGGAAAAGAAAAGAAAAGTGTGGAGGAATGAAGAAAATCCCAAATGCCAAATATTCAATGAGAAAAAAAGAAGAAGAAGAAGATAGAAGTGTGAAAGATAAGACCTCCACATGGTTTTAAAAAAATGGCATCTTCTTCAATATTCGGATAACATTATCATGTTCATAAAGTAAAATATATTAATAAAATAAACCCCTAAAAAATTATGGGTTCAAATGACAAAATCAATACTTTATTTAGACATCGACAAATTCATTAATCACGTGTTAGCTACATTCATGATATAAAAAAAATCCAATTTATAATAAAAAAGAAAATATTAGATTAGAGATCTATAAGCATTTATAAGGTCAGAGAGGTAATATAGCAAAACTATAGTCATAATTAAAGTAAGGAGAGTAAACACTAATACAACTTAGCAAGATTTATGTGTTCGGTTGTTCAAAACACCATATAAATTTCTTTTGTGATTGAACAAAGATAAGTGTAACCTGAAATACACCTAAGTATTTTTCAAATTAAGAATTATAGAGATACAGAAAACACGCTGTAGGGAAACCTTAGTAGATAAATTTATTGTAAAGTTATTATAAGATTAGTTGTGATTGGATGTATAGGTTTAGTGTATAAAGATAAATGTAACATATGATACTCACCACATTCATCTAAAGCCGCCAAGAAAGGAAGATGAAGTCAAAGAAAAGACCAATAAAAAACTGACACTCTACACAAAACGACCCAACCCACCAAACATAAAAGCCCCATTCATCTCCATTCCAACATTTCAAAAACCTTCATTTCTTCCTTCTGTTTTGTCTAAACCTTAAAATACCACATTCATTCTGTCATTTAATCCAAAAATTCACTTCAATGAAGAAGAAAACCTGCACTGAGCTACCCCCTGGCTTCAGATTTCACCCAACTGATGAAGAATTGATCATGTTTTACCTTAGAAACCAAGCCACTTCCAAACCATGCCCGGTTTCCATAATCCCTGAAGTTGATATCTACAAATTTGATCCTTGGGATTTGCCTGGTAATTCACTTTTTCCTTGTATAACTTTACCTTAAGTTTCATCGCTATGTTATGTTCTTTTTCTCATGTTTTTCATCTTTGACAAACTAACTTTTGCAGAGAAGGCTGATTCAGGTGAAAACGAATGGTACTTCTTCAGCCCAAGAGATCGAAAATACCCGAACGGGGTTCGGCCTAATCGCGCGGCAGTATCGGGGTATTGGAAGGCGACCGGAACCGATAAGGCGATTTACAGTGCATCAAAGTATGTTGGAGTAAAGAAAGCTTTGGTTTTTTACAAAGGGAAGCCACCAAAAGGTGTTAAAACTGATTGGATTATGCATGAGTATCGTTTGATTGAATCAAATAAACAATCAATGAAACAATCAGGCTCCATGAGAGTAAGTTTTGTTTTTCCCTCCAAAGTTGGAATTTTCTTGCTTGTGTTATTAAAAATCAGTTAAAGAATGGGTTGTGTTTATATTTTTGTTGTTGTTTCAGTTGGATGATTGGGTGTTGTGTAGAATATACAAGAAGAGACATTCAAACAAAGGGTTATTAGAGGAGAAAACAGAGGAATTAGCAGCACAAAACGATATGGTGGAAGGGAATGGACAAGGACAACAAATGATGAAATTTCCAAGGACTTTTTCAATAACACATCTATTGGATTTGGATTATTTAGGCCCAATTTCTCAGCTTTTCAATGACAGTTCAAGTATGAACCCAACGCTTGGGTTTCAAAACAACACTGCAGCAGCAGCTTTTACAAGTGTTGGGAAAACAGAGGAAGGAGAATTAATGCCATTGGATTACTCATCTTCTTCAACAGATTTTCAAGTGAATCACAACATCAATTTCTTTAATCAACCCATATTTGTCAACAATCCTACAAATGATTGGAATGCCCATGGCTTCAGCAGATGAAAGAAGAAAGAAGAATCAAAATCAAACCCCTGATAGAAATTAGGTCCAAATATACTTTAGAAAAGAAGAAGAAAAAAATTGTGAATATTGTTTGTTTAAAGTTAAAAGATGATGATTATCTTTACAGGATGAAATCAGGAAAAGTCATAGTTTTCAATATAGATTCAATGTGCAGAGATTCTGTGTAATTAGTTGATTGATTTGCTACTTCAAATATCAGTCTCGTAGGCACAACAAAAATTACTTGGAAGTGTTTTTTCAGTTTAACAAATGGTATTCATAGGTGGACTATATATATTCCGTTG
Source organism: Cucumis hystrix (assembly GCA_025688845.1). Lineage (NCBI taxonomy): Eukaryota > Viridiplantae > Streptophyta > Magnoliopsida > Cucurbitales > Cucurbitaceae > Cucumis > Cucumis hystrix. The sequence goes on along the minus strand of CM046892.1, from coordinate 15,550,089 downwards.
AAGTATATGTATGGATTTGTTAGAACATGTAATTAAAAAATGGTATGATATAATTTAGATTCGTAGCAAATATTGAGGAAAGATATAGATTCTATTGAGCTTTTACAATACATTTGAAGTAAGAAATGGTTGGATTTAGCAAAATATTAGAAGCAATTCTCTTATATCGAAAATGTTCAAGAATGTGGTGGCTGCAAACATTATAAAAGGCGTCTTTTCTTTAGTTTCAAACCGTTCAATTTGAACCATTCCACGGTGTAATAGCTCAATTTGTGTTAGTAGTATATTGAGAAAGTACTTTTCTTTCTTTTTTGGGCTAGGGCTTAGACTTAATCGGTTCATGAAACTAGTCCTCGAGCCTGAACGAAACGAATATTTGCAAATATAATAATTAGATTTAAAAAATTTACAAATATACCATAAAAATTTATCATTCATAGACATGTTGTAAATATTGATTTATCACTATAAGAAGTTTATAATTTTGTTATATTTACTAATTTTTTAAATGTTGCTATATATTTAATTATTATTCTTAAAATTGTCATAAATTATAAATACCTTAGCTTTCAAGATTTTTAACTTGAATTTAATCGTAAATATTAATACCAAATTGATCAAAATATTTTATTTGAACATGTAGCATTATCAAAATTTTCCTAATTATGACTTCAATTTTCTAGTAGTATGTGTGTGGCCATTTTTAATTAAGGCAAATTATAATTGAGGAACATTTTAGAAATAATAATTAAGGATATAACAACATTTTTAAAAAATTACAAATATAGCAAAACTATTGCTAGACTCGTATGGTCTGTCACTGATAGACCAATATTTACAACATTGTCTATTGGTGATAATTTTAAAAATGTTGCTATACTTATTTTGAACCTAATTACTAAATTTAAATATGATCGTAACATGATAATTTACAATTATACAAAAAAATTTCCCTACGGTGTTTTCTACTAATTATTTTCTATAACAAGAATAGTGGGGAAGAATTTGTTATTTCCCAACAAAGATGATAGAATGTGAACGTAGTAGAAAAAGACAGAAAAATGAATATGAAAACCTCATAGGAATGGGTTCCAAGTTTCAACATGTAATGTATAAATACATTGAAATTGGCCTATAGTCTAAAATTAAAAAAAGAAATTACTTAGTAATTCTTACACGAAAGCCATCCCCATTCGACAACCTGTTGCTTATCCAAAACGACAAGTCGGTTAACACCAAATAGACAGATGATGACAATAATAATAACAGTAACTAAAAATAGGAAAGTAATGAAGAAGAAAGAAGTTAGGAAATGGGAATTGGACAACAGGTGTTGTATTAGTGCAATTACTACGTCATAAGGTTGAATGGAATTAGTCACATAATTATTAAATTATTCACTAATCATCGCCTAAACTGGTGGAATTTCACTCTCATTTAATAATAATTTGTGTGTATGACACGAGCCACCTTGTTTTCTTTATTTATTTTAGGGAAAATGAAGATTTAATTCTTGTTGATTTTGATTTTTTTTTTATGTTTAAAATGTTGGGTACTCAGTGTGATGACAAATATTTGAAATGGTAGAATGAATGTAACCAAAGTTTGGATAACGTGTATATTTGTAAGAGTTTATATCTTTATATATATATATATATATGACATTTTTTTTTCATATGAAACAAAGGGTTGAGAATGAGTTGGACCCTTGACCTATTGCAAGACTACTATTTGTAAAAAAGAAAAAGAAAAAGACTTCATCTTATCCCACATGAAAATATTTTATTTTGGTTTATATGTATTATTGAGACCTCCTTTTGAGCTTGCAAAATGTGGAGGTAGTGGATGTAGTAGCAGTGAAATCGTTCCTCATACATGTAACACTTTGTTGTTCGTTCTATCAAATGATGTTTTTGAAATTTGATTAAGAAATTAACCTTTGCACATAAGAAATAAACTTATTAATTTAAAAAACGCAACTTAAAATAAAAAATTAAATAGTTTTTAAATGAAACTTATTGCTAAAACTTAGAATGATTTTTGAAAACATGACTAGAAAGTGGATAAAAAAATAAAATATAGGGTTGAAATTAATGTTATAAACTTAATTTTCAAAGATTAAAAATTAAATGTGAAATAGTTATGCAAGGTTAATCAATGTTCTTTGTTTTTGAAAATTAAATTTATAAATACTATTTCTAGTAAAAAAAAACTTAGGAAAAATTGGTATGTGAATAACTAAACCCAAACTATTTATAAATATAAGAAAATTTTAGATTTCTATATTTTATAAATATTTTAATTCAATTTGCTATATTTGAAAGGTTAGATTTATATATTTTATTATGTACATTTTAGTAATATTTTTAAAATGGAAGTCATGGATACTATTTAAAAAAGTAATTGCATAGTTGTTTTTTTAAATAGAAAAAATTGACATCCAAATCAAAATCAGTAAGAGACAAAATTTATTATAAAATTATTGAGATTTTAATGTCATTAGTAGGATGCTTAAATATAATTTAACATTTTAAAAGTTGAATTACAATTGGACATTTTTTGGTTGATACTTCTATTCCTTTGTGAGGTCCCCTCCAATTTATGAACTTAGATGGGCGTTTACATTTCCTCAAATTTCATTAATTTTCATTTAGTTAAATTTTGACTCTAAACATGGTCCAATCTAATTTGATAGATTGATCTTATACTATTCAGATAATAATTATTCGTTAATTACGAAGACCATGCAAATTATTACTATTTTATATTTCATATCAAAAATCACTAAAAGACTGTTTTATTAAGATCATAAAAATAAACCATGTTAAGAAAACTTGGATCTTTTGTTCTGAGTTTTTTAGAATGTGAAAGATTAAAATTCACAACAAAAAGAATAAACTTTTTAATATTTTTTTAGTGGAATCTACATAGGAATTAATAATTAGATATTTGAAATGAGGTAGGATTCAAACCTAAGATAAGCCTAAGTAATTAAGCAATAATAAGAAAATTAAACTATATAATAATATGCATGATTAATTAGCTAGACTTCTACTAATAAATAAATATCCCATAGATAAGATTGTAGAAGTCAAATAATCTATGGTCTCTCTCTTAGAATATTATTTCTCCTACAAGAAACCTTATTTATATAATCATCCAAGCAAAATATTTGAAAATCTTGAGTTTTTTTCTCACTCTTATATTTACTATTTTTGTCTATTTTTCAAATGTAACGTATCACACTTAAGTACAGTTTCAAACATTATTAACTTCTCGTTATTAATGCCTTTTTATTGTTGTGTTGTTTTACGATGAGCGTCTAACCATTGCTACAATCGAAATAATAATAAGAAGCATGAAAGCAAAGACTGCACCAAAAGAGCCAATCAAAGATCCAGAAATACGTCGACAAAAAGAGTCAAATTGGGTGCAAAATGAAACCCAATTGGCAGCAACATTGCCTCGATATGCCAAGTAGACTGCAGATGCTGCCGTTGATGCACCAGCTGTTGCAAGCACCATTGCCATCTGTTGTGTATTTAAATATAGCACCGCAAATAATCATCAAACACTCAAGAGGTGGTAAAGGGTGTTTAAAATTACTCACACAAGATTTAGGGAGAAGTGGTGAAAGTTATTAAAAGAAAAGAGAAAGAAGGTACCATGTCAAAGATGAGCAAAATGAGCCTTGGAGTGACTGATGCAACTTCCATGATATGGAAAATGGACAGAGGAAGAGATAGAAAGAGATACCCACAGACTATGGAATTTGCAAGCACAAAGAACCTGTAAAATTCAAATTTAATTTTGCATGCACATACAATATATCTTGCTAGCTAGTAACTAAAATTAAAATTAAACTTAAAAAATAATATTGGTAAAAGTTTACATAAACATTGGAAGATCTTTATAGTTGGCCTTGAACTGAGAAGATTGTGTTGAAAATGGCAAAGTCTGATTGGCTGTGCCCATTATTATTGCACTACTTAGAGAAGCCATTGTTGCCATTACTCTCACCACTAAGTCCACTATGGCTAGCCCTCTCTGAGCCCCTTCTCCAATTGGGTTCTCAAATTTTGAACCCAAAATTTGAATTTCTCCACTCTCTGTCTCTGTCTTTCCCATTTAATTTGATCAAATTCTCAGCTTCTCTGTTTAAGTTCAAGCTCTTATTATGTTAGTTCAAGTATTTATGTGTTTGATCAAAAAAAGGAGAGAATTCCAAAGGGTTAAGTGACAAACTAAAAGTGGATATTAGGTGAGTTTGTGATGTGTTTTTGTGATTTAAATATGATCTAAGCCATAGATTTTGTGTTGTTGTGCCATTGGATGTTATGGACTAGCTTTGGCTGTTTTATATTTGAAGTTATTATTCTACCTGCTCTCTCTTTAGCTAAATGTGTATATATCTTGATTGTCTTATTAAACATTTTTAATCCAAGTTACTCTATGTCTAACTTTTTCTTAATAGTTGTGCATTGTAAGATTACCTAATGTTGTTCTTATCGGAAAAATTAGCACAAAAGAAAAGAGACTTTTTATGAAGAAAGCAAAAAAATATAAACTCTTTATTTTTTTATTATCTCAATATTCATGGCTCACTTTTTTTCGTTTTTTTTACCGAATTCACTAACCTCTCTTACCTTTTTTGGGTTTCATATGGGAGTTCTTATTTTATTTACAAGTATATGATCATTGAATCGTGAGAGAAAAAAAAAGAATTCTACACCTTTTTGGATTCTAAAATATCTTAGTTATTTATATGAATTATTCTTATAAAAAGTTGAAACGTTCAAATGCTTAGGATTGGGAACGTTAGTAAAAGGAAGTCTTGTTTTAACTAAGGCTATCAGATATACCGATTTGCTTCAATGAAAATTTTCAAAATAAATTTAGAAATAATTGCAAATATAACCCTTAAATTTAAAATAATTAAATACATAGTAATATTTTTAAAAATTATAAATATTGGTCTATTACTCATAAACAGTGATAAAATTTGCTACATTTATATTTTTTAAAATTATCACTATATACTTCATTATTATTTTTAAAATTTGTAACTATAGTAATTAACGTAAATTTAAGATGGAACGATAAAAAGTTGGGAGTGTTCCTCTATTCCTGATAGAAACAATTTGGGCCCAAAATTAAGAAAAAGGCCAATAATAAAAATGGAGGAGCGGGGCAGATGGTTCGGCCCAAGAAACATCGCCACCAACCACGCGCTCTGATCTCATGCAACTAGCGTAACTTCTAGGCTCTCTTTGGTTGGTGCAAACAAACACTGTTCAATCGGAGTGTGGATTTTTAGGCAGAGGAGAGAAAACAAATCAGTTTACACCCGATTTGCTTTTGATTCGTCATCGGATCCTCCGCTTCTAATATATTCATCATTTCCGATTGCGATCTGATTCTCCGGTAACGTAAGTCACCCATCTACATCTTCTTCCCCATTTTTTTAATCCTGAAATAGATCAACAATCGTCAATTTAATGACCCAGAAGCGTTGATTTTTCTTGTATTGGTAATGTTCATTCGTTTCGTTAGGCCTGTGGAAGTTCATTTCTATGTTAAATGTGATCATTGTTTCTTGTTGGTGAAGTTCGTATTGGTTTAGATTTAGCTCCATTAATGAATTGGATTGGTTTTTGTTAGACTTTAGGGGCAAGGATTGTGGGATGAATTGGGAATTCTTTGAATCTGGACTTTTTTTTTTTGGATTTGATTAATTACGTGATTGAATTTGCTATTGATGATTGTGGAAATGACTAATTTGCTAAGGGGTGATTGTGGAAAGGAAACTGTACGATTGACAGAGCATCATAAATCGTAAGATTTATTCCAATTTGAGGTACTTTATTTTGGGTCAATAACGATATGAAAGAAAGCTTTCACTTTGTCGTTTTCTCGTCGGTTCCGTATTTGGTTGATATCGGTGACTTTATCACACTTCTCTGTAATGTTCGGCACCTGGACCAATTACATCATTCGTATACTGGAAACCGTAATATTTGAATTGATGTTGACCCGAATGTTTATCTGGGGGTGCTTTTGTTAAAATTTCCATTTTAATCGGTAGTGCTCTCTGTCAAAGTGCAATTTACTTGGGGTTTGTTATTACTGTTTATGTGAGGGGTATTTTCTTTTAGTCCGTGATTGCAGGGTAGTGATTTTTTAGCAACATTTTTGACTTATTTTATTATTTGCAGTTATATACCGTTCACTTTCAACTATAATTTTTGTAACGAAGGGGAACAATGTCAGAAAAAATTATCGAGGATGTAAAGGAGAAAGTAATTGACGATACTCCTCCTCATAATCAAGACCATTGTGAGAAATCTGAGGAACAAATACCAGGTCCAGATGAGAAAGGGGAAAATCCTATGCCTTCACAGCAACAAGAGGTTTAGTGCTGTTTCTGTATTTGTGGTTTCATCTTTTTGTGTGAGTCTGTCATTGAAGAATATTATAATCCTCTTCTTGAAATGTAATGTTTGGTATGTCCACTTTTCTTAGTGTCATCAAGGTCACTAAAAGGAACTTTTGTGAAAATACTTAGGAAAATCTCTGTTTTTAATGCCAAGATTTGGATTTGTAAGCAGCTTTTACTTGCCTTTGCATAAAGCTGACCATAAAGGGGAAAGATAAATAAAAATAGCCTTGACGAGGCAAGAAATAAAATGTTTCTTTTCCTGTCTTGGTTCTTGTTTTTAAGTTTTAACTGCATGTGTAAAAGCGCATGAATTTGTCTCAACTTTCCCATAAACTGTTGTGTTGGTGGTCATGTAGTGTGTCACTAAGGTTTGCCACATAGATTTTTTGTTTGCAGTCTGATAATGGTTTTAAACAGGAGGAGACCATCAAGAAGAAGTACGGAGGAATAGTGCCAAAGAAGCCTCCTTTGATATCAAAAGTAACTATTTGTTATCTTTTGGGATGTTAGTTTCATTCAAATCCTCTCTTATGACAATTGCAAATGTTACTTTTGTCTAGGACCATGAACGTGCTTTTTTCGATTCTGCTGATTGGGCACTAGGGAAGGTACTCGTTTATATTTCCCTACGACTTTATACCGCTCATTAGATACTAAAATGTGAATATCAGGACTACACATTTTTTATGTTTATTGTATGTCCCAAAGTTTGATACGACTGTCTTGCCTAACTACTCCTGTGACTTCTGTAACAGCAAGGAGGAGCTCAAAAACCTAAAGGACCACTTGAAGCACTCAGGCCAAAGTTGCAGGTGCGTGATGTTTAATAGTTGTGGGGTATCTTTGTCTGCTCATTATACTAGACATACTTTTTAAATATATAAATCGGATAACTTTTAGTTTAGTAGCTGTTAACCAACAGTGGTATCCACCCACTCGCTAAATCTTAGCCAAATTTTTTAATGTGAAGTTTATTCATCTTCTCGAAAACAACTTATAAACTTTGTCAAGATAATGACTAATATACTTCCACTAATTACTATAGCTGGATTTTGTCTTTCAAACTTTATCTTTCCTCTTACAAATATTTTTCCTCTCTGTGATCTGAAAGATCATCTTGTCGAAAATTTAATTAGGTTAGAAGTTATTTCCTACAGCTTATTACTTCTTTGTTTAGGATTGTTGTGGTTTACTCCATATTGTCTTGTGGGACTAGTTAACTCCCTCTCTCCGAGCACGGTCTTTTCCTTATTTTGCCGTTGCATTTTAAGAGTAAAAAAAAAAAAAGAATCATATGTGTGTGTTTTGATTACCATTTTGTCATAATCAGCCAACCCCACATCAGCAAGTCCGTTCAAGACGCTCGGCTTATGCTCCTGCCGATGATAGTGAAGGTATGAGCCACAGATTCTCATTTTTTCCTGCCAATGCTTCTGATTTATAACAGGAAATGATAAACGTTTCGTGTCATTTTCCTGACTTGACAGGGACTGATGGCAATATTGACCCCGCCACTGAGGATCAGCAATGCACATTAGAAAGTGGCTGCAATGACCACGTTTCTGAAGACAAAGTGTGCAAGGAATAACTGTCTGGACGAAAGAACTTGATCTACTTAGACCGAGCAGCATTCTGAAGTCCTTGAATGATGCCAATAAGTGATACATGCTGAATTTTAAGCTTCACTTGTTATGATTGATCATTTAATGTGGGACGATGCAATGCATTCTATGCTTTAAAAGTTATGAATCCAATCCTTAGATTGCATTCGAGAATTATTTACAATTTTATAGCTGGCTCTTGCTAGCCCAAGTGCTTTCAATACAAAAGTTATACACAAATATACCTTCTGTCTTAAGGCAGAATTTATACCCACCAGGTTTTCCTGTTCTCCATTTTTTAAACATTTTACCTTTTCTAGTACCAATACAAAAATAAGTTTACGGTATCCATCAGTATAAGCTTTTGGGTTCAGTGATGATCCTAAAAGTATTATATTATAATCAATAAGTTGAAATTACTTCTGGTATACTATTACTTTACTATAGTTGCAGTTTACACCACCCTTTTGGAGGCATTTGTTTAACGACGTTGTAGAGGTTTTCACTTCGTATATGGTAAATTTTTGGAAAAAACACTCACGTCTTAAATCCAAACGAATCTGTGGATATGATAAAATTTAGTTTTAATTCTCGAGGAGGTCGAGTTCTTTTTATAAGAAACAACAAATATCAAACATCAAATATCTCTAAGCCGTATCAGCCACCAAAAATGATAAAACAAAACAACAAATTCAAGCAACATGATCCTTTACGCTTCTCCACCAAGTTCAGTCATCTTCTCCATAAGCAATGCTTCTCAACAAGCCAAACCCAGATCATCATCCTCCAACTGCGCGCACCAGAGCATTCCGGAAGCGCCACCGTTCCCACGTTTGTTTTGCCACAACCATTCTTGCCTATGCGGAAGAAGGCGTTTCATTGAAGCAGCAACAGCCACATCTCTGCTCCCTCTATGCCCTTCAATGGCTTCTTCTAATTCATCCTCTGATTACGCTGTGAGGATCTTCTTTCGAACCAGACTGATGGGTTTTTCTTCCTAAATCAATAACCACATTTTACTTATCGAATTTCCCCCCAAAACCCATATGTTTAAGTTTATTAGTTTTGTTGTGAATAGGCTATTCTGAACAGGGTTCGTTCTCCTAAGCCAGATTGGTACGAGGATTTCTATGCGTCAGTTCTGGCTAATGGCATGAAGTCGTATGAAGAAGAGGTTGGAGCTAATTTAAATTACTGTTTACTGGAATTTGTGAACTGTTGGTTAACATTGTTGCTATGTTTTTGCTATCTTTTCTGTTTGGTCAGATTGCAGTTTACAAGTCCCAGATGTTTGCCAATTTGAGAGGGAAGTCTCAGAAAGTGTTGGAGATTGGAATTGGTGCAGGTCCCAACCTTAAGTATTACGCTGGGAATGAAGGTATGGAGGTTTATGGTGTGGATCCAAATCAAAAAATGGAAAAATATGCTCGGGAAGCAGCAAAAAACGCTGGTTTGCCACCTGAGGGTTTTGAGTTTAAACAAGCAGTATGACACTTTATAGAACTCTGCTGTTCGTTATTGAACTTCATAGAGTTATTGTATGGGGATGTAATTATATAGAATTGGTGTTGTTCCTTCATGTTCTTGTCTTTGTCGTTGAATGTGAAAGCACGTCTAGTTTTGGTAAATTTGAACCACGAAGCATTCCAAACTACTGGTTGAAATGGATTTCTATTTAACATGATTGGTTAGACATGTCTGATGGATAAGTTCACTTTGATTGTCTTATTAATAAAGTTTTCTCCCTTTTACCTATTTTGATTTATAAGAAATGTTAGCGTTTCTGAGATCTTGAAGCTATTGAAAATTGGCGAGGTTATATTTTGCAAGAATATAAAAGAATGAAATTACTCATTATTTGGAAACTTGTACTTAGTTTATTCTTTGATATTTGACTAGGTTGGTGAGGCTATACCGTTGCCTGATGCTTCTGTCGATGCTGTTGTTGGAACACTTGTATTGTGTTCTGTGACCAATGTTGACATGACTCTAAGGGGTAATACCTTCCTTCCATTGTAGTGTAATTTACTAAAGACTTTGGCATCCATTAGTTAGAGAAGCAATGTTTCCCAATCTCAAAACCTTCAAATAGAGACTTTGTGCTGACTTTGTTGACCTTTGGTTAGAATATCCTAAGCTCTTCCCATTAACATGAGAATTGACTTGGCTTCTGTTGTTTGGCAGTTTATCGATTGCTTGATTGATGATAGCGTAACATAGCATAATCTATACATCCTTTAGAATTCAAGAAACTCCAAACATTTTGATGATAACCGTATATGAGTTAACTTTCGTTTTCTTTCTCCCCATAGCACTGGCATTAGAGACAAAAGGATCTCTATTGAAAATATAGTAGCTGATGTCGTTTCCTTCACATAATGATAAGTTGTAATGGCGGGCTTACGTAGTGGAACACAAATTAGTCCTGTCCTTCAGATAAAAGCAGATGTAGTTATGATACTGAATTTGTTTAGTTCACGTCCTCTTTTACTTGCAGGGTATTAGAGACTCGAATATTCCAAATAAATTCTTGTATGGGACTGTTATAGGAAGTTTGAAAATCTTTTTGGCTAATTTAAAATAACTTTTGAAGTGCTTAAAATGCTTTTTCTTGTACTTGTAAGCACTATTTTAAGTGCTTGAAAGTGATTACAAATATGCACTTAATCTCAGTATATATTTCCCAAGCTTGTAACTGTATGAATTCCTTAACAAAAGGTGGATTTCTTTTGATGGTGTGCAGAGGTGAAGAGGGTTCTTAGGCCTGGTGGATTATACATATTTGTCGAACATGTCGCTGCAAAAGGTATTACGCCAAATCTCACCAATTCATTGGTTTCAAAAAAGCAACTTCTTCTCCAACAATTGTAAGATTTTGGATCTATGAATAAGCAATGGACCATTTTTGTTGTCTTTGTGTTATATAGAAGGAACCGTGCTTCGATTTATACAGGACGTGCTTGATCCTCTACAACAAATTGTTGCTGATGGATGTCACCTTACTCGCCGGACAGGGCAGAATATAATTCAAACAGGGTTTTCAAATGTTGATCTGAACATAGCTTCCTTCTCTAACGCAGCCTTCATAAATCCTCAAGTCTATGGAGTTGCTTATAGATAACCAGAAACGGAAGCTTACGTTTTCACTCAGTATACTCTTTCATGTTTGAAGTAGGGAAAACGTATAAATCAACCATGGGCTTGAATATTCCACTAATTATGTTGATAACAAAGGATGATTGCTCCTTCTCAAGGACTTTTTTTTTTGTCAGTGGCAGAGCCTTTGACTATTAGTTTGCTGATTCATGAAATTTGTTAGAGGGCCAAACTCTGAGGAAAACGTCTCTTACTTACATTGGCAGCACAACAAATTACTTTTTCAGCTCCTTTGGAATACAACAACGTTAGACTATTTCCTTTTTAGTACAATAAATCTGAGATAATAATGCAACGTTCTAACACCTTATAAGACAAGAACAAACTATCATGGATAAATAAAAATGACTTTTTCTAAAATATATTTATTCAAATGTGGATCCAAACAAAACCTCTAGTTAGAAATATTAATATACTATTAGTAAGGGTATAGGTGTCTTTAGAAATATAGTAAAATACCCTTGCTAACTAGGACACTGTCCCTTGCAACAACAAAGTCAAAGCAAAATGAACCTTTACACATCTCCTCCAACTTCAGCCATCTTCCCCAAATTCAATGCTTCTCAACACGTCAGATCTAGATCATCATCATTCTACAAATGCGCTCATCAGAGCAATCTGGAATCGCCCAAGAGAAGCGATCTAAAGATAGAGCCACCATTCCCACGTTTGCTTTGCCAAAACCATTCTTGCTTGTGCGGAAGAAGGCAGTTCCTTGAAGCAGCTGCAGCTACATCTCTGCTCCCTCTTTGCCCTTCAATGGCTTCTTCTAATCCATCCTCTGATTACACTGTGATTACCTTCTTTCTAAGTAGACTAATGGGGTTTTCCCCCTAAATCAATAGCCACATTTTACTTAAAAACACATTATTAAGTTAATTGTTTTTGTTTTGTATAGGATATGTTGAATAGGGTTCACTCTCCTAAGCCAGAATGGTATGAGGATTTCTATGCTTCATTTCTGGCTAATGCCATGAAATCGTATGAAGAGGAGGTTGGAGCTAAGTTGGAGTTAATGAGTTACTGGAATTTGTGAACTGTTAGTTAACACTGTTGATATGTTTTTGCTATGTTGGTTGTTTGGTTAGATTGCAGATTACAAGTCCCAGATGTTTGCCAATTTGAGTGGGAAGGCTCAGAAAGTGTTGGAGATTGGAATTGGTGCAGGTCCTAACCTTAAGTATTATGCTGGGGATGAAGGTGTGCAGGTTTATGGTGTGGATCCAAATAAAAAAATGGAGAAATATGCTCGAGAAGCAGCACAGAATGCTGGTTTGCCACCTGAGAATTTTGTGTTTAAACAAGCGGTATGACACTTTATAGAACTCTGCTGTTTGTTATTGTACTTCATTAAATTATTGTACGGGGATGCAATGATATAAAAGTTGATCAGTTCATTTATGTCCTGTCTTTGTCATAGAAATGGGCTTCTATTGTTCAACATGTTGGTCAGAAAAGTCTGATGGACAAAGTAAACTTTTAGGGTTTGTTTTAATTGACTGAATTAAAAAAATGTCATCCAAAAAAGTTATTTTTATTTACTTTTTGATAAAAAATTTAAATTACATTTTAAAAGTTATTCAAAAGTTATTTTGACTAGTTATTCAGAATTGTGAAATCCGTAAAGTTGTAAAAAATTCAATACAAAAAGTTATAAAACTATGTTTTTTAGCAGTGGGATCCAAAATTCATTTGTTGTAGGGTTTACAACTTCACACTTTTCAACTCCTTACTTTCTAACTCCTTGGCCCAAAAACCTCTGAGTTCACTGAAGAAAAATGAATCCTATAAATGGTAACTTTGATTGATTACATAGTGGGATGATCAATAGGCCAATTTATACAACTCTTATTAAGCTTGTAACAGAAGTGAGTTTCTTATCAGTTAGTTTGTTGAGTAAGTCTATTTTTACTTTGCTTCCTTTATTGACACTTGGCTATATACTGTGTACATGACAAATGATTAGTAAAATGAGAGAGAAAATATACAAATATATTGGAGAGAAAGAAAGAGTAAAAATATACAACCTATTTACACAAAATTACTCAACTATATTGGAGAGATTTGTGCTGAAGATGACTGTAGTTGTTGAGATTCACAAGCCTCTTCCACTGTCTTATCAGTAAAGTTTTCGGAGGAGTAAAGCTGGATGTAATGTTACAAACACAATAACCCAACAAAGTAAACAGAGAGGAGGGATAGAAAAACAAAAGCAAATTGTTAACCTAGTTCGGTGCAACATCACTCCCAATTAAAAAGAAGCATTCACTAGAGTTCAAAAAATTTATAAGTATACAACTTATCTAATAGATGCACTGTCTTGAATTACAACAAAACTACACAAGTAGATTGTTTAGGCTCTCCCTAAGTTTGTTGATAACTTGATTTACTATCCCTTGAGAATTTCGGCTCCCCTGAACAAGTTCACTGCTGTAGATCCTTGAAGTTAGGCTTCCCCTAACTTACTGTACTTCATCTTCTCAATAATGTTGAACATCATATCAAACTCCAACACGCATCACAATCAAAAATACTAATATTCTTCTCGTTAAAACCAAAAGGACAATATAGAACAACTCCACTGATATATGAATATTCAGCAAGATTGCTAGGGTTCTTCACTACCGGCAAGGCTACAAAGACTACTTTTATAGTCAACCTTCAAACGAAAAGAGACCCAATAACAGTCAGAAGGCCACAAGCAAAACAAGGAAAAAATCCCACAACATAAGGGAGCCAACAAAAGGGAAGTCCCTAAAAGGTAACCACCATTCAAACTGAAAAAAAACAATTAGTAAAAGAAAATTTTCAAGCCAACCAAAACAGTAAAAAGAAAATTGTCATCTTAAGCAGTTGCATTTTCAGAATTGGCTGATTTTTCTTTAGTTACTTGAACGTAGATTAGTTTAAACACTTTATATGTTTTCAGGTTGGTGAGGCTATACCATTATCTGATGCTTCTGTCGATGCTGTTGTTGGAACACTTGTCTTGTGTTCTGTGACCAATGTTGACATGACTCTAAAGGGTAATACTAATACCTTCTGTAGATTGGTAAAATTCATCGTTTAGAAACAACTGCTTGTATTGAGAAGGGTTTCATTAAACTTCAAATGGAAACTATGTGATGAGTTTGTTGAACCTTGCATTTTGTTTGGTGGTGTGCAGAGGTGAAGAGGGTTCTAAGACCTGGTGGACTATACATATTTGTCGAACATGTTGCTGCAAAAGGTATACACCAACTCATCGGTTATACAAAACAAAACAAAACCACTTGTTTAGAAATAAGATAACCAATTTGATCATTTTTTGTTGTGTCAATGTAGAAGGAACCATGCTTCGATTTATGCAGAATGCGCTTGATCCTCTGCAACAAATTGTTTTTGATGGATGTCACCTTACTCGGACGACAGGATCAAACATAATCGGAGCAGGGTTTTCAAATGTTGATCTAAACATTACTTCAATCTCTAGTTTTGCCTTCATAAATCCTCAAGTTTATGGAATTGCTTATAGATGATCACAAAGGGAACCCCACATTTTCACTCTGTATCCTCTTTCATTATCTTTTTCTATGTTTTTTTTTCTGATAAAGACACGATCTATTCAAGCATAGTCGTTCACAAAATGTCCAAACATTTTAAATGTTTGCATGACTAAATTTTCTCTATTTTCTCTCACCATTATGCTCTTAATGTCATCATAATAATAATAGTTTATCGTGCTCGAATACCGTCAATTGTAGATAGACTGTACTATTTCACTATATTATAAAATAACCCTTTGTATTCTACCTATTTGTTGTCGTATTCTTTATGACAGATTTTTACGTTTATTATACTAATTTGATAGAAAGTGATGTTTTGTTGTGTTTGTAAATGTTTTTAGAAATTTTGTAATTTAAAATAATTTTTCTTTTTAATCGCTTTCCATTTTGAGTTGGATAGCAAAATATGGAATTAATTTGTATGAATAATAATGTCAATTAATTGTTTTCAAACGGACAACATGAATAATGTGGCTCTACCATGCATATTCATCTTGTCTTTGTACATAATTAATTATACTATATGGATTCTATTGATAATAGATGTTGAATACTAATGACAAAGTTGTTGACAATACACACTCAATTTGGTTATGATTAAATATTTATTCAATTATTGGTAGGTATATGTATTCTTTGGTTCTTACCAATACCCACCGACTAATAAATACAACAATCATAGGTAGAAAAAAAGAATCCTTCACTTTACATGTTTTATTAAATTTATAATCTTTACTTATAATTAAATCATTTGCTAATAAATGACTTAATGACATTAAATAGGGAAATGATTACTTGAATGGCAAAGCTTAGGATATATTTATTAGTTCCCCAAAGTGATTAAAGTAGAAATTGTATATATTCCATTTCTTGAGATTGGAGACTTGTGTGGTGTGAGGACTTGACTGCAAATGTTGGAAATTTAAGGGGTATGTGATGCAATTTTGTACAACTTTGACACTCTGATGCGAAAAGAGCTCCGACCCCTTTTCTGTCTTCACTCATACACACAAACCTCTCGGAGTTCTTTCTTTCTCTCCGTCTCCGACAGACTAGGGTTTTCTTTCCGTTCCGACAGCCGGTCCTTGGTGGAATCGTTGTTGATTATTCTCTCTCCTTTCTGTCCTTAAAAATGTAAGCTTTCTCCCGGCTTTTTTGTTTCTTAAAGCATTGTTTAATTTCCTACTTTGTTCTTCCCTAAATTTTAGGCATTTTTTTTCCTTCTTCTTCTATGATTGTTTGTGTGTGTTTGTTTCTGAAGTAGGGAAGCTTTCTTTTTATCTTTTCCCTTGATGAACCTGTTGGGGTTTTTTTTTTTTTTTTAATATATATTTTTTATTATGCCCTTCTTTCTGCTTGAATAGTTTTTCTTTTCTAGTGCTTTAGTTTTACCTCTGGAGGCACCGTGTGTCAAATTGAAATTATTATGGATTTTTGTTTATTTCGCTTTTAATTTTTTTATTTGTTGTGTGTAGTTGCATTTTTGGTAATATCATTTATGATGGTTGTTAATGATATATATGATTTCAGGAATTTAGCTAAGTTGGCTTGGGGACCTCTGATTTTGGTTATTTGACGCTGTTCTTGTTGTTTTCCTTTGAATTTACTATTTTCTTGATTCTTTGCTTGAAATGTATGTTCTTTAGCATTCAGCTATTTCCAGCAGCTCATTATGAGCTCATTAAATGTGCATATGGGCCTTCTTACAGTTGGCTTGATGAGTTTGTGACTTCTTATTGTGACGGTTTTTCTGATGGCAGTTATGTTGTGGTTGGGTCATGGGCTAAGAAGGAATTTGGGAACAAAGATAGAGTCTGTGGTTGTAATGTGTAATGAAGAGTTTATTCGAATGTGATAACTTTGAGTTGATATTCAAGGGCTATTTGCTTACTGGAAGTGTGGGTTTTTACTTCCAAATGTTGTTGTATTTCATGATGTAGTTTGTAAGAGAGATATTTGTCAATTTAGGTGGGATGATCTCTGGATAGTGTTTAAGAGTTGAAAAAAAGCAGCGACAGCCCAAGGAAGTTGATAGCTCAATGGGGTCTCTTTGTTGTGTGGCTGCAAGGCCACATGGATCAAATGCTGCTAGCAGGGACTGGTCTCTGGGTCCTCATGAGCCTTTTTGGCATACAAATACAAGCTTTTCACCACCTCCATCGAGATGGGATATTCAGTTCCAATCTGAAGGGTTGCCACATGGTTGGCATGATGCTGTACAACTCTATGGCTCATCTACATCATCAAATAGTAAAGAAAGTCGAAGCTGGATAAGGGGCAACAACCATCTTTATACCCACAACTCTGCATCTGATGGTGCTGGGTTGTTTTTGAGTAGTCCCTCTGACATCTCACAAGGCCCTCAATGGACTCCTCCAGCAATTCAGGAAATCAATATTGATGGTTATGAGACTGTAACTAAAAGGGGTACTATTACTGTTATTGCATCATCCTTTTCTATAGTCTTATCATAATTTCTCATCATTGTGACCCTGTGGGTGGATATAAACATTTTCTTATCGCAGCTAAATTCTTTTCATGGTTTCACCATTCTATATAAACATTTTCTCAACATGTTTATAGGCTTACACAAAGATATGGGAGAGAAGTTTTTGTTACAGATAGTTGTAGGTTTCTCTGTGTATGTGTGTGTGTGTGTGTGTCATTGTTCTTCTGTCTGTATTTTAGACAGCCTTTTCATTTTAATTAAATGGAGAATTGTGTGATTGTACAACCAATGCCTTTGTGAGAAAATTTTAAACGGCTAGCTATCTAGCATTCTTTGCGTGCGGAAGAAGGGAATATTATTATTATTTAATATCTTAAGAGTATGGACAACGTCCTTGGACTTGCACCTTTTAGTCTTATGGCATCCCCCACCTCCTAAACCAAAGATTGAGGCAAAGATTGTGAACAGTCTGTTGTAGTGAATCGATTTGAAATTATCTTTCCCTTTTATTTGCTTTTTTTTTTTGTGTGCATTAATAAATGCCTTCATGGGAAGAAATGCCATTTGAAACTAGCGAGTAGTACCCAGTTCATTAGAGTGTTGTTCAAGTAGTTTATCCCTACGTATGCATGTATTCAAGTCAGTTTAGCATGGAAATGTTGATAAGTACAAAACAGTGGTGCGTCCTCTAGCAGCTAGTTTTACCTGTTTTAACTTCCCCTGCGTAAAACTATACTTTGAACCAAAAGTTAGTTCTGACAAACAGATATAACAATTACATGAGAATGTGATGGTTGTTTAAAACCCTATATATGTTGTGAAAGATTACAAAAACAGTGTGGTGTACTTAGATCCTTCTTTGTAACTTACATAATCCTAAACTTGAGTATAGGATTATGTAAAATTCATCAATATTGGAATAGTTTTGTTTCATTGCTGTTATGGTTCGACATGCACTGAACTGTTTTCTTGTCTTTTTCGCTTCTTAGATCCTTCGTTGAGGACATTTTCCTTTTGGCCTGCGGCAGAGGTAGTACTGAGTTTTGTATCATTGCCTTGTTGTACAATGTTTACCATAATACTTGAAGTTATAAACTGTTTTTATTGAATTTTGCAGGGTAACTCCGAAAATCCGGATAGTGGGAGCTCTACTTTCTCACAGTCAGACAGTAGCGAAACAGAACCCACAGTGAAGTTACGCTCATCCTCTAATTGGAACTTCACGAGCCGTCGTTCTTTCATGTCTAAACCCATTCATCCTTTGGCCATTCCTATGCAGACTTCCTCGGGAGAAGCTTTTGAATCCACTAATTTAGGGTTTGCGGAGTTTGATTCTTCTACTCCCCAGAGAGACAACCAACGATGGAGCAGTGCAAGTAGTAGCATTGATTTTGCTGATGTTTCTGAGCCACTTGAATCTGACTTCTACTTTAAATCATCGTGTAGATCTGATAGTTTCAGATGTGGGCTTTGCGAAAGATTTCTTTCACAGAGATCGCCATGGAGTTCACGCCGGATAGTGAGAAGTACTGATATGCCCGTTGCTGGTGTTCTTTCTTGTCGACATGTTTTTCATGCTGAATGCTTGGATCAGACTACTCCAAAGACATGTAAGAGTGACCCACCATGCCCGCTTTGTTTGAAACATGAGAATGACCGTTCTCCTGAGCAACGAACAAATTCAAGATTGAGGAGTGCAAATTCCTTACCAAGGCCTAGACCCTCGACCAGCGAGGACGGACCATCTCGGCCATGGGGTTGTGCTCAGGTAGGAGATTGTGTTGAAGGCGCACTACATGCACCTCCACGGAATTCAATGCTGTTTGTTAACCGTAACCGCTCAAAGAACCTCTCTTTCAAGGGAAATTCCAGCAAAGAATTTCCAGGAAAGTTGAGAAAAAGTGGCTCATACTCTTCACGATTGGTGAGTGCAAGACCATTTGATCAAGAATTTGTTGGCTGTTCAAGAACATCAGCTGGATCCAGTATGAAACGATGATTGAACTATGTAGATAACTCAGGAAAATGAAATCTCAAGAAATTTTCTTCTCAGAATCATCTTCAGCTAGCTTTGTAATTTTTGCTTATTCGTTCCAAATTCTTCAGCTAGGAAAATTAAAATTTTAGTACTAGATTTTATCTACTGATGTATAGTTGAGTTGTGGGCAATACATGAACTGAAAAATTAGGCTTTCTATTCTTATTTTTCTTTTTGTGATGGATACCAGCAGATAATGAAGAACATTCTAAGGTATGAAGCCAACATGAAGAACATGTGCCATATAATTTCATATTATTTTGTATTTTCTAATATTTTTTTTTGTTCTTAGAGATAATATATATTTGGAGAGATGTTTTTAGAAACCATGAGAACCATATCCTTGTGATTGTGCTAATGAGCCACATATCAGAAGATAAAATATAATAGATAGAAAAAAGAATCTTATGGAAAGTTAGACAAATATGGGTAATCAATTTTCATTTCTAGATTTCAACAAATGTTATATTTTTTGTTTTTTTTTCCCCCAATTTTTCTCTGAATTCACCCGTTGGATTATAATAAAAAGAGATTAGCAAATTTGATAGAACTCATAAGTTACAATAACTATTCAACAAATCTCTTAATATTCAAGAAAAATTATTAACTAAAATAATTACCCTAAACTAATTTTGGTTCTTAAACATTTGGTTTAATTTTATTATTCAGATTCTAAATTTTAAATCTTGTTCAATTTTGGTTTATAGAATTTCAAAATATATATGTTAGTCCCTAAATTTATACAAAACAACCATCTTGGGCCTTACTTTCCAACCATTAGTTAATGTATTTTGTTTAAAAGCATGCATATATTAAAAAAAAAAAAAAGATGTATAAAAACAGAAAAATAGAATTTTTTTTTTATCCGTTTAATTTTTGGGTTAAAATATTGGAAATGATTGGATGGAGAAAAAACAAAAAGTAAACCATAATTAAGTCTGTGCTTAGTGTTAACTAAGGAGAATTAATCATTAATCAACTTTAATAATGGAGTTCAATTAAGAGTGCACAACTCATTTGTTCTCAAGGGAGGATGTAATTTCATCAAATTATTCTCTTTGACTGCTGAAACTTTGGGTTAAACAGTGCCCTTCTTTTAAATTAGGACTTTTCTTTTTTAAAAAAAAAATAAATCAAATATTGATTCATTATTATTATTAGGTTCAATTTCAAATTTAATTCATCATGTTTTGATGTTCGCATCTATTTAGCTTAATTACAAACTTTCAAAATTAAAAATTTATTTAAAATTTTAGATTTTATTTTAATTATGAATCTATTAAGCAGGAAGTTTATGATTTCGTTAGAAGCAAATTTTGATTATACCTAATGTGTATTAATTTTCAATTTATAAGCTAATCAGTGTTTGTTATATTTACAAATGATTTCAACTATAACAAGACACATTTCAAGTTGAGTTAAATTGAAAAATATTAATTTCAAAATGGTTCGTTACTGTAAACTATATCATAAAACAGTAGAGAAAAGTATGGATGATTATCATCAGATTATTCTGGAGAATAGAAAATAAAATTCTTGTTCTTGAGACAGAGCCAGGGGACAATTATTTTCAAATAGATAATTGAACAAAGGGAATGGTGGAGAAGAACGTTATATTAATGCCTAAACTTTTGTATAGATTAGATACGATATTACTTACTCTCTTGAAAATCTTTGATATGGCTATAATGGTAACAGAAATAATTGATACAATTTCTCCGGAGAAAGGGGATAATCTCTGCAAACAGCCAAAAATAGTAATAAGAAGAAGAAGAAGAAAAGAAGAAGAATAAGTGGAAAATGGAAGGTGGGGCTTTAGGTTTAGCAAATGGGGTAAAGCCATGATGTTGTTAACAATTGGACAATGATAACAATAATAAAATTTGATAGTGACAAGGAAAATCAATTTTGGGTTTTTACTGTAACCACTACACATTACATATATATATATTGAAGGAAAAAAAAAGAGAGGTTAAAATAGGGTTTGATTAAAGTTGGATCACGAGACTTTGGAATTCTTTAATTTTCACTTTTAAAAGCAATTTTCAAACTTTTCTTCTTTCTAATTCGTACAGTATATTGAGAGTGGAAACTTTTTATTTTCTATTTTACGTATGATTTTATTACTTAAAAGAAGGAAAAGACAATGAATTAGGGGAAGGGATTAATTATAATCTTGAATCAGATTCAGATTAACAACTAAATCATAATTACTAATTAAACATCTTCCTAATTCTTAGAGAAGAATATGAACTTTTTCAGATACATTATAATATGGAGATTATATGAAATTATGTTAAGATAATGCATTATTAGTTGGCAAAAGATCAAGTGGAATGAAATCAAATTTGGAGAGGGGGTTTATGTATAGTGAGTATGGGAATTATATTGGGTTCCAACCAAGTGAAGAAATAAAGAAAGTAGAGGAAGAAGCATGCATGTGTATGATGAGAAGGTTAAGGGCCCCTTTTTCCATTGATGCACTCTCATAATCCTAACCTCAAAATCTAATAAATCATGTGAAGTGTTTCCAATAATATTCATTGAAAAGGAATTTAAAGTTGCTCTTTAGTTTATCCATTCTAATTGGGGGCTTGCGTAAGCCTACATCTCCCAAGTTCAAATAATTACATTAACCCCCAACCAATTAAGTTCATCCAATCTTGTTGGTTCACTTTGTTGATCAATTTATCTAATTCGGTTCGGTTTGATTATGATTAGTTTTTTTGTTCGGCTAGTTATGTTCATCTCTCAAAAAAATTTGATTACAAATTCAAGGTAGATTTTCTTAGTTATTCCCCTAGTGAACGTTGGTCATTTTTCTCTCAAAAACAAAGTTAGACCTTGGAATTAAGTGAAGAAACTCTAAACTCAAAGAAAAATAGCAAGGTAGGGAGGAAAAAAAGACCCCTATGAAAAAAAAAATCATTGCTATATCATATAGAATTCTCTCCTATCTATTCCAATTACAAGTACATTCATTCTCTCAAAGTTTTTGTAGTACCAACATGTACCAATTTTCTTGTGAAAAAGAAAATTAAAAAAGAATTAGTGTTCATGTGTTTGAAATAGTAAAAAATAAAAAAATTATTTCTTCTTCATAATTAAATCACTATAAAACAATAAATTTAATCAACTCAAAATTTTACACTTTCAAACCAAGCAATTTTTTTTTTGTAATTTTTAGTGATTAGAGCTCAATATATACTTCCCTTTAACAAATGTGAGAAAACTATATATAGTTCCAATATATATTTAGCATATATTCTTTCTGATTTATATATATATATAATTTAGGGTTTGTGAAAAGGCATTAGCAGAGAGGTTAGGTTAGGGGTAATTTGACAAGAAATTGAAAGTGGGTTTTGGGTCATTCATTGTTGAGTGCCTTACAGCATCATTTGGTTCATACATGAACTTTTGATTTTGTTTTTGCTTTTTGGTATATATACCAAAGAATTTGACAGTTTGTGTTGTGTAGGCTTCTTGTTCTTGTGGTGCAAAACTTTCCAACATGAAAGCTATCCACCACCTTTTCTTTTCTTTTCTTTTCCTTTTCCTTTTCTTACTTCCCTTTCTTTTACATAATTTTTATATATGTATTATGGGTCACCTACAAGTCAGCCTTACGCATTTTTAAAATTTTTAAAATTTTTAAAACCCCTAATTCTTCTTCTCTTACTTTCTTCATTATATATACACATATAGACCCTTTTTATAAAGTCCTTTTCTTTCATTTTTCCTTCTACGATCGAAAATAAAAAATTACGGGTATTTTTAAGAATAGAAAAGTATTGAAATTATTTTCGAAGTATAGCAAAATTCATCCGACTCTCCTTAATAAATTTAACTTTTTTTTTTATATATTTTATAAATGGTTTCAATTTTTTTATTCATATAGCAATATTTCTTCTTTTTTCTTTTTTTTGGTTTTATTGTAACTTTTTCTTTTTAATTTAAAAGTTGCAAAATATTTTAGTGACTACAAATTTTAAATTAAGAAAAATTAATATTTATATTTAAGTCAACAATGTATTGATATATGTGCAATTGTATTAAACAAGAAAATGAAAGAAGACAAAAGCATACTTTCAATATCATTTCTAATTATAAGTGATTTGAATTCAACCTTAAAAAATGTCTTTAACGAAAATCAAACAAAAAAAAATAAGAAGTTATGTATTTCTTTATTTATTAAATTTTTGTGTTTAATAAGTTGTTTATTTATCAAACACTTCTAAAATTAAAAATAGTTGTACGAGCTTAAGTTCAACTGACATATATACATTTTTCTCAAGTTTAATTTTATTACCAATGTAAAATTAATAATTATATAGTTCATTTCACAAGTTTAGGTTTAAGCTCTTCTAACATAAATTATTTACCCTTTATAGAAAAAAATATATACTAAAAAACAAAAATACATTACAATTGATAAAAACTAGGCCTCCTAACATAAATTAAATAAATAAGTAATATTTAGAGATTAAAAAAAAAAACTATTTACCTTCCCTAGAAAAAATGGATAAAATTTATAATAGTTGATTTTTCTATTTGATCAAATTTTCAATTTTTTACAATTTTTTAATATTAAATATAGGCATTACCAAGCAAAACTCTTAAAATATAAAATGTTTTAGGTAATTTTATATTTTAAAATATATGTAGGTGTTTAAAAAAAAACAGTGAATGTAACCCTAACTCAACTTGTTATAACCAAATAATAATACTAACATTTACCCTTCTCTCCAAAATGTTGAAATCTTTATACTTCACCTTAGTTTTATTTAAAAATTAATTACTTTTGACCTTTATTTTATTACCATGAAGCATCTAAATCTTATTATACTATCTTTGAAAATGAAAAATTTGTTTCTTATTTTTATGATTTTTGTCAAATAATAATCGTACTTAAAAGTACCATATATATATATATATATATGTATATATATATATATATATATATATATATATATATTTAAAAAAAATCAAATTAATTAATAATAATAACATATTGGGTAAATTAAAGCTTGAAAATTGAGTCCACGTTTCAAACACTTTTGCCAAATGGAAAGGGTAGCGTTTGGTTGAAGCTGAAAATTAATTGCACATCATTATTTATTTATTATTACTACTACACCCCATGCATCCATTTTTTATATTCACATTCACATTCATTATTCATTAATTCGACTCCTTATTTTCAAGTTACCTTTTCTTTTCAAATATATATAGTTTGACTTTTCAATTCATCATCACATATTATGATCCTGAAAGTATATATTTTATGGTGTGTTACGTACGGTTTTATAGAATATATATTTGATAATGTAAACCCAATAGAACCTTATAACTTCTCAAATAATAAAATAACTTGGACAAAAAATACTTTACTCTTACTTATCAACTACTTAACTCTCTGGTGCCGTACATAAATGTATGATAAATTAGGGTTTCCAATGTGATTCATATGAGCTTTTAATTTGTTACTCTGGTCGGCGCTTTTACTATATGTTACATATATAATAGATTTCGAATATCTTTTCAAATACAAAATTTTAGGGCATAGTTTAGAATTTTGTAAATTTTTTATCAATAATATTACATTTTAGAATAGTTGAGATCATTCGTGTAAGGTCGAGATTTTTCATCTTCTGATCAACGTTTTAAATATTATATGTAAGATGAATTAATTCAAACTCTTGTACTTTTTTAAAGGAAATGAAAAATGTCGTGTCATTCAATTAAATGCTCATGTTGATTAATTAATTGAGATTCGTTAAAATACAACAACTTAAACACTTAAAAATGACCCTAATTAAATCAACTATTAATAATTGAACCAGATGACAAGTGTTGTTTATAGATTACCATTTATGTGATATACATATAGAGTGTCATTATTCTAAATCAATTCATAATGCAAATCCAACCAACTCAATATTATTTTAACTCGTTTTCATTTTAAATCAACTCAAATATTTTAAGAATGTTACTCTTCTCCCAAAAGTTTTTACGAAGAGTTGTCGATAAATACCGATAAAAGACCACCACTCGTGTCTCGGTAGCAACATTTTTATTCACTAATTTTGCATTATAAAAAAAAGTGTCTACGTATATATAAAAATATACCTAAATAATTTTCAAGTACAATACAAAAGTCAACAAATTGATTCAACTTAGAAAATATTGATTAAAGTTGATGGTGTATAATTAGAATTTTAAAATAAAATTTTGAATGTGTAAAGTATTATTGTTGTTGTTTAACCTATAATTGACTAAATATACCGAAAGTATATAGATGACTAAAATGATATTTTAATGAATAAATTAAGAGATATTATATCAAATAACAAAAATATTTAAAAAAATACAACAAAATTAATGATATGAGACGATAATCAAATGGTAATTAGATGGAGAGGATTGGGGTTGGGTTGTTTGAGAGCATAGGCGCGGTAATAAAATAATACCACATTTGTCGGCACCATAAAGTTTGATTATAATAAATTTGTTATTTATTCTAAGGAAAGTGAAGAAAAGAGAAAAAAAAAACTTGAAGCTACGGGCAGAAGTCTATAACTAATTTAATTAATTACCT
The DNA here is from genome assembly GCA_025688845.1 of Cucumis hystrix. Classification (NCBI taxonomy): domain Eukaryota; kingdom Viridiplantae; phylum Streptophyta; class Magnoliopsida; order Cucurbitales; family Cucurbitaceae; genus Cucumis; species Cucumis hystrix. Next base: position 15,524,260 of record CM046892.1, on the reverse strand, counting down.
ACCTGGTCTACTTTTTAATAAAATGGAGAAAGAAAAAAAGAAAAAACAGCTAGCTCCTCACTCTTACTCCTCTTTATTTCTCTGCCTTCATTATTAATTACAACAATAATTACAACAAACAATAATTAATAACTACTTATACACATATTAAAACACTTCCTACCTCATTTTATTAGATTTTCCTCTTTAAACTTTCTTTTTTAGAATTTCGTTAACTCTTCAACAATTTTGTTAATAAATAACTCAGAAATCTTGCTTTCATTTAAATTGGTAAAATAACCGTTAAATTTTTAATTTTTTTTATAATTTTTCTATACAAACACATTTGAATCCATTTGTAAACTTGAATTTTGAAATAAATGATAAGAACGACTTTAAGTAGAATAAAATAATAAAATAGAATTAATAACAAAGGTAAAATAAACTCAAAAATAAAATAAGTACACCACGTTATAAAATAAACTTTACAAAATTACAAATAAAAATTATCACAATGAATCACAAAACCCATAAAAATATCTAAATATTTAATTAGTTAACGAAGTCCAAACTACAATGATAGAAAAAATAGTTTTTGTTTTTTTCTTTTTTTAGCTATAGACTAAAATAGATACTTTTAAAAGTTTAAAGATTAAAATAAAATGAAACACAAAATCAAAATAGGATCTAAAAACCTTTAATTAATTATAATAAGTAGGGTTGTATCTTTCGAATTTGAGCTACAAAATATTTTGGAGATCTTTCTTTCACTAAGATCAAAGGGTGCCCCACCAAATCATAGCAAGGGTTATAGATTGATTTTTTTTTTTTTTTTTTTTTTTAATTATGTAGGTTGAGTATTTGTCTCAATTTATAATTAATGAGCTCTTAGATGTAATTGTAAAAAATGTAAAATTAAAAACATAATAAATAAATAAAAACATTATGGTAGTTGGTTGGTTGGAACTACCTACCTAATAACCCACCACCCTTTGCTACTTAAAACGACGCTGTTTTTGCAAAATTACTCATATTTTCATTTTACAAAAATAAGGTTCCTCTAAACTTTCTTTCACTCCAATTCTATACTATTATTTATAAAATGTTAACAATTATATAGAATGTACAATTTTGTTACATAATGTAAAAATGTTTGTTTTATATTGTCTCTACTTCAAACGTAAAAACATCTCATGACTTTGGCTTTTATACTATCTATTAAAGGTGTTAAAAAAATAGTTGAAAACCGAACTAAAACTGAATGCATGCGATTCTATTCGGTTTAAGATATTAAATCGATTCTAAAACTGAATTAAACCGTTTTATTTAAATTAAATATATAGGTTTAACTTAGGGTAAGGTATAAGTATAACTTTGTAGGAATTATTTTGATGGATTTTCAAACTTCAATGTTCGAAATGTACTTAATTACTGTACTAATTATTTTAATCTATGTTTGTAACTTTGTAGAATTTTTATTTATGTATAATGTTCATACATAATTTCAATTCTAATATTTATGCATAAGTGGTTCGATTTCAATTCAATTTGATACAGATGACCAGCGGTTTGGTTTGGTCTCAGATGTGGTTTTTTTTTTTTTTTTTGGTTTGGTTAACTTTTAGCTGCAAATCTAACCGAACTGAGCTGTAAATGCATATTCCTACTATCTATACCTAAAGCATTAAGATAAATGTCCTTGTTCACACACACATATATGATATCTTCTTTTCCAATCTCCTTTATTTGGAGCATAGTAACACCATGAAACAACTAACTAAACTAATTGTCTAGGTATAACTAGAAAATTGAGCATATATATGATTTTTCTTTTGTTTAATTAAATGAAAAGGAGAGAAAATATTGTTGGGGTTGTTAGTTAATTAAAGTGAGGATGTGAATTCCACAAAGTGAAATCAAGAAAGTTGACTAAGATTTCTTTAATTTTATTGTTCTTTTGTTCTTCCCACTTGGAAAATCTCATTAGTGGTTCCAAAAAGGAGTTAACTTTCGCAGCATTCTTCTCTTGTCTTAGACTCTTTAGTGATGGGAAAAGAAAAAGGGGGCATGTGAATTTTGCAATTCGGTATTGCATTGGGATATGATATATCATATTGGGGGGAGACATCTATTTTTATCAAATCTCTACAAATAGATCTCATCCCCAACATTAACAGTGAAAGAACCTACAAAAGTTAGGAAAAAAACATCTCTCATCCGTCACCATCCAACACCAACACTATTACGTACCTCTCTTTTTTTATCACACTTTTTTTATACGATCGTAACATAATACTCGCAGAAGTAGGTATCTTTAGTGTATATATATGTGTCGAGGCGAAATCGTATTTAGATCGAGATAAAATGAAGATATTTTATTCACGCTATTTTGAAATACATTTGACAACGTACACTAATGCATTAATATTTTGATAATATATATTTAATAGCAAGACTTTTCAAATATTCACGATAGCTGGCTATAGATCATCACTAAAATAATGTCTCTTTGATCACTAATATTCATAAAATTAAATTGTTCTTTCTTTGTAGGTTTTTTTTTCTCTTTTTTTTTTATGCAATAGGGTGGACCTAAGAAAATTTTAATTTACTATTGAATTATTGTATATAGTCCTATCATATGAATAAATAACCCTACTTAGATTTGCAACACTCTTTTACATGAGAATATATGTTGGGTTTAATTTTAAGAATTTAATTTCAACACCCTATAATGATGTAGTCAAAATTCAAACTTCAAGAAAGTTAATTTAAATATTATGTACAAACAATGAATAAAATTCAAAATTTACTTTACTCATAAATAGATTTGAGCCCAAACACTATTTGATCATCCAACTAAGGGAAGCTACACTATTCATGCATCCAAAACTTTACTATAGAGAAAGCTAAGTTGTATGAGATATATATTTAATTTCTATCAAACTTAATTAGTATATTTCAACCATGATAAAAAAATTACAATATTTTTTTAAATTTTTTTTGTAAATATAGTAAAATCTATAAATGATGGATTTCTATGATAATAGATTTATATAGTGTATCAGTAATAGATCATCAAAAATAGTAAAAGTTAGCATTCACCATACTTGTTTATTTTTGTTTTTTGTTATTACTTTTTATTTTAAGAAAACATGATATTACATATATAGATTTGAATACACAACCAGAGTCACAATCACTACAATTGATCTAAAAGTTAATAAAAAGGTAAATTGAATTAATATATATGTGTGGAATTTATATAAAAGGAAAAGTTGAGAGAGAGATTGAAATGAGAATTGATGTGTGTATTGTGGCGTTTTTTGTAAAAAAAAAGGGGGATGTAATAAAGATGTTTGGAAGAATGTGTAGAGAGTGAAGGATTATATTGAGGGGTAAAATAAAAGCAGAAGACAAAGTTGGATTTGGACTTTGAATATGAAGCCAAAAGAAATGCATGTGCATTTGCTCCACTCGCGGCGTCAAAACATTACATTTCGCTTTCTTCTCTCTTTCTTCTTTTTACATATAAGAAAAGAAAAAGAAACTTTGTCTTTTTAATATTTGAATTTTAAAAATAGGTGTTCTCAGTAGTAAATTATTAGAATCACTTTTTATCTTTCTATATTTTATAAATAGTTTCATAAATTAAAAAAATAGTACATTTTATGCTTGATTGAAAAGGAAAAAAAAGAAGTAATTTTAATTTCTCCTTTTTTAATTATATGGCCAAAAGTTTCTTCATTTTCCCAATTTCAAATTGCAACAACTTAATTTGTAGGTAGCCAACCCTAAAAATAGTCAATTCCACACCAAGTTAAACCCAGCAAATTATTCTAAAGGAATAAAATAAACTCAACAAAATAAGTTTGATCTTTTAATTAGGTAAGTAATGTTTTGTCAACTTAAGAGATGTATGTGCCTCTGGACAATGCAATCAATTATTTGTTATTAGTCAACATACGTGTGTATAATCCATTGTTATTTAATTAAGCATCGCTTAATTCATTAAGATAATAACTTTGTTTCTTACTTAAATCTTAATTTTGAATGTTTAACACGGTATAAATAGGTTCTTTTAGCATTAGCCTTTTAATATTACATTTCATCGATGATAATAGATCATATTGATAATTATTTTAGATTTACACGTGTCAAAAGATCAAAATGTTGGAGAATATGGGCAGAAACTATTAGAAATTTGACTAAGCTATATGTTGAATAAAAATGCTTCAATTTTTTTTGTACGTATTTGACGAAGAATAATTTGATTATCCAAATGAAAGTTGGTGACAATTGGACAGAATGGTTGAAATTAAGAATTAAAGTTGAAATGAACTCCATACAAAAAAAAAAAAAAAAAAAGTTGAAATACCATTTTCATTTTTAGTATTTATATCATATATTAATAAATATGTTTTCAAAATTTGCACTAAATAAACTATTAAAATTATCTTTTTTTAAAAAAAAAATTAAGAGATTAAATTAATTTTTTAAATGAACAATAATAATTACATAAAAAAGATTAAAAAAAATTTAAAATATGAGAACCAAATAAAATAAAATAGAGATATTTTTTAAAATAGTAAAATAAATTAAAATATTTACGAGTTATCCATGACTATCGAGATCTATTATCGATAAAATTTGAAAATTTTGTGTAAATATTTTGTCAATTTTACTATTTTTAATAATTTTTCAATAAATAAATGAATAGCAGTAATAATAAGAAGAAGAAAAAGAATTAAAGAGACACAGTGCCGTAAATCTCGGTTATGTTTAAGACTGGGATTAGTGAAGAATCTTTCTAATTTGGAAGTCGCTATCCATGCAGATCTTATTTTCTTCCATATTAATCATGATTATTTTCTTCTTTAATCCACCTAAGTCATCATCTTAATATAATCTACAAATATCTCTCACAAACCTAATGCCCACACATGTCAACAATTACTAACATTTACCCACGTGTGAAACCACCTTTCTTTTCTCTTTTAATTTTCTTACCAAATCTAATCTTTGATCAAAGAAAATAAAAACTAAATTGCTGTAATCAATGCACCTTATCTGGATAGTGGAAAAATATGACTTTTTTTTTTCTTCTTCTTCTTCTTTTTTATTTTTGGGGTAAGTTGAAATTTTGGACTGGAAAGCAGACCAGAAGTTTCAGTCTTTAGAAAGGAAAAAAAAAGTTTATTTTATCATTGGAAAAAAAAAAGGTTTAGTCTTAAAAAATGTGGAACGTAACATGAAGAAGAAATGGATAGAAAGTTCTTAGCTTAGTATGAACAAAGTTTCTGACATCTTTCAAAACCCCTAATTTGACTCATCCCCATCTAATTCTTCCACTTTTCTTTTTTCCATTCTCCCTGTCTCATTGATGGATCCCAAATAAGGGTAAAGGTCAAGATTTTTTACCCATTTTAAGTGAGTGGGTAAATGTGATAGATATTGAAGAAAAAAATAATTTTTATTTTGGTTAAAGAAAGGGAAAAAAGGAAAGTGAGGAAATTATTTATTTGGTGGAGGGGGGGAAAATTGAATTTGATTCATTATGATGAGGTTTTATTAGTTGGAAATTGGAAGGTTGGTATAAGACAGCTAAAAGATGTCATCACCCACGTGCTATCCAATATTTGCTTTCTTTTCTTTTTCATTCTTTCAAATTTATAAAATTGATGATATATGAAAAGAAGAAAAGAGGAGGGGGAGAGGGGGAGAGGGGGAGTATGTTTAGTCAGATTGTATAGCAACCCTTCATGGACCCTCTAACCAAAGAATATACTTCAACTGTATGTGGGCTCCTCCCTTTTCCTTTTTCTTTCTCTTTCTCAATTCAACTTAAATTACATATTTCATGCCTTCCCTTTTGCTTTTCTCTTCTTTCTTATCAAAATTCTTCAATTAAGATGCATTCGGAACCAGGCATTTGTAAACTCCACTTTTTGTTTAACTCAATATCAACTTTATATCTTATTAACTTCTTATACTATAAATTTTATCTTGACTACTATTTTTAAAGTATTCAAATCAAAACAACGTGAAGTTACAAAATATTTGTTTGTTGTGTTTTTTTAATTAAAGTTTGTAATTCAATCTAAAATGTTTATAGAAACGAGAAAATCGTTTCAAAATCAAATTGATATTTAAATTCAATGTTAACTTATGAGTAATAGAGTGCTAATCATTTAACAATCAGGTCGAAATAACATTGTAAGGTTTGAACACATGACGTCTCTAGACTATCTACTTTGATACCATCTCAAATCATCAATTGGTTCAACAATTTCAAACTAGAAGACATGTAACATTATTCTCTTTTTCATGTCTTAGAAAAAGATTGAAGTGGAAGACATAAAATAAAATCATAATATAGAAATGAGTGAAGGAGACAGTTTGAAGAGAGGTTAAAAAAAAGGGAGAATAGGGGCAAAGGGCAAAAAGAGGGGGATGGTGCTTGGTTGCACATGGCTATGAACAATTCATTAGCCAATAGGGCAGAGACCGCCTTACCCCACTTGGATATCTCACTAGCAAACCTCCAAAAGCACACGTTTTGGCCCCTCAAAAACCACCCTTCAAAATTTTAATGCTTACAAAACAAACTATATATATTCAAAATATAAAATTTATTCAATCTAAGCTATTTTTATTTATTTCTTTTTTTATAATAACCGTTACAAGTATTTAAAATTATACATTTTACCTTCATAATTACACCCACCCTTTTACCCTCTTCTTAGAATTTCTATATATTGTCCCCTAAACTCTCCTAATTTCTCACTCCCCTGCTCCTTTTTGTTCCTTCATTTCTTACTTCTTTCATTTTGGTAATCATCTTGTCCTCTCTCTTTTTCTCATACACAAATACACACACATTTTGCTTTACCTCTAATGGAATCATGTTAGTTTGAAAATGGGAAAAGAGAACTAGAGGTTTGCTGAAAGTTTAACTTAAGTTCTCTTTTGCAGGAATGGCTTCTGTCCTTATCTTTTTGGCTGGTTTCTATGCCATAGTTTCCTCTGTTGATGCTTATGGAGGTGGAGGCTGGACTGGGGCTCATGCCACCTTCTATGGTGGGAGTGATGCTTCTGGGACAATGGGTATGCACCAAAACAACTACCATTTTTGGTTCACGACTTCTTTGAGGAACTTTTACAAACAGTTGGTAAACCAATGTGGGCTGAACTTTTTTTGTGTTTGATGAAATTGTGTAGGTGGGGCTTGTGGGTATGGCAACTTATATAGCCAAGGCTATGGAACAAACACTGCTGCTTTGAGTACGGCTCTATTCAACAATGGCTTGAGCTGTGGGTCTTGCTATGAGATTAGGTGTGCCAGTGACCCCAAATGGTGCCTGCCAGGCTCCATTGTGGTCACAGCCACCAATTTCTGCCCTCCAAACAATGCCCTTCCTAACAACGCTGGAGGCTGGTGCAACCCTCCTCTTCAACACTTCGATCTCTCTCAACCTGTATTCCAACACATTGCTCAGTACAGAGCAGGGATTGTGCCTGTTGCTTACAGAAGGTAAAACAAGCAAGCCATTAAAACAGAGTTTTAAAATTCAGGGGATGTATTATACAGAGTCATTTAATTTAACAAGTTTTGGTTGGGGGTTCTTTTTTGTAGGGTACCCTGCAGGAGAAGAGGAGGCATAAGGTTCACCATCAATGGACATTCCTACTTCAACCTGGTCCTCATCACAAACGTGGGTGGTGCTGGTGATGTACACTCAGTTTCCATCAAAGGATCAAGAACTGGTTGGCAAGCAATGTCAAGGAACTGGGGACAGAATTGGCAGAGTAACAGCTACCTCAACGGTCAAAGCCTCTCCTTCAAGGTAACCACCAGCGATGGCCGAACCGTCATCTCCAACAACGCCGTCCCAGCCGGCTGGTCCTTTGGACAGACTTACAGTGGTGCCCAATTCTGATTTATTACCTCCTCTAGCTAAAATAAAGTTTATGGTTATGCATAGTAAAGCAATCTAGTGTGACTTTTTTTTTTCTTCTTTACCTTAAAGTATACTAGAGTATTAGATATATAGTATACTATGTGAGTGTTTGAGTCAAAAAAATTAGGAAAGGGCTTATTTTGGGAGGCTCTTTCTTATCATTTTGATTCAAATTTCAACATTTAATGAGTGCCCTAATGGCAACTTATTGTGATTTTTTACCCTAACTTTTGCTATAAAGCAAAAGTTGGCAGAGGTGGGCTCTAACCACCCGCCTGCATTTTAGTTACTATTGTGAGTTCATTGTAATCATTAATCAGCTTTTCTGCCACTCTACTTGTATTTGTTGTATTATTGGCTGCTGAAAGTGTAAATTTTCAGTTTCCTCAAGTAATGAAAAAAAGCAGACTTTTTATTTAATTGTGCTCTGTTTCTCTGTTTTTGTATTAATGTTTTCACTTCCTCTTTTATTCTTTCTCCCATCTCCCATCTCCCCCCAAAGTAAAAAGTTTAACTCACACTAAACATATGCAAAATATTATAATTTGGAGTAAAAAGATCATTTGTCAATTCGAATATAATAGTTCAATTCTAAGACACTTGTGAAGGTTTTTTAACTCAATTCTCCACTGTTGAAACTAAAAAAACAAGCTATCTATACAATTGTCCTTTTTCTAGGTCTAAACTTTAAGCTGGAAGCCCAATTATTTAGAATCCAAGCCTAGGGATTTGGGCTGAACTATTTAGTAATGTAATTTGTATTATTAATCTAACCCAGCCTTTGGAATTCAGAGGGTTGGTTCAAGGTCTATGTACAGAATACAGCTAGAAAATTTAATCCAAATATAAAATGATTGTAAACAAGGGTTATTGAAAATACAACTTTTAAAATGATATCACCAAGATTTGGGTGAATTGATAACCTATCAATGGTTGTGGTTGTGCAAAAAAAAGAAACACAAAATAAAAAAATTACTTGGTTTTATTCTTAGTCTCTGTCGTATAGGACAGACAAGTTACTAAACATGTTGAATTAGTATCAGCCAACTAAAGAAGATGTTTAACTATAACTTGTGTGCTATGTTGCTACTTTTATTTACAGCTCCATATCAGCGGGAGCAAATGAAAGACAGTACCTTAGCTGCCAAAAAAAAAACAGTCAGGGATAAAGAAAAAAAAAACAACTCCTTGAAACCTCATTTCATGGAGAGTAAGCGCCGAGCCTCCTTTGCTCGGTGACAGCCACCTCGAGAGGGTGCTTCTGAAATAGTGTTTCTATTAGGCTATCGGCTTCTTGCTGTAAGCTATAGTTGCGTGGTATAGATGAACTTGAACGAGACGAGTTGAACATAGTTCAAAATCATCCTCAAACTGTCAGGTATGCGACCAACTTTTCCCAGAAATTACTGTACTGTAGTATGTAGAACATAGGTGCAGTTAGTTGCTGCTAGATATGAAATGCTAGCTTTGACAAAGTTGAAATCTATCATTCGTTCAGTATTTTGTTGGTGTAGAGGAAACATATGAATCAATAAAAAACATAGGGAATGTAAAGATCTTATGTACCGATTTCTGTCATACTCATACATCAGACCAAGTTTGCTAGGACTCCGTAACAGTACACGAAACCTTGAGATAGAACTCAAATGCATTGAAATATAAAAGTAACGGAATTACAATATCATCCTTCTAGGTAGTAATTATTCGAGTTACTCCACTACTTAAGATTAAGCCACTAACCAATTGTCTACCTTCCTCGTTTCCAGTCGCTCTATTTATTACCAAAAAGACAAGAAACTTCCTGACTAATTACTATTGTATCGTCAATACTTCCATAACATCCTTAACAGTATTACTACCACCTCGATTTTCCAAAAATATGTGCAAACTTTTATGCATAAGGAGTTTGAATAAAACCATCAAAACATTGTGATGGTCTGACGACAAGAGCAGTTTTCAAAGGCAAACTTACTCAAGGAAACAAGCGATCGTCTAACAATGAAACAGCACAAGGGCCAGAAGAAGAAGCCCAATTGTGTTGAGTGGTGTCGAAGTTCCCATTAACATTATAATCTACAGGATTTATTGGCAGGTTCATCTCTGCTGCAGGTTGAAATGTTGGGTCATTAAAAAAATTAACATTATACGACAAGTAGGAATTTTGCCCTCCTAGCTGGGGCCTTAGAGGTTCTGTTCTGCTTAGTTCAGGGAGAACACCATTTTCTTGTCCAGAATTTGAAATCTCCGGACTCCGTCCTGTGCCGAAATAACCAGGATAACTAGTAAAGGAGGAACTTGCAGAGCACTCCCCATCCCTAAGCAAGAGAAGTTAACACATAATAGTTAGTTTTCTGTAAAATTATCACTTTCCTAGCTCATTTATACAATAATATCAACTGTCCAAAACTTTTACATAAGGTCCTGTTAGGAAGTCTATAGTTGTTCATAGTTGATTTCATTCTTACCGATGGAGAACGAAGTTTGGATCATCATGTAAAACTATATTTTGGCTATCATTGGGAATCCAAGAGAAGTGTTGGAGTTGTTGAAGTTGTTGCTCAACACTCATATCAAAAGGTAAATGCATTCCATCCTGCATTTGCAATCAAAGAAACTTCACATCTTTGAAGTAATGAAAATATTTGTTAAATTATCTCCAATCTCAATAGTGTAACTTCATAGGCCGCAGGGCTTTTATTATATTCTTAATGCTTTTCCCGCTTTAATTGTCAGCGTGGAGATTAAAACGAAATGCCACAAGAGATTATAGTCTTCACGGGAGAGGTATAAGTTTAAGCCAATATATTAGGACTTCTTTACCTGATTAGTGAACTCTAATGGTACTGGAGGATGCTTCTGCAGATTGTCCTGCCAAAATTAAGAAAATGTTAGTACAATACAAAGCCCAAATCTTTGTCTTATCTCCTAGAAGATTCAAGCATACAGAACCCCCAGAAAAGAGGAACTAAATAAAATTCCCAAGACTGTAAGCGCTATGTAATGGAACTTTTGCCGTAGCTGCCTTGACGAGAAACTACTTATTTCGATCGGTGAACTGGGAATGCCTTACAACTCAATTTTTATGGTAAACAACAAGGGGCTCGCTCATGTATCCCATGCCAAATTAATGTATTCTGGACCGCAACAAGGGGTTCATATGAGAGAAGTCCATGTATGAACAATACTGGTGAAAATTGTTAACATCACCCCAATCCAGTTGGTTCTTTTGCTCATTAAATGTGAAGCCGCATACCAAAAACGAGAAGAAGAAAAAACCCGTTTTGAAACCTTTGTTTTCCAACATTTCAACCACAACAGAAAGGAATAGATTGATACCTTATGCAATCGAACTTGATTAAGTGTTTCTCTCATCGAATCCTCCATTTGGGACAAATGATCCACATTGTTTATCTTGTCAGGGTTTCTCCAACAGCTGCAAAGAAGAAACAAGAAGGTACAAAATTTGGGAACAGCAAAAGGACTGCTTAACAAAAAAGAATCAAAAGATGTGCAGCCATTGACCTTAGTCTCTGATGTACTTCAGAAAGTTGGGTCCTCAATAACTTTGCTTGGCCAGCCAAATCCTGCCATTATGGATCGTCAACGACTAATACAAAGAAATGAAACATACCAAAGAGCTAGTCCCAAGGTGTACCTCAATCGTTTGGCTACTGAAACAAAATGAAAAACAAACAAAAACCGTCAAAAAAGTTGTCTTGCAAATATAAACTCCATGGGGGAGACACAGAGTGTAGAGTCTACCTTGTTCCTAGCAAATCGTCTATGTTGACATCGTGGTCTAATTTCTTGAAAGTTTTCCGCAGTAACTAGAAGATTAAAGGATGATTAAGTATGTTAATGAATATGTAAAATTGAGGAAAGAATGAATTGAAAATGGAGTGTGAAACTAATTACTTACATCAATGCTTTCCATTTTCCTGCTCCAATCAGTGAGAACACACGTATCAGTTGCCAATTATTAATCTATTAGTTAAGTTAAAGTTAAACAACCTATTTTCCTCACCACTATCATAAACCATTTATTCATAATCAAACATCAAACCTTGAGATAGATATAGATAGTACAAGATTATGGCATTTGAGCTTTGCTCAAGCTAAGTTTGCTTATAGCTTTAGTTTTATAGAATGCAAACATTTGATACGTAGAATATGAATCAGATTGATTTGTTCATCAATACGTCTTTTATATTATTCATGTTAGTGATATTTTTGTTATAACTTGTCAATTAATTTTAGGAATATAATTTAAATTTAAATGCAGAAGGGTTTTGATGCTACCTTTTCGTTCTTTCCTGAGGAGTTTGTTGAGCAAATCTAGCTATTACCTCCTCAAAGCTACCAATAAATAAGGAAAAGAAAAAGGATTAACATTGTAATTATTTTATCACTTCATCAACTCATCAAAGTATTGACATTATACTTATTTAATTATTTTATCACTTCATCAAATATACACATCCACCAACTACAGTTACTAAACCTTGGTTTTGATCATCCCTAAATACACATACACTAACCACCTTGGTTTTTCACCAACGCTGCTTAATTACAAAACACAAAATCCAGCCTTTTTTATTCGAAAATAAACTCATCGGGTACCGTTTTTGCAAATTAAGCATATTTTGTCTCAATTTCTTACAAGTTTGGCTTTTGATTTTGAAAACAATCATGAACAACAAAACTTAAAAAGCAACAAATGATTATCAAACAAACAAAGCTTTACATATACAAGTGACGTACTGGAATAAAAGCCAAAATTCAAAAAAAAAAAAAAAAAATGAACATCCAAAACAATGTGGTGTTGCATGGAATTTAAATAAGAAAATAGGAAGAAAAAAACCTGCGTTTTTCACAAGAAAGATTGGGCTTTCCAGTAGGTGAAAACATGAGAAGAATGATATCAACATCACATAAAATAGATAATTCCTTAGCCTTCTTCATAATCCCATTCTTTCTTTTAGAATAAGTCGATTGTCTTCCGTTTGTATTCTCTAATCTCTTTATCTTCAATTTTACTCTTCCCATTCTTCTTCTTCTTCAACCATATCTTCTTTTTTTCTCAATTATTATTATTGTTATTCTCTCTAACCATCCCCTTTTTTTCTGTTTTTCACCCTTTTTTTTCAATTGCATTATACCAAAGTTTCTCTCTTTTTTTTTTTTCAATTTTTTTTTCTTGATGAATTTCGTTTGTGAAAATGCTACGGGCAACTATTAACCATGCATTAGTAATTTTGCGGTGGAAAATCAAAAGTTATTATCAACCACTAATTATCTACGGTGATAAATTAATTGTTTTTAACAAACTTAACTTAATTTACCGAAAAGTTTGTTCTTTTATGTTTGACCTTTAATTCCTTTACTCACAAAATAATGTTAAATCCTTTTTATTATCCTTCAATGTACCAAAATTTAGATTCTATTAAGATTCTATCAATGCCACTAATTTTATTAGAATTAAAATTTCATTGTATTTTGTAAACAATAAGTTTAGTTTAGTCACCTCAACATTTCTATTTAAGTTTATAATAAACATGGTTGGATTATAGAATTGTTATTCACTATTTTTTTTTGTTAATCTTGTTATATATTTAAAATATAAAAAGTGTATATATATATATATTTAATGTGAGGATTGTAGGATAAAAGAATTTATGCAAAATTTGTTGAAAAATAATATTATTAATTAAAAGAGATATTTTGGTCCAATTTGTTCATCTTCTTCGTTGGGCAGCAAAAAGCTTTGGTCTTTGAGGATGATAAGCAGACTCCAACTTCCTCCCTCAAGCTTCTTCTTCTTCTTTCCTCCCTCATTGGCCGGGACTCTTAAACCTTTGAAAAACCCTAGTTTCAGAAAACCTCGTTTCACCCTTTCTCTCGATACCCAATTTTCTTACCGCTCCGACTCCGGCCTCCTTTTCCGTGAGAAAATACTCTACCTTGAGAACCACCTCAATGTCGATTCCCGCAAAGCCTTCCGGGAGAATCCCCATTGTCGCTCTGCTACTCTCTCCACTCTCAAATCCGTCGAGGTCTGTCTCTCCTCCATGGGACTTGACCGATCTGCAGTCAGCCGCGTTCTCGATATGCACCCCAAACTCCTGACCTCGAATCCGGACTATGATATTTACCCCATCTTTGATTTTCTTCTTAATGAAGTTGAAATTTCGTTTCCCGACATTCGTAAATCTATAATTCGATGCCCTAGAATTCTCGTCTCCGACTTGGACCATCAATTGCGACCTGCTTTGAAGTTCTTGCGTGACCTGGGTTTTGTTGGGTTGAAAGCCATCACGTGCCAGACGACATTGCTACTGGTTTCGAGTGTTGAACATACCCTTTTGCCTAAGATTCAGTACCTTGAGAGCTTGGGCTTATCGCATGAGGATGTGGTTAATATGGTGTTAAGGTCTCCGGGTTTGTTGACTTATAGCATTCAAAACAATTTGGTTCCTAAAGTGAGTTATTTCTTAGGAGATATGAAGGGTGATTTGTTGGAATTGAAAAGGTTTCCGCAATATTTTTCGTTTAACTTGGAGAGGAAGATTAAGCTGCGTCATCGTTCACTGGTTGAACATGGTTTGTCACTTCCTTTGTCGAAAATGCTGAAGGCTAGTGACGGGGAGTTCAATGCATGGTTGATAGAAATGCGGTGCAGTTCGTTGATGGCTGATCGTTGAAGTGAGTTGCTTTGCTTCCTATAGTTTTGTAGTTTCTTTGGATGTGATTATTTAGGATGCTGCTTTTCTCTGTACAGTTCGGCAAATCATTCCCTGTTTTTCCCTCCCTGGTGAGATAAAAAAAAAAGTATTTCACTTAATTACATTGTTCATATGATAATTGTGAGAAACAAGAAGTGAGTTTGGCGGGTCTTGTAAAATATGCTAATTGTGGAAGACTACGACTTTGAATCAATGCATTGTTACTTCCTGTAAAAAATTATGGAAAATTATCGATAATAGCAAGTCCAACAACTGATTCTTGGTGTAGTTATTGAGTTAACTTTCATGTGATATTAGTAAGCTATGCTCATTTACTTCAGCCAGATTATACTCTCAGTTCCTTTCTAAGTGGATCCTAGGAGGTGAACATTTGGTTGATTTCTATTTTGATTTTGGACTAAGGGATATCTATCTGAAATCTACTCGTGTTGCACTTTATGATGCAAGATTGTGATTGATGCTACAGCATCTTTATAATTTGTTCACTGTCTAGCTTCCAAGGGATTGAATTCTATCGTCTTATGTTTAGTTTCAATAACTCCAACAAATTCTGTTTTTACCAACAGTTTTGAACATTTTTTAATCGTGGGATTGACTTCGTCTGCTGTACTTAAACTAAAGAAAACAGATGCTTACATAGCACCAAAGACATGTGGTTCTTAATATTGTGCTAAAAATTGAAATTCACATCTTGCTATTGAGATAAAAATGGTATTTTTTAGACAAATTACACAATGCTTCACTTGCACTAACGAAAATACATGGATTTTTATATTAGGGGTTATATTATGTTTCTGAGTTATTCTTCTATTCTTCACCCAGTGGAGTTCAACATATTTTGAATGAAAATTCGATGGTTGTAGTCAAGAAGGTATGATGGAGAAATTTTTTTCTGTTTTATTTTACATACACCCTGGAACTGGAATCCCCAGCTGTCCCATACACACGTGCTGCTATGTGGAAATCCTGTAGAAACATGGCTGATGAGTTTATGTGAACTTTTTCCTTCAATTATGCAGGAACTGTGGTGGAAATGATTCTACAGCTCTATCGACAAGACCAGGCATTCTACCATATTCATCTTTTAATGCTGACCTTGACTTCTAAATTGGTTGGGTTGGAGGGATTCACACGATCGTTCCCATCTTGAGTGAGATCATCAGTCAGAATGTTTGCTATTCAAACAGAGAATACGTAGAAGACAGACTCAACGCTTCCACAATTACCATTTGTTGATGCAATGCCGGCCCTGACTACTGTAATTTGTTGAGAACTTTGGAGACTTGCAAGTTTGGCCCCCATCCCAAATGACTGCATCACATCTGGAAGATTGCTGTCTAAGTAGAAAATATCGTGAAAACTATGGGATTCCCCTTGAACCCCTACCATCAATTGAATTTAATTTCCTATGAGAGGCATTGTAAGAACACTCAACCTGTATATTCTAAATCTTTGACCATTGTTTGAAATTCATCAGAAAGAACATGTGGTTGGGTTTGCAAAAGGCTCAAACTTCAAGGAAGAAGAAAGGGAAAGATAGGGTGAAGTGAACCCCCAAAAGGCCCAAATCATATGATAACTTAAGGCAATGTACACCTCCATTCTGGGGGCTATAAATGCAGTCTACTGAAATCATCAGTTGGACTTGAAATTATATTTTTTCTGGTGGAAGAAAAGTTAGTGGTGTTGAAAATGAAACTAGATTTTGTCCCACCAAAGTTAGAAACAATGAGAGATTGATTTCATAATGCATGATGATTCATTTTCTTGTTGAAACATGAGCCGAAGGACACGGTTTCTTGCTGCAGAAATGCATCACTGTTTAGTAGTCCAGATTCCAGGGGTACGTTGTCCATTGCATTACATGACAAGTTTTGAGGGGTACAGTATGTATGAAAGGCCTTGGGGTCGTCTCTGTTTCTCGGGACAACAAATGCAAATGGAAATGCAAATGCAAAATTTGGGATCAGCATTCGTCACATCTGGACCCCTTTACCTTCCTACAATCAATTTGCTCAGACACAGAAAAACAAGAGAGAAGGCATCTGTCCCATTCTTTAATCATTCACCCTCGAAGGATGGGATGAGTTTTTGATTTGAAATTCATGGTCTTCATTTAATTCTGTCTCTCTCTGCTCTACTCTACTCTTAAACAGTATTCTATTTATATTATGGTTGGTTGCTTCTAAGACAGATCTGTCTCAGAGGAGAATGAATGTTCTGCGTAAGTCAAGTTGGTTTCAACTTTCAATACTTGGATTAATTTTGTTTTATACATTAGATGTTAAGATAGAAATGGTTTTTGATTTTTTGGTATGAGATATTATTGTAAATACTTATCTCGGATGGAAGAGTAGGCCAAAGAGAATTCATAGACAGTGAAATTATCTGTTATGAGACAGCAATTTCAGAATCCACATGTTATGAATTTATGGTTGTGAAGGAATTTTTGTTTGTCCTTGTGCTTTACGACAATTTTAACTGACCAATATGCTTCAATCTTCACGTCCACCTTAAATCAAAATTATCAATCTTTTCACATTGTTTCGTTTTCATCTTCTCTCTCTTCTTCACAGTTCACACAACACGTTGGAATTCACAAGGAGTGTCATGGGAAATGATTTTTTTCTTATGTTGATTTGTTCCTCTCGATTACTTTTATCATTGAAACATGAAGAAAATGAGAGGTCTTTTAAAATGTTATGTTTTTTATATATCGGTATTTACAAATCCCAACATAAAAAGATTCATCTTTGTTTGTTCGCTGCATTGAAGGGTACCCTTCGCCATTGCCTTTAGCTTCCATTCCGTATCCTTCCAAGGGAGCAAACCCAACAGAATCTTTTGGCTCAGCCCTACCATTTATATTGTGGGCCATTTCTTACCAAATTCTTTTATTACATACTCCTTATTCTCAGCCTCCTATCTACCCTTTGCTCCTTTGCTTCCCATTTAGGGTTTAAGAAGGTTAGTTGGCACTGCCATTATAAATGGAGTTTCTTTCTTTTCTCTATCTTGGAAGAAGCCAAAACAACAGTTGAGTTCTGTTCTGTCAATACATCAATTATTTTGCATAAGAGATAACCCAGCTTTACTTAATAACCTTTTCTTATTTGTTATTTTTTTTATTTTGGAGGACATGTTGTGTATATTGTATATGATCCAAAGCATTCTTCTACGCCAAAGTTGCAATAACATGAGTAGATTTATTTTCCTCTAACAAAAACCAGTAACATCAACAATGTTTCTAGCATAAATAATATTTTCAACAAGGACCCCAATCTCTGCAGGTGAAAAGTCCTCCCTATTTTGAAGCTTAATGACCTCTAAAGTATCAGATTCTTGCTTTTTCATGGTGAAAAAGAAATAGGGGAGAAAGAGAATGAAGAGGACAAAGAGTTTGCACAAGTGTATGAGAAGAGGATCCTAAGTTTGCTTGTTCAGGTAAGCTGTCAAAAATCATAATAATTCTGCTATTAGGAAGCCAGTCAGAGTCTCAGTTCTGTAGGGCAAGAAATGCCGCACGTGGGATTGGCAGAAGAAAGAAACAAATACAATTTTTTTTATTAAAAAAATAATAATTTAAAACCCCCAAAAAAAAGTTAATAACTTTTTTATAAGTTTTTTGGGAGATGTAGATCAGACCAAATCAGAAAAGAAGAAAGTTAACAAAGAGGGGGGAAATTTAGGCATTGAACAATACTGTTACACACAGTTTTACTTGTCAACATTAATCCCTCATCTTCTACTTCCTATATATATTGTCCTTTATTCTAAATACACACTCCACGAAAACACTAAGGGTCCGTTTGGTAACGTTCTCGTTTTCTGTTTCTTGTTTCTTGTTTCTCGTTCCTTCTTTTTTTAAAACAAGAAACAAGAATGTATTCGATATTTCTTGTTTTTTGAAAAATAGAAACAGAAATAGAAAATGTGTTTGATAACTGTTTCTTATTTCTTGATTTTCTTTGAAATTTTTATTTTATTTTATTCAATTAAACACCAAACAATAATATATGTCCTCCATTAAACATAAAAAAATTATCAAACCTAGATAGGAAGGTATTCTTGTAATTTTATGGAGAACAAGATAAAGATTGAGATTTGAAGAACAGAGTCGACGAGAGGAAGACGAAAACCCACGACGAAGAGGTGGACTGAAACCCACGAAAAAGAGGAAGACAAAAATTCAAACCTAAAACACAGATCTGACAAAAACTTGCAAATTCGGCGAAAATCCACAGCGAAAAAATAATTCACGTAAAGAGGAAGAGGAAAACTCAGATCCAGTGAAGAGGAAGGCGTCGTGTAGAGGGAAGACGATGAGGGGCGAAGAGGAAGACGATGAGAGGCGAAGAGAAAGACAACGAAGATGATGAGAGGAAGAGGAAGAGTATGGTTATTTGGAAAAGACGATGGAGATAAGACGAAGAAAAAGGAAACCACGTGGAGATTGGATATTTGAGGAAGAAGATGAAAATAAGAGGAAGATAAAAGAAATCACAAGAAGAAAATGAAAAAGGAAAATGAAATAGAAAAAGAATTGAAAAGAGGAAAAGGAAACCAATAAAAAGAATTAAAAAAAAAGAAAAGGAAACCAATGGAAACAATTGAGAAAAAGAAAAAGGAAACCAATTGAAACAATTGAGAAAAAGAAAAAAGAAACTAATAAAAATAATGGAGAAACAGGAACGAGAGAAACTATTTTTTTTTGTTCCCAATAATTCCTTATAAAATGAGGAACGTTTACTTTTTTTAGAACGAGAAACATGGAACGTTACCAAACACCCCCGTTTCTTGAAAAATGAAAACAGAAACAGAAAACGGAAAACGAGAACGTTACCAAAAAAGATTATGCAAAGAGTAAACGGGCCTAAACTTTCCAAATTCATTCTCACTTTTAACAAATTTTATTACATTAATCAATACTAAACTTCTGTGATTATCTCAGTTGATTGGAAGATATTGTCATTAAAGAAAGAAAGTACTTTATAACAGTTTCAATGAAATGGGTTCGATTGATTAAAACAAAATTTCCTATTTTTCTTTCTTGGGCTTGTTACCAAGTAGAACCAAACTGTGAAGAGAAGAGAAAAGGGATTTTTCGATGATTCTAAAAGAAGGAAGGTTGAAAATTACCCTAAATGGGGATTTGTGTAATGAATAAAGATTAGATTTTGGTAAATGGATTTGGAAGGAAGTTGAGAGAAATTGAAGAGATCTCTGGGGTTCAGGAAAGTATGATAAGTCATTAATGGAGATAGTGTCCTGTTTGGTTGGTGGTTGTTGTTCAAAGCTATCTTTCTTGACCCATGACTGTTCACCCCATTGTCACAGCTGATAGTACATTCCTGATACACTGTGCCAAACAATGAATTGAATGAAACGTCTGATTTTGGGATTCCCAATGAGATAAAAATAAAATTGAATCTAAAGAAAAAGAAAAAAAAAATCACTCTCTCTAATTTCAGTTTCAAAGTTTGTTTTGTTTCAGCACTGTTGAAGATGTAAGCCATAAGCCATTCATGTGGTTTTTCAATCCATAAAGTACATTCTTTAAGTTGAAAAAAAATCTAACCTTCTTCTTCTTCTTATTATTATTATTTTACTGGCTTTCTAGTTAAGGCCCTTCTTTAACCTTCCTTCTCTTAAAGGACAGATATAACATGAACAATACCATGAAACTTTCTTTGTCTACCCCATGTGTTGAATTTTTTTGTTGAATGCTGAACATATATCCACATCCCAACAAACATGATAAGAATTCAAAAGAAAGAGACAAAATATGACTAGAATTCAAAAACTTCACCATGTATGAATATTTTTAAATCGAATAAATATACGAATGAATTATTAAAACTAGTGTTATTTGGAATCAAGAAAATTGTAAAAAAGAGAGTTGGGTTGAAAATGGTGAGAGTACAACATGTTATATTCAAACCTTCCATATAAACTTTTGTCTTACATTACAAACCCATCGATTAAGTGTTTTCAAATAATCTCTTAGTGATTGTGACGCAACTAACAATCTTTTGTAATGATGTCCACGTTATTTTGCTCTATACCAAGTTAAGTTTTTAACCTCATAATTAGTTGATAGATTACAATATTCCATTATTAACAAAAATCATTGGTATTCCAAACCCATTTGAGAACTTGCTTGAGAAAGTGATAGAAGAGAGAGAGAGAGAGAGGGAGGGAGATAGAAAGGAGTTTACTGGGGGGACTGTTAAAATATGTTGATAAAAAGGGCAAAGGAAGGGTTTGTTGGGTCAACCTCAGTTGGTTAAGGGCAGCTATTTCCAAATATAAAAAGGGAAAAACAAATAAACAAAAGTTTTGAAATTTTCATACATTAGATGAGTGTGATTGACAATCTATCTTAGCAGCAGGGCAGAAGGCAGAAGGCAGCAGCAGCCAAGGGGCAGACCTTCTCTGTATTTCTAATAACTAAGGTGTCAAACTCAAAAACTAAAAAAAAAAAACTCTCTTTTTCTATGTCTACCTTTGTTTGTATTGTGAAAGCTGAAATCTGCATTGAAATGAAAGGCGTCAAAGCACTTCAACCATAAGCCTAATATCTGGAAACTGCACACACAAAACAACCCATCATTTTTATTGCCCTTTTAATGCATATTGTAAGGACAGCCAGCACTTAACCAAAACTAAACACACACCCTTAAATTTATGCTTAAAATTTCTGAGTTTGAGGTTCAAACATGTACTGCTGATTTAACCTTCTCTATTCAAGGTTTCTAGTAACGTGATAAAAACGGATTTTGTGTATATCATAGCCATATTATAAAGTTTTTGATTTCAATCGAGGTTCAATGGTATGAAGTAGAATATTTGACGAGCATATAAATATCTTAACTCACATTTCATTTAAGTTTGTTCACTATGCTACTTTTCACGAGGCTAACCGTTTAAACGAGATGACTTTCTTTCTTTGAAGTTGAGAGTTATATCTCAAAAAATTTAGTACTATGTTTATTTAACATAATTCTTTAAACATAATACCTATTAGAACACTTGCACTAAACTACAAGTTTGACCCAAAAATCTAATATTATATAATCTTTCGTTTAGGTACATAATATTATAAAAAAAAATGCAAATAACAGAAAAAGTTAGTAATATATGATGCAATGGAGTTACCTTTTAAAGAAAAGAATACATTTTCAAAAGTGTTGATAAATGATGATGACATGACATTGTACACAATACCAAAGTAAATCTTTCTAAGAATCTGCATCTCCAAAACCATCCAACTACAATCTAATTAATTCTCAAATTCCTTCAAAGTTTTAAACAAACATCCACATGGTTGGATTTAGTAATTAAAAGATTAGAGTTTTAAACTTCAACACCTAAATGAGTTGAAGCTAAAATAAATAATTACACCTTCTGAATAGAGAAATCCCTTAATCTACATCCACATTTTTTTTTAAAATCTAGTAGTTCTATTTCAAATTTATCTTCTAATTTCTAACATTAATGAAAGTGTTGGGATTGATCGAAGAAAGATCATAAGATTTGTTTGGTTTGATTTTCTACTAACGTTTGAGAGATTCATGAATAGAGAGAGATTTAAAGTGTCCTTTTCCTCTCAATTTTTTTTTTGTTAATTCTTGTCATCTCCTACTTCAAAATCCCCCCATCTTTGAGGTTGATTTGGACCTATCAATTTTACAATTTTTTTAATACAATAGGAGTGTGAGAATGTGAACGAAAAACTGTGTTTTAAAATCGACCATATGAGACATAAATAATAAAGAACGACATATGTGTTTACTATCAGAGATGAAAAAAAACTAATTTTATTAACCGAGATTAATATCAAATGAGGTAGATTGCAAATGTGCTAGTAGATTTAGAAGGTCTATACAAGAATTAGGTCATTGAGATCAGTTATTCAACACATTTGACTATATCTCTATGTGGTTAACACATTTAATGAAATGCTTCGAATATTTGCTACGTATGGTTTGATAGTAAACAACATTAAAAAGAAGAAATAAGGAAAAATGAGAGGGTAAAGGAAAGACAAATAAATCCAAACTTGTTAGCTAAGAAGGGGTCAGCCATTGAGGAAGGGTTTCATGTTTGCATTCTTCTCTCCATGGTCAGTTTGAAAAGAACACTTAACTGTTACTGTTTACCCTCCTCTAAGTTTTCCCTTTCTTTTCTTTCGTACACTGCAATATTCGATTTCTTTCCCAACCCAATCCCATTTCCTTTCTCCCATATTAATATTCAATTCAATTATTTCTCTCCTTAATTCTTCTCCCCATCTTTCTATTTCAAGTCCCACACTTTTTCCTTTTTCTTCTTTCTCTAAATATTCTGCCTTTACTTAGAGATGACCTTCAAACAGTTCAACTTTTTGTCATCATCACCATCTCCATTCCAATTCTTTGCCCTATAAATCCCAACCCCATTTGGTGTAACAAAAGAAAAATGCAAACTTTCTTCTAAAAAAAGACTCGAATGGGGATGTTTACTGATGAAGATGAAGAAAGTTTCAATCTTGATCTCAACTCTGCAGCAATTTTCTCTTCTTCTTCCCAAGAAAGTTGTGAGGAGATCAATGGAAGAGCTTTTTGGAACTTCCCATTTTCTTGTGAGTCTGATATTGTCAACAACAACAACAACAACAATAATGGGGGCTCTGAATTCAGTGATGGATTGAATCAGAATGCTGCTAATAACACCCCCAGTAGTAGTACAGGAGCTCAATCTAGACTCTGTGCTAGAGGCCATTGGAGGCCAGCAGAGGACACTAAATTAAGAGAGCTTGTAGCTCTTTATGGCCCTCAAAACTGGAACCTCATAGCAGAGAAGCTAGAAGGAAGATCCGGTAAGACACCCGCTAGTTTGTTTTAAGTAGTCGAGTTATGCTTTTTCTGTCTTAACCAGTTAGAGTTATGTTTTCATCAGGTAAGAGTTGCAGATTGAGATGGTTTAATCAATTGGATCCAAGGATAAATAGAAGGGCATTTAGTGAAGAGGAAGAAGAGAGGTTAATGCAAGCACATAGAATATATGGAAACAAATGGGCAATGATTGCAAGGCTATTTCCAGGGAGGACTGATAATGCAGTGAAGAATCATTGGCATGTTATAATGGCAAGGAAATACAGAGAACAATCAAGGTGTTACAGAAGGAGGAAATTGAGCCAATCTGTTTACAGAAAAATGGAGGAAGATTTGAGTTTTCTTAATATTCCTAAAGATCATAATCATCATGATACAATTACAACAGCAGCAGCAGCAACAACAATCACAACAACTTCTTGTTCTTCTTTTGGGAATTTTGAGGGTTGTGTTGATTATGGATTTTTAAGACAAATGGTTATTGGTGGTGGAGGAGAAACGTTGTCAAGTAATTATAACACCACTCCCAACAATCCTTACTTCAACTCATGTGCTCATCTTTCAACTCTTAATGTTCTTCCAGGTTTAAATTTTTTCTCATTCTAAAAATTAACTTTCTCTTAGTTTTGTGTGTGTATGTATATATATATATATATAACACTCCATTTGCAAGCTTTTGAATTTTTTTTCTTTTATAAGTTGGGTTGGTATATGATAAGCATTTTGATTTTTAGTTTTCGAAAATTAAGAGTAAACATTATTTTCACTTTTATATTTTTGGTTTTGTTATTGACATCTACTTATGTTTTCACAAATTAAGTTGTGAATAATCTTTCTTTTAATTTTTTTATTTTATTTTCTGTTTTTTTGTTAATGCTTTCAAAAACTATATGTATTAAGGTAATTAGCTTAAAAACTTGTTCATTTTGGCTAAAACTTCCTTTTTTTTTACTTAAGAAATATGCAAAACAAGAAATTAAGAACCAATATACGGCTAATTTTCGAAAATCAAAATGAATCTAAATTTATAGTATTTTATCCACTTAAGTTTTTTTTTTGGTTTCAATTATTCAACCTCACTTTGATAATTGTTATTGAGAAAATCTTTGTTGGGTTTTGTTCTAATTTTTCATAGTCTTGTTAAATAGGTAGTTGAATTTACAAATGATTAAGATGTTATCTTTTTTAGGCCCAAATGATTAAGAAAATTTTTATTTGATAATGATTAATTACTGTTTTATCCACTATGTTATCTTGTTAAATATTATTTGCTTTCAAAATTTATTGTTTTATTCTAATAATTACTGTTACCTTTGTAAGAAACAACACTGAATTTCTAACGTAGTTCTAAAAAGTTTCTTTCTTTAGTTTTTTAAAACTTAGTTTAAAAATAAAAACTTGGGTGTATAATAATAGTATTTATATTGAACCATAAATAACTATCACACCATGCACACTAACATAATTTATCAGATGTAAAGATTTTATACTAAACTAAACAAAAAGAAATATAATAATAATGTACATCAGTTTAAATTGATTAAGTTTGGCATTGATTGATCATTATGGTGTGCAGATCCGAATAGCAGATTTTGGGAGGGAACAAGCAATGGATTTTTAGTACCACGAAGTCACGGCCACCACCAGTATGAAACGTATAACACGGCGGTGCCACCATCAAACGGCGGCGTTGAGGGATCTTCGTCGGTAATGGTAGAGGGAAGAAAACAATCACCAAGATTTATAGATTTTCTTGGAGTTGGAGCTACCACATGAAAATGTGTATTTAAATTAGAAATTGGTGGAACATAATATGTTCATATTATTATTATTATTATTATTGTTCAGATAATTGACTTGATGATTTCTTTTATTTTTTTTGGTTTGATTAAGGTTACTTAATTTGTTATCCTATGTTTCGTTGACATGTGGCTGTTTTATTCCATTTGTGTCAAGAAACTTCTTCTAGATACCAACCCTTAGTCATATAGTGATTTGAAATTTGAAGTTTTGGGGTTTAATTAAAGGGTAAATTTATATAAATATGGTTAGTTTATAAAATATTTATAGTTTAAAAAATATTTATTGAAATATCGTAGATTTATTGAAATATTATATTCATAATTATTTATTTGAGTGAGTGTTCTTAATAATGATGAGATTCACTTAATTTTTGTTGTATTAAAAATGTATTATTATTTTGTTTTTTAGAACTAAAGATTTGGTAATGTAATAAAGATGTGTATTTTATTTTAATTATTAAGAATTTCATATGCAAAGCGTTTAATTTTATATTAAAGATATTAACCACCATTTAAAGGCCTAGGTTTATATATTTATGGAGTTTACAAGTGCATGCCTTAAATTGAATTTGCTTGTGTTCAGGTTGTATAATAATATTCTTTTTTTAGTTAACTTTTAAATTGTAGTTTGTTAGGTGTGAAAATAGGAACTTTGTTTGGTATTGTTGAACTAAGGTAGATCGTTTAACCAATTGTACATCAAACAATAGTTGAAAATTTGAAACATTATTTATTCGTTGTGGAGGTGTCCATGCAAGGCTAAGAATGTCAAATGCAATGAATTGTGGAGTTGTATTAGATGTTTTTTGAATGACTAAAACTATTTGGTGAGTACTTGTTGCTTTTCGATTGGGGGTGTTGTGGAAAATGAAGGTTATCAAAGACACAGTAGCATGACATTTTGACAAAGTTATTTTATGTATGTACATTCTTTAACTATTAACTTTTAGCTCTTCACACGTAAAATTACCTTAAAAATAGCCGTTCGTTGTCATTCCATATACCATCAACACAGAAACAAAATGATCGAGCTTGTGTACATTCGGAACATACACAAACCTACCTCAAGGGCCAAGCTAGACCTCACTAAAACAATTAAGAAGTGTTTAGTATACCACTAAAAGGTCACACGCTAATAATAAGACACAAACCTACCTAAGGTTCTTCATCGGCATTGTGGATCCGGACATCTTTTTTCATGTTTGATTCCAAGATCAAGCATCCAAATAACTTTAAAACCAATTTGATGAAGATCATTCGCCAAAGCTTTTGTGGGGGAGACGAAGAATCCTCAAGCGAGTGCTCCAAGATCCTCAGACGAAGGAAGAAGAAAGAAAAACTTTAAAAAGCGTGAGACATGAAAGATAAGAGAATGAAGGTCCGCAGAAGAACAAGGTAGTAAGATAACTTGTGGATAAATTTAGGGTTTGGAGATTGTATCACCACCGTGCATGGAGAGTGAAGAAGAAAATTGGAGAGAGAAATTGGATTATTTTAATTTTGGTTCGTGTGTGTTTCTTGTTGGGCCTCGTGGGCCAAGATTCAAAGAGACCAACGTGTTTTGTTGGGTCTCGTGGACCATGATTCAAAAGGGAAGGGTGGTTTTCAGGGCTTCTTCACCCTTCTTCTTCATGATACTCGTTGAATATAGTAAATATTAAACATGAAGTAAAAAATTTTAAACAATCTAACAAAAATAAATTCCACATCCGTTCTAAAAGAAATTAAATATATGACCCAAAATAAATCAAATAAAAAAGAACTAAAACTAATATTTGTAAAAGTGAATTAGAAAATAGAATTGACTTATCATTCTACACTTCTTTACTCATAAAAAATTATGTGTTGAATAGTATAAAACTAACAAACTAATATTTCTCACAACATAATAAATTTATCCCAAAAAACAATAATATCTAATTTATAAATTTTAATATTTTTCATATATTTTCAAGAAATCTAACATTATTTTTAGGTCACAAAAATTTGAATTTCATTAATTAAATAAATAACAAGGTTTTTAGATTAGTACATCTACTTCTCATTTTTAAATAATAATAATAATATTTATATATATAAACAACAAAAATATTTATTGGGATGAAGCCATCTTTGGAAATTGGCCCAAGAAACGCAATGGCTTTGGGTTGAGCCCAATCTGTCTACATTTAAGGAAGAACATAGCTAGATATATGTGCATATTAAATTTGATAATGTATTTGACATACATATGATTAAATTAAAAATAGAAACTCCAAAGTGGTGAGTTTTTGGAGAGGTCCACTTGAGGGGGACACATCAAAATCACAAGTTGTTCCATCTTTTTCCAATCTGCCTTTTTGGGTGGAATCTAAAGTTGCTTTCACTTTTCTAAACTTTGCTTCCAACACACTTTCTCCAAACAAAAACCATGCATTACAATATTATTAATACTTTCTTTTATATATGTTTTTTTTTTTTTTGACATTTCCGTCATTTTCTCAACATTAAAATATAATCCAACCAAGCACTCCTTAAACACATTGAACCTTCTCTTTAATATATATATATATGTATATGTATACACACACTATAACCTTTTTTTTACTATTATATTATCTTGACTCATATTTCCAATTCTACAACATATGATTGGTTTTTAGGTTTGACAACCAATTCCTACCATGATTTTGATCTCATCTCCATTATCACTTTATTTTTGTTTAAAGCTAAATTTGAAAGCAATTTATAGAGACAAGCTCTTATCTTTTAGAAACATAAAAGTTGAATTATTATTATCAAACAACAACAATTTTTAGCAAAAGAAATTGACATATCAAGTAAAGCTAATGATGTAAATCTTGTGATAGTGTACATGAAAATAAAAATGGATATAAAAAAGAACCAAAAGAAAGAGCAAAGGAGAAAGAAGATGGGAACAATGATAATGAAAGTTTTATGGTATCACATGGATTTGGGTCCCTTCCTCAATGGCAATCAATCTTAGTGTAGAAGAAGATGTGGTCTCTAAGTGCCAATACCAACATAACCAAATATCAAATAAAATCATCATTCACTCTGCAAATTCAACTAAAAGTTGTTAAAAAGAAGTTATCCCAGTATAACTAAAATCCCACATTAGCTAGGTTGATCAAACAAAAAGTGAGCTCTGAAGGAAGGAAAAACTTTTGTTTGTGATTAAGCATGAATGGATGATTACTTGATAAGAGACTTTTTGAATTTGTTGTCTAAATTGTATTTGTATTTATATTATGTATGTTATTTAAGATTTTGACCATAGGGTTTAGTGGAGTGTAATATATAAACTCTTTGACCCTACTTATGTAATTGTGCTATTTTCTCTTTAATAATACTTAAACCACATAAATTTTTGCATCAATTCTCTCTTTTGTTTAAATTTTTTATTTGTCTATGATTGTTGATTTCTTAAGACTTATGAAATAGATATAGCTGAAAAAGAAAGATTGTGAGAACATAGCAGACGTGATCGTGGGTTGTCCTGGCCAAAAACAAGAGAAACTGATCCAAGGGAAGTGGTTGCATCCATATCCAAATATCTGCAAGTTTTGTTTGTTGAATTAATATGAAAATGAAATATAATATATGGAAGAATGTAGCATCCTTTAAGGCAGAAGAAGTATATATATATCTGACTTGTAATAATAATGTACAAGAAAGCTCGACAAAAACAAATGCCCCAGCCTGCAAACATGGGGTTTTCCACAAAAGTGGAGTCCTTATGTTGGATGTCTGGTCCCGTTTTGTCTTCATTAAAACTAACTGCTTCTACTCCAAAAATAACACTGATTTCCACTCCTATCTCTTTTTTTAGCAGTTGGATTATGATTTGCAAACTCAAAGGTTAAATTTCATTTAAACAACAACAACAACACAACAGTGCCATCGTTTTCACTCTAAAAACTAAACGATCTCTCGGAATTTCAAAGCCCGAGAAAAAGCTGCTGGATTTGCCTGTAAAAGCGACCAACTCTCAATCTGGGTTTCTTCTTTTCCCTTTGTAGTTTGTTGTAAAGAGACAAAAAGACTACCGCCATTGATGGTTGTACTTGTACTTCCGCCACCAGCTTTTTTATCATTCTTAATTCCTAGTGTTGACCATATACAACTCTTTGCTGCTTCATTTGGATCATCCACTATCATTGTCTTTGGTATCCCCAAACAGGGTTCTTCACAATTCCTCTGTTTAACAATCTCAGATTCTGTATTTGATGGACTTTTAACCAATTTCCCATCTCTTAAACGTTTCCCCAATACACAGGAATTCGTAGACGAATTTTGACTGTTGGGATTAATTAGTGTCGAAGACGGCGGCGCTAGGTAGCCCCAGTACGGCTGTGAAGGGTAATACGACACCGGAATCCCCGGCGGGTAGAACGGCGCCGATGGTGGAGTAATTGAAGAATAAGGCAAGGAAAGCCCTGTAAATGACTGTAATTGAGGCAGAAAAGGGAAAGCATTTTTCGCTATTGATTGTTGTGAAGCCATTTTAGCTCCTTTCTCTGATGAATTTGAAGCTGTAATTGAAGATTTACTTGAGTGATCATCTCCGTTTTCTGTATTAATGAGAAACCCATTTGGGTTACAGCTCTGTGAGTTGGAAATTGAAGAATCTGAGGCAAAGGTGAGAAAGGTTCCGTTGTTATCTAGAAATTGATGGGGGTGAATTCCGCCGTCGGGAATTATTAACTGACGGAAATGTGAAGATGAAGAGTTTTTGTTCTTTCGTCGGCCGGCACCAACCGGAACGTTTCTCATGGTCCCACCGGCTGTCCAATATCTTTGGCAATTCTTGCAAAAATGACGAGGTTGATTGACATTGTAATTGTTGAAGTAACAGAATTTGGTGTCCATGCTGTTACATCGAGGGCAAGGAAGGATTTTGTCTGGCTTTTTTGAGGTTTTGTTGTCAGGGGAATTACTTGTTTCACTTTGTTCTTCATTTTTGGAAGCTTTTGGCGATGAGATTTCTCTTTCTTCTAATGGTTTCTCACTTACTCCTGATATTGTTTGATCTGTGATTTGGTTTCCACTGCTATTCCCCTGTTTCTCTAATCCCAATTCTTCACATGAAGTTTCCTGTGGAAGAAAGTTGACAAATTCAAAATCTTTAAGAACGAAGGATTAAACACAAACTAAACCAAAATTCAAAACACATATTTAAAAAAGAAAGAAATCCATATCCAATTCTGACAAAAAAAAAATCTACCTTTTGAGTAGTCTCTGAAGAAAGAAACTTGGAATCCGAAGGCAAATCAAGATGGTTCATTGGCAAAGAAATGGTTTTCCCAAACAACTTTATGATTGGATCTCTAATATCAACTTCAGCCATTTTTCTTCTCGGATTTTGAAAAGAAAAAACCCGAGAATCAATCCTCGAATTGAAATCTCTGTTTAAATGTTGAATCCAAGAGTTTTATTTTATTGGGTTCTGTTGAAGCAAACAGAGAAGTTAAAGTGTGAAAATGGAGAAGGGAAGGGTTTTAAGTTCTGAGTTTAAGATGACAAGGTGGGAGAATCCACGTCAGCAATGGGGGGAAGAAATTTTGTGAACCACAATTTATCATGTGGCCATACAGATCTTTATTATGTTGTTAGATTCCCCACATTGGTTAAAAAGATAGTGTTATGCTGTTTTTTCCTTTTCTATATTCCATGTCAGCATCGCCACGTTTCTCACTCTTCTCAATTACTCGTCATTTTTTCTATCTTTCTCCTCTTCGGTCAATTCCTCGCCTTCCTCCTTTACTTTCTTTCTCCCTAATTATCCTTTTTCTTTTGTCATTAAATTCTTTTTTGCCATTCCTAAACATTTCTTCTTAATGAGTGGTTGATATGAAAACTTGTATTAATTTTTATTTTTTGTTTTAATTTGTGATGGATATATCACTTCATTTGCTTTTGTCATTTTTAGAATGTAAAATGTCATTTTGATGCACTTATATGACTTATCTCTATTACCATTATAGTAATTTTAATAAATTTAATAATTGAAGAAGAAAAAGGATGATCCAAAGTTGAATGGATAGTTTTTCATATTATTTTCTAGACATCATGTATTTATAAAATTATTAGAATCAAAGTCTCAATCATAAAATTGTGACAATGAACTCTTGATTTTTATAACTTGTATTTGAAAACCACAATCTTTAATGGATAATGCAATTCTTTTCAATTTTCAAAAGTTACAAAAGAAATAATATAAATTTTGGCAAACCAAACAAACAACACAACTACCACACCCTACTATACCTAAAACACATTATTAAAGGAGGAATAGTCATATCTCGAAAAATATCGATCAAAGAGCAACCTTGAGAAGAGACAAAAGTTGCAAAGTCACGAGACAATTTTGTTATCCCCTCAAAGGATAGGGATACAACCAATATTAACAATGTTTTCAAGAAAAAAAAATATTATCAATGAGGACTCAAATCTTAGTGAAAGAAAAGTCTTCCCTATCTAAAAATTTGACAACTTCTAAAGCATCATATTTCGCTTCAATAGAAAGGGTTATTACTTAGCCAACTCATGCTCAATCGTACGTTATAATTCTAACCAATCAAACGTTCGTTTAGCTTTTTAACTTTAACTAAAAAGGAATGGGAAAAGAAAATGGAAAGGCAGGGGGAGAAGTGAAAAAGAGAGAGATAAGCACAGTTGGGGTGATTTGAAATGGTTGATTTTTGATGAAAAGCCATTAAGTTTTGTGGGGTTTTAATGCTTTTCAATGTGCATTTGGACAAAGCATTGTACTATATATACTTCTTTTCTTCTAAATTTACTCAATATCTTAAAAAAAAACATTGTGTTTATTTTTAAATAATTTATCATCGACGTGTCGCCTTAAGATACGACGGTGCCAGTCTTTTTTTCCTTTAATTTCCTAATTTTAAATTATTTTTTTTCTATTTAAAAAAATACCTCATGAATGAAATTAAAAAGAAAATATCTCAATGCATAATTGGTATATCATTTTCATGAGAATGTGAAAACAATCTGAAAATCTTTGGATAGATTTTGACATGAGATTTTTTTCCCTCGTAATTAAAAAAATTAAAATTTTTATGCACATGCATAATTATTTAATTTATATATACACAAAAATCAAAGTTAATACAACCCCTTCATATAGTACATAGGGGTTGAAGAGCTCACTTTTCCAAATGTTTCTCTAATTTTTGTAAATATTTCAATCTTACTAAGTTAATCTTTAATGATTTTTTGGATAGAGATATTAAAGTAGATAAACAACCAATATAATCATATAAGAATCAAAATAAGCTTTATATGTTAATGAAAAAAAGTTGAGAGTAGGAATAGTACAAAGAGAAATATTAAATGTTAAGCTATGATGAACATATTTGTTCATTTCAAGAGATGTTTCTTGACAATTAACAGTGTTTCCAACATAATATCTTCAATAATGACAATGATAAAATAACAAAAAACCATAATTGAGTTAAGAATTTGTGGCAAAAAGAAGTTATATTTGTTCAAACTATGTGCATCTCAAATATCTATTTTTTTTCCTCAACATAGAGTCAAAAGTTTTGTTGGTGATGGAGTAGGTATCTTTTATGAAAAAGTTCATCTCTAAAATAAGAAAACTATCTCTTACACCAATAATAAATTAATTGAGAAATTTCCTTACCATCTTCAAATGTTATTATATTAAATTAAAGAAAGAAACTAATATTTTCTTACCATGCTCGTGAAGAATTTAAAAAAAAAAACATTAATTTTAAAATAAAAAAAAATCAACTTATTTATAAATAGACAACAATAAACACATATAAAGATACTATCAATAGACACAATAACATTTTGTTATATATAAAAAAAAAAATTTATATGACAATATAATTAATAAATAAATTAAGATGGAGGAATTTGTCTTTTAAAAGGATTTCAAATCCAAAGAGAATACTCCATGATTTTGAAAATAAAAAGTCAATTAATTAGAGTGCACTTTGTTTGATGTGATCTTTAGTGACATATTGACTTTTTATTTTCATTCAAATAGTTTTTAATAGGACAATATAATTGTGATTGATTATATTATTGATAATATTTATTGTGGATTCTATGTTTGTACATTAGAAAATAAATACACTCTGAATACAAGAGAATAAGGTAACTACTAGATTTACTCCTAATTTACATTTATACTCTCCCTCAAACTCAAGATGGTAGGGTAAGTAATTGACTGAAGCGATTAGATGGTAAGGCTTTGGTGAAGATATCTGCTGGTTGCTCAGTAGTAGAGACAGAGCGTAAAAGAAGTGTGTTGCTCAAGAGATGATGGCGAACAAAGTGACAGTCATTTTCGATGTGCTTTGTACGCTCATGAAAGACATCATTGTGAGCAATCTGAATGGCACTATGATTGTCACAATGAAGTAGGGCGGGACCTTGTTGGGGGACACCCATATCAGCAAGGAGCCAACGAAGCCATAGTAGTTCAGCGGTAGCATCAGCGAGAGCAAGATATTCTGATTCAGTACTGGAATGAG
Source organism: Cucumis hystrix (assembly GCA_025688845.1). Classification (NCBI taxonomy): domain Eukaryota; kingdom Viridiplantae; phylum Streptophyta; class Magnoliopsida; order Cucurbitales; family Cucurbitaceae; genus Cucumis; species Cucumis hystrix. Next base: position 15,490,365 of record CM046892.1, on the reverse strand, counting down.
AAACAACACTCTGTTTCTTACTTCGCCACGAAATGAGAGAACTTTCTAAGTAGAAACAGTAACCGGTTGTTGATAGTCGATCAGTGGGATCTCCAGCCCAATCTGCATCAAAGTAGCCATATAACACAAGAGAAGATTGAGAAGAGAATTGAATACCATGCCCCAAAGTTCCTTTGACATAGCGAAGGATGCGCAGAACAACAGTGAAATGGATGGTGCGGGGAGCAGCCATAAACTGACTAACAATATGAACAACATATGCAATGTCTGGACGAGTCACTGTTAGATAGATGAGACTGCCAACAAGTTGTCGATATAAGCCCACATCTTCAAGAGGAACACCATCAAAAGGAGTGAGAGGGACATTGGGATCTAACGATGTCGAAGCTGTGTGAGAGTCGGTAATTCCTGAGCGGGCTAAAAGTTCAGAGGCATATTTTGCTTGAGACAACAAATAACCATCTAAGCTGCGAGAGACTTCAAGGCCAAGAAAGTAGTTGAGAGAACCAAGGTCTTTCATCTCAAAATGTTCACCGAGATAATGTTGAAGGTCAGATATGGCATGTGGATCATTACCAGTAATAATCATATCATCAACATAAAGAAGGAGAAGAACAATACCATTGGGTGTTTGGCGTGTAAAGAGCGCATTGTCATGAGGGCTAGAGGCAAATCCAAGTTGAGTAATAGTGGAGCTAAATGTGGCAAACCAAGCTCGTGGAGCCTGTTTCAGACCATATAATGCTCGACGCAAGAGGAACACCTTGTGAAGAGGAGGAGAAGTTCCAGGGGGTGGCTTCATATAAACTTCTTCAGAAAGGGTTCCATTAAGAAAGGCATTTTTGACATCCATCTGAAGAAGAGGCCACTGCTTGGCAGCAGCGACAACTAATAGACTGCGAACAGATGTCATTCGAGCCACATGGGCAAATGTTTCTTCATAATCAATCCCATATTCTTGTGAGTAGCCTTTTGCAACAAGACGAGCCTTATAGCGCTCAATAGTGCCATCAGAGTGAGTTTTGATTTTGTAAATCCACTTGCATCCAATAGGTCTTTTACCTGAAGGTAAATCAACATAGTCCCAAGTATGTGTCTTTTCAAGAGCCTGCAATTCATCATTCATTGCTTTTTGCCATAAAGGGTCAGTACTAGCCTCTTGATAAGAGGTGGGTTCAACAAGGGAAACAATAGTGGGAAAACAATGATAATCATGGAGGTGAATGGGAGGTTCCCTTACCCGAGTAGAATGGCGAAGAGGAGTATCTACAGTAGGTTCAAGAACATCATCAGAGACAGAGGACTGGTCTGGGGTTGCAGAAGTAGGTGTAGATTGAGCAAGCTCAGTATCCGAAGAGGACTCAAAGAGGGGAAAAAGTTCAACAGATGTATCAGTGAAGAAATAATGAGGACTTGAGAAGGAGGTGTGGAAGGAGGACAAACGAGAGAACATAGTATGCTCCCAGAAGGTGACATGTCGAGATATACGAAGTCTTTTGGAAAGAGGATCCCAACAACGAAAACCTTTATGTTCTGTGTCATAGCCAAGAAAACAACAGAGGCGGGCACGTGGTTCAAGTTTGGTGTTCTCATGAGGATGCAGAAGAACAAAGCAGGCACAACCAAAAACTTTAAGGTTTGAGTAGTTGGGAGGAGTACCATATAATTTTTTAAATGGAGAGATGTTCTGAAGTACATAAGAGGGAAGACGGTTGATGGTATAAACAGATGTAAGAGCAGCTTCTCCCCAAAATTTCTCAGGACATGAGGCAGAGAGAAGGAGGGCACGGACTGAGTCAAGAATGTGGCGGTGTTTACGCTCAGCACGTCCATTTTGCTGAGAGGTATGAGGACAAGAGCGCTGAACAAGAGTGCCCTGTTGGGAGAGAAAAGAAAGGAGAGTGGAGTCTTTGTACTCCAAGGCATTATCAGTGCGAAGGATTTTGACAGAACAAGAGAATTGAGTGCGAATCATGTTAGCAAACTCAATATATGTGCGAGATAGTTCAAAGTGATTTTTAAGAAAATAAATCCATGTAAAGCGGGAGTAATCATCAATGAACAGAACATAATAGCGATAGCCATGAACAGTAGTAGTAGGTGCAGGACCCCAAATGTCGGAATGTACTAAATCAAAAGGTTTATCAGAAATAGAAGTGGAGTATGAAAATGACAAAGCGGTTGTTTAGCAAGTTTGCAATTTAAGGGATGAAAAGGAACAAACTTAGTAACATTATTCAAGTTGTTAACAGAAATTAAATGACAGAGTTTTTCAGAAGAAGCATGACCAAGACAAACATGCCACTGATATGTATCAACTTCAGTGACATGTGCAGAGATAGATGAAGGAGAAGGAAGCTGAAGGGATACGAGCTCAAATAATCTTCCCACTTTGCGACCCGTGCCAATCGTCTGTCCTGTCTGCGGATCCTGAACGTGACAACCATTGGGAGAAAAAGACACAGTTAGGTCGAGTTCACACAATTGACCAACAGATACAAGATTAAAGGTTAGGTTTGGAACACAGTAAGTATGGGAAAGACTTAGGCTAGGAGTATTAATGGTGCCAATGTGAGAGATGTTCATACAATTTTCATCAGCAGCATAAATTGGGGGTAAGGTTTTAGCTGGACTAGAAGAAGCCATAAGAGAAAAATCAGATGTCATATGATTGCAACAGGCAGAGTCAACAAGCCATTTATTACCTGGTGAGACAGCAAGAGCAGAGGAAGATGACGAAAGTAACTGATTTAATAGACTCTGAAGATCACTTATCTGAAGATTGGTGGAGGTGGAATCATCTGAGGCAGTAACAGCAACGACAGAGGAGGAACTAGGTTTATTAAAGTTCCTTGTTTTTGTAGAAGAACCTGGAGGTCGGGTGGTCTGGTGGGACAATTATCCAGAATATGACCACGTTTATGACAGTACCTGCACTCTATTTTTGGATAATCAGAAAATTTGTGACCAGAGAGCTTACAGTTCTTACAAAATGTGTTCGACACTCCATTGAGTGAATAAGTGTTGGCAAGAACAGCTTCAGATTGTTTGGAGGGATTGATGCCAAGACGTTTTTCTTCAAATAAAATTTCTTGGATTGCAGCATCTAGTGAGGGCAAGGGATTGTCGTGAAGTAATGCAGCCCTAACAGATTCATATTCTGGGCGTAATCCCATAAGAACCTTAATAAGACGAAGATGATCTTTACTAATTTTAGCATGATCTAGCTGAGTCCATATAGGTTGAAGAACTGCCAGAAATTCATTAACGGACTGTCCAACATCTTGATTAAGATTAACTAGAGTACTATGCAATTGATAATAATGAGCTAAACCGACAGATTTAAATCGTGTAGACAAAAAATCCCACAATGTTTTAGCATCTTCAAAGGCATCATATTGTGCATGAATAGCAGGGATAGATGTTGTACCAAGCCACGTGATAATCTGGTGATTTTTACTGCCCCATTCTTCGAGTCGATCGACAAATTTACTATAATCTTCTTTGTCTTGTTTGGTTGGTTTGGTAACATCTCCAGTAATGATGTGCCATAATTTTCTGCCAATTAAAAAGATTTTCATTTGATTGGCCCAAGTGAGGTACTTTGTCCCATCTCGTACTGTGCTAATGGGTCTAAAAACATGATCTTTTTCCATTGGGATAATGGTCACAAAGCTGAAGGCAAGTCAAATCTAAGGAAAAGCTGAGCAGGAGCTTCAATCGGAGTAAAAAAACGGAACGTAAACTCGTTGAAGCTTTCACAAAGCTGAAGGCAAAGAAGATACAGTAGCAGTCAGAGAAGCTAACGGTAGGTGAACTGTCACGACGCAAATGCAAAGGTCAGACTTTGCTGCGAGCTTCATGAACAGCAAGTAAACGGGCTGAGTTTGATCGGAATAGAACAGACGGAACTGTCAGATCGTAGATCTGAACTGGATCGGGGCGGATCTGGACGAAATCGGGGCGAATCTGGACGGAATCGCTGCTGATTTGGATGGAATCGCGGCGGAGCTGAATGGAGTCGCGACAGATTTGACCGAAAGGGAGTTTTGGACGAAGAGCAGAGGCAGATCTGGTCGGTCGGCCGGTTCTGAGGTCTGTGACGCGCGAATCAAACCGATGGGTCTTCGCCGACGAACTTCACGGCAGAGAGAAACGGCGACGGCCGTTGGTTGACCTAGGTTAGAGTTTTAGGCTCTGATACCATGTGCTTGATTATATTATTGATAATATTTATTGTGTATTCTATGTTTGTACATTAGAAAATAAATACACTCTGAATACAAGAGAATAAGGTAACTACTAGATTTACTCCTAATTTACATTTATAATAATATAATAACACATTTTTAATTTTAATTAATTGTATTTGTGTTAACTAGTTGAACTATTGTATCCAATAAATTTTTTTATTATTTTTTAAAAAGTATATATAATATACATTAAAAAATATCTTAAAAATAAATTGGAAGGGATGAACAAACCGACAGATTTAGTATAGGCCTTGAAGTTCAAGCATCCTTCAATTTTATGCTATTTATATAATATATATTTAAAAATTAAAATAATACAAATACAAGTAGCTAGTCCCTTTTAAACTCGAGTTCAAGTCTTACGGTTTCAATCTTTCTAACATGTATAGAGAGCTTTTACTCATAAATCTAAAAGGGAAGGGAAGAAACTAGTTATTGAAAAAAATAATATACCAAACTTAAAAGGTTAGAATGAAAATGAAATTTGATGAGAGAAAAAGAAAAAGGAAAAAAGGGTCCCATGGGAGTGTTAGTTTGCATAGAGAAGAGAAGAGAACAAAGGAATAAGTTTGGAGCAGTTGGAGGTGGAGGACTCGGGTGTGTGTGTGTGGTATAGCTTAGCTGTACGAGCTCCCCACTGGCAAAATTAAACACGTGGCGAAAGGTCCACCACCGTGCCCACTCATTAATAACTGCCTCCGTCCACATCAGCACCGTCTCCAACCAAGAACCCACCAGGCTGATCTAAACACATCGTAGCCGTCCATATACACTACAAAAAGGTAAATGGGACAGGTGTCGGTAGCAGAAGGAGTGTAAGTTGATGTTTACAAATATCTTGCTCGAGTGGCTGTCCTTCCCGTCCAATTACGAGATATATATATATATATATATATATTTTTTTTTTCTTTGGTGATGGACACGTGTCCAGTTTAAACAAGTCAGGACATCCAATCATCTCCATTTTTTCCATTCATTTCTTTTTTTTATAAATAATCTTTAATTTCTTCCTTTTCAAACTGACTTTCCCTTTGTTTCTGTGGGGTTTTTCTTTTAGGGAGCAGCCCTTCCTTTTCAATATTTTACCCCCCGAAAAGTTTTGTTTTTACACAATTACTCCCTCATCATTTCTCAAACAAAACTGTGTATATATTACTTACTATTTTTTGAAGTTCAAAATGGGTGAGGAGGTAAATTACAATACAATAACCAACTATGTTGGTTAATGGTTATCTCGAACAAAGGCTCAAAATCTACCAAAAGAGTAGCAACTTGGAGGTTATCTACGGGCTCTATACTCTATAGTTCCCACAATAAAAAAGTAAAAAATAGTTAGGTTAAACTAAAGAAAATAACTGAGTTGACATAATGCTACCTTGAAGACCATACTAGTTCTAGAGAAATTGCATTAAATGACAAAAATTTTTTACAGAAAAAATAGTTCATAACACCTCTTTTTTTCATTTTGCAAAATATGACGATAATCATACAGTAATCTAACAGTAATTTGTTTTTAAATTTGTTAATTTTTGCAATTTTAAAAATATAAGTGACATAGACTCTATTATCATAATTTTTTTTGCTACTTTTGCAAACTCTCCCTAATTCTAATTACTGTTGGCATTACATGTAACTTTGAATGGAGGTGGGATCTTCTAGGCAACCTTATATCGATAACTTAATGGGAAATATATAACTTTAACCTCTTTTGTGCTTAGCTGAGCAAAGTACTTCTTATAACTTATGCATCCAAGTATACTCGACTTCAAATGTATAAGTATGGCTGGATTTGAGGAGCAACTTGAAGAAGTAGTATTAAAGGCACTTATGTGCGAGTTTCCAAATATTGACAATGTTCATATTGATGTTTTGGTTATTACTAGTGTTGTATTAACTTGAATAACTAAAATCAGTATATATTTAATAATACTAATTAAACTATAAATTGGATTCAATAAACTTTAAGATTTTGTCTATTTAACATTGTATAAAATTTTTAATAGGTTAACTTTCAAAGGGAATCAATAAGGAATGGAACTCATACATATACTCTAATGGTCATGTTGTTGGATTAGTCAAGATCAAATCCATTTAATTTCTTTACTTTATTAAGATTTATAATTTGAACCTTAAAATTTTCCATTTTTGTGTCAAATAAATCTTTACTATCAACTTTAATACTTACTAACTAGATGTTTAAATATGCATAAAATCAATTTTCACATAATCGATAATAAAACTACAAAAAGATAAACAAGAAATGGACAGTCATTTAATTTAAATTTATTTCTATTATGAAGATATGATTTTTATAAAAATAGATAAATAACTAAAATTGAGAAGCCTAATAAACAAAAAGAAAAAGAAAATTAAATATACCATTGATTCTTATAATTTAAAATGCATTTGTTTCATAATATATAACAATCTTTTCACATATATATGATAAAAATGATGATGAGAAGAAATTGAAATGGAAAATCAAACCCTTTAGAAATATATATATGTGTGTTTGAGAATTAGAAGGATGAAAGGGTGTGGAAATAAATTGATCATCATTGGGGCTTTGAATAAAGTTTTGATAACATAATTAATTAATGTAAAAGTTTGACTTATGAAATCAAACTTTAGCACTACACAACTTGGATTAGGCATCCATCGAAACTTCTAGATCAGTTGATTTTTGGCACAATAACTAATTAATTAATTGTCTTGCTTTCATAAATTAAATAATATTATAAGAAAATTATTTTCTCTAAATATTTACAAATATATTAAAATATTTTACTCTATTTTATAAATATTAATTTGATTCACTCAGAAACTAGTACTTAGAATTCTAAGACTTTATAACCAATAATGACTCAACATTCTTTTGTATAGAATTAGGTGAGTTCCCATTTCAAGTGCTTTCTAATTTTGAGTGTTTGGACCTTTTTTTTTTATTAGTTTCAAAATAAAATAAATAAATCACTATTTCATTTTTTTGTGTTGGTGTGTATCTATCTACTTATATGTAGTATTTTTAATAGAAAGTTTATCATTAATATCATAATTTTTGCATAATCGATAAAACTTATACCATTCATATCATTTATGCTATAATCGTTATGAAATATTGGGTGGAAGAACTTCACCTAAAATTTTGTCTAATCTCCTTGTTGAGGGAGAAGTTTGAATCTTCTTTTGGTTTTTTTTTCTAAGGAAAACGATTTATGAGTTTGAAAATAAGAAAAATAATGTTAGAATTTTGATAAATAATATTCAAAATTGAAATGTTTTGATATCATCTATAGATTTGTTCATGTATAAATAGGAGTTTCTAACTTTATGCAACTTTTAAACGTCCCTGCTCTAACTTAATAATCAAGATGTGTAATATTTAACTAAGAAATTGATTGCAAATTTAAAAAGAAAAAAAGTTCAAACAACATTTTATATTAAAATTTTAATATGAGCAGACTTTTCTTTTTTTTTTTGAATGTTTAGATTAACTTAGCGCACCTCATTTGTTTATTATGGAAAAACTCAATTGAATCTATATCATTTGATACTTTCAAGTGGTCACCATAAATCGAGAGTTCAGATCATGAAGGTTATGTCCAACTGACTTTTTATTACAGAAGCATTTGGATCTTTTTTTCTATCATTACCAAAGAAAGGGGATGGTGATTGGTGATTGGTGATGGTATACAATTATATGAATACATAACAAGGAATCATTCAGATATGTATATAGAGAGATAGAGTCAACTATTATTTCAAGTAGAAGGAAGTCTCCTCATATGCAAATATTTGATAATAGAAGTGAAACAAGAATAATTTTTCATATAAGTGTCCAAAGTTTAAGAAGAGTTTATGAGTTTGTTTTGGCCGACAAGATGGGATGACAAATTGTAGTAAGTGCTTATATTCGACTGAAAATTCTCGTTCACAATCCATTACAAGGTTGACCAAAATGGTTTTTCAAATTTGTTCATCATCACTTTTCAGATTTTCCATCTTCTTCCCACTCAGAATTTTTCACCCATTTCTTGTTTTGTTTTCTATCACCTGTTTCTCTTCATTCTTAAATTTTGTCAGTAGAATTGACTTCTTTCTCATTCTCCACTAATTAGCTTCCGTGGTGGATCAAACTCCATTACTTTTCTTGATTCACTTCTCTTTCCGTATTCCTTTTCAGTCTTCAATCCTTTAGAAACTGGCCTTTAAAAAGTCATGAAACAAGACAATTTGCTCATCATTTCAGATATTATAACTGCGTTCTAAGAAGTGGGCAAGGTTAGTTTTTTCCTCTTTGTTAAAAGTCTACTCATTATTTTATCACTTTCTGTAATCCCCACTCACGTTGTGACTTTGAAATCTAAAGAAAAAAGGTTTAAGAGTTGGGTAATCTTCCAGAAACGTTTCTATGTGCTTCAATTCACAAACCCGTTTACCAGTATATATATGAGACTTATAAGTGGATGAAGATCAAAACTGTGTAATGAAAATGGCAGACCAAACCCAACACTTGGTTATGAGTTTTTTCCTTGTCTCTTTACTGATCATCTTCTTCAATACTGTCTCTGCATCAAGTACACAATCCTCAAACTTTGTTTAGTGAAATTACTTCCTTTAAAATTCTTACTTCATCTTAATAAGTTTCTCTATTCCTTATCCACAGGGGCAACAGTTATGATCCATCTTGGTCGAGACTTTCCAGCTTCCCAAGCTGCAAACCAGGTATATATAAATATATGTACGATCAATTTATAGAAATGATGTAGGCCTGATCAATTTCTTCAATGGCAGAAGAATCAGCCACTGGAGAATTTGTGGAATGGCAGAATGGATTTGCAGTTCAATGACTATCAAATATTTGGAGCTAATCCTCGACATACTCCAAAGCCAACAGGGAAAGTTTGATAGAATAAATGTTCATCAAAATGGCTTATCAATGTGAACTCTTTAACATAATCGCAGAAATGTCCAATTGGGCAGTTCTAAGTATAGATATTGGAGCCCTGAATTGTTCTTATGGCTTAAAGAAGAGAAAGTTGGATGATCCGACTAAAATTTTGTTGAAAACCCCCAAAAGAATCACAAATCTATACTGTTTTCGAGAATTGTTTTACTTAAATTGACTCAGAACTTCATTCCAGAATTGTTCAAAGTATACATGAGTTAGTATTAAGGAACTTCGTGAATTATTTGAAAAGTGGTGTGACTATACACAATCAGAAAAGACAAGAGCAACGAAAAATTAAGAGGAAAAAAATTGTATATGACATTTCACTGTACATAAGAATGATCAGAATCAGTAGAAGGGGTTTGAACAGATTCCCCATTTCCAATGCTATGATCAAATGAAAAACTAACCCAAATCTCTGTTTCTCCCCTACTCTCTGCCCCTTCAACACCAACCTTCTTCCCTTCATCATCACCATCAATTGGCATCTGATATCTACAAACAGGGCAAGACCCATGCAACTCCAACCATTTCTGAATACAGTCACCATGAAATTTATGGTTACAAGGCATGTGTTTAGCGAGACGACCGACTTCAATCTCGTCCAAACAAATCACACATTCAGTAACTTCAGAAACAGGGAGAGACGGCATAGCTTTAATGGAAGCTTTAGAGGCCGGGGGTTGGCCGTCCTTGGGAGTGCCTTGAACCACCATTAATTGATGGGAAAAGGGGTTGAAGAAGATGAACCGATCAGGCAAAGTAGTGGGTGTAGGTTCATTTTCTTGATTTTGAGATGAACGGACCATAGAGGCGAAACCCAAGAAAAGGGGTGCGATGAGAGAGACATCTCTGTTGAGAAGAAGCCTTTCGAGGGCAGAAGCAAGATCAGAAGGGTCTGGTGGGGAAGCCATTGATGAGAAGAGTGAAGGAACTAGAGAGTGGGGGGAAATTGAAGAAGAAGAAGAAGGTGAACGAGGTGAAAAGGGAATTGGGAGAGGGGTTTATGAGGGGAGGTTGAAGAAGGAAGAAGAACATTGGAGAAGAATCTGGAAGTTTTGAAGAACCAATGGTTGGTTGAAGGGATCAAAATTTGATAAGAAATTGGACAGTTCGCCTTTTCAGTACAACGCATCACCAAGAAGATATTGACGTTTTAAACTGAAAAAAATCAAATACATTTTCTTTCAATTCCTAATCCTTACAATCTATATTATATTATATTATATTATACATTATACATTGTTTTTAATCCAAAGTTTGTAGACTTAAGGAAGCATGCACACTCCAAAGTGTACTATCAACGAAAATGTCGGAGCAGTAAGAATAGGATGTGAGTTTGTTACTACTTTAAAATTTTCTTATCGTAAAATATTATTCTCAACTCCTTTTATACTATTAACAAAAATTAAAACGCAACGGTGGTCAACCTAAACGTCGAGTATAATAAATACATACCAAAATATTATTAATAACAGACGATCATCTTGCTGCAAATTTTCAACCTTCTCTACTTGGCCTAAACGCCTGATCCTGGAAGATGAATTTTTGAAAGAATATCTAAAAGACTGAGGTTTTATGAAATCATTTTCGCAATATCTTTTCATAAACATCATTTCGCATAAAATAACATCAAATAATTTTATCTCGCATAAACCTTTTTTTATGCTTAAGATATTCATAACATAACAATTTCACATAAAACACACATTAGTTAACATTCATTCCTTTCGCCAAGGATCCCGAATCATTCTCTATGTTTGGTCTCATTACCTCTCTTTTGACTACTGTATCAACAACATCCAAGAACAAATTCGTCCTTGTTGCTCATGCCGCTAAGCTTTATACTCTCCTTTCAATGCATAAGCCAACTTCTTATCACCTTGTGGTCCGTACACCTTATGGCGGCTTTGACTCTTTTATGTGCACATAAAAGTTAGCATCATCTCAAGGAATAATCAAATCAAGCTTCAACATGATTTCTATAATGCTAGAACACACACACTTCTCATTGAAATCTCTTTTTGAAACTCTCATTTGAAATCATCTCGAAATAGTTAGCGAAACAACAAAACACTTAAGAAGAAAACTACTCACCAAACTTTAACAAAAATTCTCCTCTTTACTTGTGGAGAAGGAAGAGATATTTTCTTAATCTAACACGTTAACCTTTGTCGAATCAGATTTGACATTTTCTTAGCTAGACCTTACTTCTCGCCTAACCCCATATCGCAAATAACTTTAACCACATCAATTTTCGCAAATAACCTTATTGCGTAGTTATATATGTTTACTAGAAACCTTCATCGTGAACTAACCAACTGTTACTCGCTTAGAGCACAACACGAATTTAAACTTCAAAGCTTCCTCGTAGTCTTCTTCATCTCGAAACTTTTGGTTCTTATTGCGAAGACTAACCCCTAGTCGTTTTAAAACTTATGAACTTTCTTCTGAGAGCGTTTAGATTTATAGGTTCTACTGCAAACCTTTCTTTTCTTAAAACTACCTCACTAATTAACTTCTTAATCGCAAAACTTATTCTAACAATAAAATTTTTATCTCTTAATCATTTCCGCGCATATATTCAAAGGCCAATTTCTAGAGTAGTTTTAGTTGAAATTACTTCCTATACTAGAATTAAAAACGGGTCTCACAGAGCATATTCTAATAAGAGGTTTGATTTGAGAGTGTTATTTGTAAAAGCACAGTTGAAAAATATAAAAACTAGAAAAGGAGAAGTGTTAGAAGTATTGAAACTTATTGTTATAGATTAAGGTAATCATACATATATTTGTTAAATTTATTTGTTTATCACTTCTTTCTTAATTCTAATCTAATTTTTAATAATATTATTTATTGAGATTTAAATATAGTTTATTTTTAAGCTACTCACATTTATTACTTACAACTATATTTATACAATAATTTACTTAATATACAAAATATTATATGTTTTATTTTTCAGGAAACAAAAATTCAAATTAGGCTATACAATGTCTTGATCAAAAAATTTAATGATGTTATAGAGAAAAGAAAATATTATAGCATTCGTAATGAAAAAATTAGTACTGTGAATGGTATATATTTACATGTTCATTATGAGATTGAAACTGCATTCACAAGTAGAAGTGAAATATGCATTTTTTGTAATAAAGATATTAATCATATTGATTTTTCATCCATCAAGAACAATTTTGAACCATTAGTAAGTTCTTCTCTCATTTAAGTTTTATTATATTTAACAGGCTCTAACGTGCAACACACGTTTTTTAGTTATCTAGTATTTATAAATATAGCAAAATCTCACAATCTTTTGTCTGTGTCTCCCTTCTTTATCTTATGGTCGAGCTTCTAATCTCAACTTTCATAACTCAGTTTCGTTGCTTTGCACTCTTCTAACTCTTGATCGCATATTTATACCTCTAAAAAAATTAATTAGACTACTAGTTAATAATGCAACAATCGCTCCATGGGCCAATCCATCCCCATTTAACTTTATAGAGTTTTTTTCGAACTCAACCAACTCGACAAGATGAACCCTAGCAGATGCAAACAGAGATCACTTTGGGTTAAGGGAATAAGTTGGTGCGAGACCGACCATACATAGGAAATGAGTAGTTAGTTACACCTCTAAAGCAGCTAGCACTATATTGTTATTTTCCTCGTTTGCCATAGTCACACCCGTCTTCGTTCATCATGTCACTAGATAAAATTTGAAGTTTTGCTACAAGTTGATCATGTTGTTGGTCTTTTTCTTTCTTTTTTTAAGTTTAAAAACATCTCCAGAAATTACAACCTCTAATTAAGTTATTAAATTGGTAAATTACCCAATGAAGAGATTTAGGTTTTAAAAAAATATTTTTAGTTTTCTAAATTTTAGTTAAGGTAGGGAAGATGTAATAAATCTGTTTTTATATTTTAAAATTTGTAATAATTTGGTCTAATACTTTACATTTCATAATGATTTAGTCCTTATACTAAAGAATATTAGTATGCTTTTATGAAAAATTTTATACGTGTAAATTGATAAACTCATATGAAATCATACATAATTATAAATTATAAGACTAAGTTTGTTATATCCATAAATTGATAAAATGAGTAAGACTCAAATTTGTTTATGTATTATAAAAGTTAAAGTTGTTACGTAATTAAGTTTGATGAGATATTTTATCACATGAACTAAATTTATATAAATATTTAAGTTAAATAATACTTTTTAGAATAAAATTTTAAGGACTAAATTTAAAGATATATATATGAACTAAACGGTTAAATGGTAAGGTTGACATTTTTTTTATAAATTTAAATATAAAATTGTTATAAATTAATCTATACTTTATATTAAAACCATTATTTCAATTGTAAATTTTAAGTCGAGAGTAATTAGTAAGATTAAAATATAGAAAAAGAAACTAAAATATTTTTAAAAATATATCAAAATTTGAAACTTCTATCCATCTTTATGAACAAACAAATATAAAATTTGATTCATTTTGACGTTTATAATAATTTTTAAAGAAAAATATCATTAATTATTTAAAGGAAAAATATCAATTAAATGAATTTATGGAGAAGGAAGAAGTTGGAGCAAAATCGCAATTACGTCCGCACACGAACGTGGAGGAGGAAACGTCTTTTCTCCTGCTATCACAAGGAGGCTAAGTCGCCGGCCGGGAGAATTTCAACGCCACCGCTTGATCGGGATTTTAAAGTACGGAATCAAATAGCCTCAACACAACCAAACCACATTCAATCCGGCAGAAAATTGGCTAGGCCAATAGCTTGGTACCGCTTGCCGATGCCTTTTCATCTCTCTTAGCTATTATCGTATCTCCCATGTAATCAAAACTTCTAGGTTCAAATCTTGCGGGGTTTTTTCGTCCAGACTTCCATTGGGTTTCTCTATTTATGATCTTTTTCTCAACATGCTTATTGGGTTTCGGTTGACTTTGTGTGTTGGAATTCGCGTGCAAGGTGCTCGACGAAAGTCCTGAATGACGAAAACCCCGTCGTGTAACGTGTATCGGGCATAGAAATCATTTCGATAATGTCCTCTTTACTTCTAAATACTTCAAATTTCAAAAAAGTTCATGGTGGAATGGCTTTTCAAAATGTTTCTGGTTTGCTACCGAAGACTTCTATGCCATTCGGGTTGCAGTCAAAGTCATTTAACTTTCGCAGCTTGAAAACTAAACGTAAGTGAAGCAGTACATGCATTAGCTCATAATCTGTATGGTATTGATAATCAATAAATCTTTTCTTGGATGAAGTAAGTACCAAATACGTCAAACATTTGCTTTTGTCTTTTAATGAGTTAATACATTCTGTGTAGATTGCGATGTGAAGCCGTTGACGATCCAAGCAAGAGGAAACTCTAAAACAGAAAGTGCAAAAGTTAGAAATAGGAGGATGCAGAAAAAGGTGCGTAATCATCCTTCACTTCTCCTCAGTTTATTCTCTTGAAGGGGATGGTTTTTGTTGAGGGAGGAGATTGAGCAAGGTTAGGAAATTGATAACAGGGCAGCGCAGGGTACATAGAGACCAAGAACCAAAAAATGTTATTGCTTCAATTGCAATGAATGCACAGTACGATGTTTGTTTTTTTAAGTACAAGTTGGGATGGGCTTCCGTTGGCTTATGACATATGCTTAATACACAATAAAATGTCTTACATTGGTAGAAGTTGCCTAAAAGAAATTAGCAGTTCAGTCTCGTAACTTCCAAATTTGTGTTAAATTAAAAGTTCAAATTTTATTGTTAGGAATTCCAATTTCTACAACTAGGGATCCAAATTTAACACTTGTTGCTTATAGTTATAACCAATTTCTCATTGCATTTGATGGTTTTCAACGGGAAGCAGTATAATGGCACTCCTACAAGACCAAGGCTTTCAGTATTTTGTTCCGATAAACAGTTGTATGCAATGTTGGTTGACGATCAGAATAAGAAGTGTTTGTTTTATGGAAGCACCTTACAAAAATCCATGCGTCCAACTCCCTCATGCACCACCGTCGTAAGTTTTTATTCTTGAAATCTGACTTGAAATTTAAGACCACAAAATCTAAGCTTCCTTTTCTTTTCTTTGTTGGTGATTACAGGAGGCTGCTCACCATGTTGGTGAAGAACTTGTCAAAGTATGCATGGATTTGAATATACACGAAATATCATCTTACGATCGAAATGGGTTTGCTCGCGGAGAGAAGATGCAAGCCTTCGAAATTGCAATTTCGCGCTATGGGTTCTTACAATAGTAGATATACCAAAAAAATAAGGCAAGTTGTAAATGTAAATGTGGAGAATAGGTTGTTTAGGTCAATAGAAATCTGAGATAATCACTAGAAATGTATCATTGATCAAACTTAATTGAACACAAATCATTTTGAGCACAAAAAATGAGTTGTGATTAAGTATGATATTTGGTAAAATTCAATTGATTACCTACCGTTACTATATACTCACTGTACAAACTACAACTCTCTCTCTGTCGCTTTGAAATATACAAAATTTCAAGCAACTCTTTAATTCATATACATCTCTACGGTAACACCTAATTACATAGCAATTTGTTAAAAGGGTGTAAGATTTCTCATGTTACCTCTTTTAGGGGGTTAACCCTGGGTGGTTGTTTAGTCTATACCGGTTCGCGATCATCACAACGGCTAATCTATTTTCGGGCTGCTTAGAATACAAGTCCTCTTAGATATCGGAACCACAGCATCTAACACCATTTCCTTCTTGAAGTTTCTGCCATAAACAGAGCATCTCCCGAGGCCCCTGGTAGTGAGCAACTACATAATCATCTTTACAACCTTCAATATGAATTCTCTCATCCTTCTCGTACCGAATTTCAAGGCCCTCTCTCTGTATGTTTGCTATCCAGATTCCCATGGCTACATCTTCTAATTTAAACATCTGAGGATAGAATATAAGATTCTGATTTTAGCATGTTGTTTATGGAATAGTACCTTTTTTAAGTAAGGAAATAAATAACGGATACCTTTAAGCTGCCTTCTTTGTATTTTTTGGATATTGTTTTTGCTATGTCACTAGACACTACATAACCAGGACCATGTGCCCATGTTGGATAATTATCTTCGGGCCATTCCTGCATTGGAGCAATCAATGATGGTAAGATGGTAGAAAAGAACTGACATTTTATTAAATTAATCAAGTATGCGCTACATGGGTCAACGGAACCAAATTCTGGGAAAGCTTGTTAAAAAATGTGAACAATATTTGACATTGACGTACTCCTTTCCAACAGAAATATCGGTCAAATTCAATAAAATAGACAAGCTCAAACATGGGGGAACGAATGTTTGAGTGTTGGTGTATCTTACAGGGTTGTTTTTTTTGTTATTGTAAATGAGAGATTTCAGTAAAGCAAAGTGAATATTTAGCCTTGATTATCCACCCAATGTTAGATCCTTTGCCCGTATAAGTAAAAACCAATGAGGAAAAATTACCTCCATACTAATGTACCACTTGCTCTCAGGGTCTCTGTGAGGTTGAGAATCTGAGTTGATGAGTCCATAAAGCAATCCACTTTGTGCATTGATCCTTTTTAAAGAAGCTAAAACTTCATCCACTCGAACAAAGGCATCATCATCTGTCTTCATGATATACTTTGCTGAAGCAATCTCCGCCTGCCGAAGTGGTGAGGTGAGACTAAATCATAATGCTAAATTCACATCATTCAGTGAAAGAGCGAATTTTTACCCCAAAGATGCAGATACCCAACGTTTTCCAAGTAATAAGGCTGTAGTAGTCGACAAAAGGCATCATCTGTATGTCGCCATATGTTCGGGCCTCATCCCACAGTTCCTCATTGACAATTTGGTTCTTATGCTGCAAAAGGAGAATGATGCAAACTGATTGTAAACCACTGATAAATGTATCCACAATATAGGGAATTTAGGAGACCTAGATCATGAAAGAAACAAATGCGTTAAAGTACACGTATTATATGAACTGATGAATCATTCCGTTTCAAGCATCCAGATAATGCATTTTTTAAATAATGTACCAGAACTTATGAAACATCTCACTCTCTTTCACTTGTAATTGTAAGCAGACTGAGAAGTGGCCTCGAGACTCAGATAAATTTTGGAAGTAAACTATATGGTTCATGCAACAAATAGCTTAACTACTACAGGTTCAATATGAATAGGTAGCCTAATTATATGAAGTTTCTTTTCAATCAAAGATGAGCAGATGTGAAGCTCACCAACCCAACAAAAAAGCGAACTGCAACAGACCCTGCCTGTACTTCAGGATACTGCATCCATGTTCTTCGAACAGCCATCCGATATTTAAAATTGTTCGCTGTGGAAAAAACACCAATGAAAAGTTCTAATGGTCTATCCGGAGAGAGGGGAGTTGACTTCAATGCTTCAATATTAACAATATGATCTGAATCCTCAGATGTGGGCAAACCACTTGCCAGGACAGAAATTAGTTTCAAGTCTCCAGAAATCTTTACTTCACTGACTAGCCATGGCTCCAAAGTCTGAATAAGAAGCAAGCCAAAACAGCATAAGATTGAGCATTCAGAGATCAATGTAAAAACTATTAATAGAAGAATGGTGAGATTACTTCACGGTAAGCAAAAGAAGTAACATGCTTTCCATCAACCGTCATCTGGATCCCATCTACTCCCACTCTAAGTGTAGCAGCAAATGGATGCCCGAGTTTGAAGGGGAAGTACGCTCTTGTTTTAGCTCCTTGCACCATAGATTTTGATTTGTTGAAATTTTTTTTCAACTCAGACAGCCGAGTTTCGATATTGCCCACTATCTTGTTGCATTTTTCCAATTCATCCACTGGCGTATAAGTTCAACAACATTAATTTCAAAGTGAGTGGAAATATTGCTCGATTAGACGAGAGAGTGATATATGTGTTCAGTTAAATGTTATGGAGTTAATGGACGCTATGTTTCCACTTTCTGAGGCCGTTGATAAACCAAATATGTGACAAACTATGTGGCTTGAGTCAACGTTCTTGCTAATCATGCAAGCATTTTCGTAACTAATTCTCCCATCAGCAAGCCATACTATAATGTTGCACGCTTTGAAACGAAGTTTCAAAGTAAGTTCACTCGTAAGCAAACTTGAGTTGTTTATGAATGGCAACACATTTCAATCGATACTCCCTATTTTAAATACCGAAAATTGACAAAAACAGTTATCTAAAATTAGTGGACTATGCATAGAATTATTCAAAGGAAACATGATAGACTTCCACACCTTTTCCATTCTCGTCAGAACCGGATGGACATCGCTCCTCATCTCCCCAATCACGGGAAACTGTCCAGGTGTTCTGAACAATTACAGGATCCTCAGTTAACTTATCTCCCAAAAGCCTAACATTATAATGCAAAATGATGGGTGGATCCGGCTCCCCAGGCAGTGGTTCCCCTGTTAAGTCAATTCGAAAGTTACCAAGAAGACCATCAGGAATTCCAATAACTGTAATGGAAGAACCCTGAGTAAGGCCACAAGGCATTCTTAGCTTATGGCCATTGTTGTCAAGCTTTGTTGCATTCATTTTGGTTAGAAAATGAGGGCATTGCTTCTCTTTTGCACGACCAGTTTCATTAGTAGAACCAAGCCTTTCGTTTTCAATCGAAGTCTTGAGGACATTCCATACACCTCGTGCTTCCTTAATGGCTTCTACTGAATTAGGCAACCCTCTAGTATAATTAATTATGCTTCTTAAATGATTCCAAGTCTGTAGAGCTCGATTCTCTCCATCAGTAAAATTCCCCCGAGTAAAGAGACTGGATGTTATAGAGTCCGCAGAAATAACTTGATACGCATTTTCAGGATTTAGAACTGCAGGTGGAACTGCAGGATTGAGCCACTGAAGAGGATCAATGGAATTGTAAAAAGGAGCCGCATAATAATTCTCCCGAGTTGAACTTCTCGAAATAACATAAATCATCAACAGCAACATAGACAAAGATGCAACCAAAACCCGTCCATAACTTTTCTTCATTCTGACGACCAAACACTTCACAAATAGGCAACAACTCTAACAATCCCAAACTCCACCATCATTAAGCATCACGAAAATAAAATGCCAACAGCTGGAACCTTATTCCTCAACACTAATTCTGAAAAACATGGGAAAAAACCGATAACAAAAAACAGATATCTCTCAAAACAAACATAAACTAAATCAGACTTCTCGACATGCATTAATTGCAGAATATAAAATCGATACTAAGCTACATAATGTATCAGAGAGTAAGGTAAGTAGTTTCAACAATTAATACTAACATAAATAATCCAAACGTACATCCCGCGTAAATCGCAATAAAATATTTTCCTCAAAACAAAATCAGTAACAGTATCTGAAAGAAAGAAAAACAAACAAGTAAAAGAAATGAAATCAACTAAAAAGAAACAACAACAACAACGAAGAATTCATCCGCAGTTCAGTAGATACAATTTTCTCGAACTAGAAACAAGTAGAAAAACAAAAGGAAGAAGTAGAAAAGCAAAACAGGGAGTTGTTGAAGTAGAAAATGGTTTCAAGATCCAAAGACATTGTGCAGCAGTTAAACAGAAGAAGCAGTGAAAAGCAGAAGAGTGAATCGGAGAAGAAGGTGAAGAGGAAAAGTAGAGAAAGAGAGAGGGAAATTAACCTTGAGAATGTGAAGAGGAGGAAGTCCGGGCGGAGTGAAATGCAGAGAGAAATGAAGGAAAGGAAAGAGGGTGGAGGAAGAAGAAAGGGGAAGTTGGTGTGAGTAATAGATCGCTGTGGTTTCAAGCTTGGAGTCGACGTCAAAGCATAGAAAAAATAAAAAATATTGAACAAGTCCCAGATCTTCGCCGAAGCCTTCAAATATTCATAAGTTAATTATTTTTTTAAATCTTTAGAATAGTTGTCGTTAATGTTAATATGATACGGTACGATGCCGTTTGGCATAATTGATAATTTAAAAAAAAAAAAAAAAAAAAAAAAGTTAAAGAAAGGGGGGAACCGGGGAAGCGGTCGTTTATCTGTCCGCGACACTCCAATAGCGTAAAGCCATCTTTTATAAAAGAAGTTAAAATTACCGTTTGACGTGGCGGGTTCTAGTTGGATACTTTTTGGAAGCAAGGGTCGGTGTGTTCTCTCTCTTTTCTTTTTACGAAAGAGTCTTATCTTCAAGTCTTCACTTTTAATTTACATTTGGGAATACATAGGCATTAAGGAATTGTATTACAGCTGACCTTAGACGGCAGTTGAATTTTCTATTAACTTCATCCTAAATACCCACATCAACCCAAACACTACGTCCTTTTTGTTTTTTTTCCTCTTTTTCTTTTCCTTTAATTGCAAGAAATTTTCTACATTTTTACGTTTAGTAAATATTTAACTAGAAATCTATTACAATTTAGAATGGAGGTGTAATATTAGAAGATTTAGATTTCTATTACATGAAATGGTTTTGTGGAGTGATGAAGCTTTCTTAAATAAGCACGGTTTTGGTCTTATATCGTTTTAGTTGGAGTGGATGGAAGTAATGTTGTAAATTCCACAACTTATTTGGACAAGGAGTATGTAAATCACGTATAACTAAAACATATCAATTTTATGTTTCATGAACTCACGATAGATTATAGGCTACATAAGTTCATAACTTTTTAGATTCCACAACTTTAACTCATTGTCCCGAATAATCCCTCTTTTTATTACTATTATTAGCGAGTTTACCTTTTAAAGAAAACAGGATGGAAGAAGATTACA
This sequence comes from Cucumis hystrix, assembly GCA_025688845.1. Classification (NCBI taxonomy): domain Eukaryota; kingdom Viridiplantae; phylum Streptophyta; class Magnoliopsida; order Cucurbitales; family Cucurbitaceae; genus Cucumis; species Cucumis hystrix. The sequence goes on along the minus strand of CM046892.1, from coordinate 15,469,421 downwards.
TTTGTGACTTAGGATTAATAAGAGAATTTTGTGAATTTCTTATTAGTAGATTGTAGTTTTGCCCTAATTTTAGAGTTTTTAAAATAAATTATGGTATTTCCTTAGCTTTGTTGTTTTCTTTTAGCCTTTGAATCATTTTTGTGTATTCCTATGGAAGAAGTGAGTGAATTTGTCTTTTTTCCCAACGTTAATAACAGAGAATCGTGTGTGTGGCAGATTGATTCCAACTTTCATTTCGAAAATTTCAAACTATTCAAAATCTGAATTATCATCTAACATTTTGATAATATCAAAGACAATATTGTAATTTCGATAGAGTTTTTAAAACAAATGGTAATTTTTCGTTTCTTTTTTCAAACTTCTGTAAAAGGTGTGGGGTATGTGAGTTGGGTTGAATAATTGTGGAGGGTCTATTTTGTCAGGAGCGAAATTCAATTATATATCATACCTATATCTAAAATAACCATACCATAGTCTAAAAACAAAAAACAGACAATGAATATTAATATTCAGATGACAAAGCACAATGGTTAAGTTTAATTCTTTTTAAGTATAGAGTAGTTGAATTTTAAAAAAGAAAACAATAATATTCTGTCTAATTGATGACTTACCAAGAATAAAATACTTTCTAAAACATGGAAATAGACCATAATTGAATAAAATTTTGTTGGTGGGTTGGACAAATCTTTGGGTTTACTTTTCATTGAAGACCTCCAGCTGTGTTTATACACACCAACAGTACAAGTTGAAGAAACCAAACTGGGGAAATAAGCAATAAATGACTTCTTAGTATGAAGTCCAATAAGACACAAAGTTAGTGTCATCAATCCTTTTTGAAGAAAAAAATCATTGTGTAATTAATGAAGACATTATTATAATTTATAAATGATAATTAGGCATGTTGTTTGAGAAAAACAAAAGTTTTTAATATTTGGTGTATAAGGTAGTAAAGTTTTGGTAAATGAGTTGGATGGATTCACTTTTTGGTATGGTTGCTTGAGATAAAACTTCTTCAAAGATGGAAGCAAGGTAGGCCATCACAATAAAATAATTTAAAATATTAAGCTTAAAATAAAAGTTAAAATAAGAGTTTGTAAACTGAGAAAATAATAATATTAGAAATCACTTTTAGATTTAGTCTCTAATTCTAGAAATTAGAGTTAAGATTTAATGAATTTTTTTTTGCATATATAAAGGGGAAAACTAATTAGAGTTTCATTATTTTTATAAAATATAAAGTCTACTTAAAATAATAAAAATTAACATCTAATTTGAATGAATTTGTTTATACTAAAGATTAAATTGCCACAAATTTAAAAAGATAAAGATTAAATTATTATCTACTAAATTTCATGGACTAAATTGTTACAAAACTAAAAGCACATGGATTAAATCTTACCATTCAAAGTTTAGAGACTAAATTGTTACTTCGACTCTTTTTTTCAATACAATGGATGTGAAGAAATTGAAACCAAATACCTTTAATCAACAAGAAAAAAATGTATGAGTAATGCTCACTTGGATGGTTAGGTGGAAATGATTCAAAGCTACACATTAAGACACAACCTCAACCATATGGTTAAAATAGAAAAAGGGAAAACAAAAGTAAACAACTGAAAGTTATTCCTGTTTTAAAAAATGTGTGGGGATGACTTGCTTCAAAAAGTACTTGTCAAAGGTAACTACTTTTTATTTTATTGACTTGACCAAAGAATTTTGAAGACTCCCTATTAATTAATTAATTAAGTGCAGCAAATAAATCCTAAATTTTCCACGGCTCACGAGGAACTTGGAAGTAACTGGGGCTGCAAAATTAGTGATGAATAATTTAATAAAGATTCAATAAAAAAAAATTAATACATAAAACTATAGGTAAAACATCAAATTAAAAATAGTTATAATTGGAGATTTGGAAAACAAGCTTTATGAGGCTCCAATGTTTAGTTTTTTGGACTGCATCTAGAGCTTGGCTACTGCAGTAAATAAGGTTCATCGTTCAATTAGGAGTTTGATGATTTGGCCATAGATAGCGACCAAAATTCATGGTTGACTGTCAAAGAAAGTATAGAAGACAAGTCAATTGATGGTAATGTTATTTGAAAAGCAAGTCAGTTGATGGTGTAGAAATATGTTCATCCAATCCAAGAATTAATGTGGGTTATGGAGGTTTTAGAATAGAAATGAGTATATACCGTATAGTTAAACTCATGTTAACATACGATGTAATGATGGTAGAAATATGTACATCCTTCAAATCAATCTTGCTCTGAATTCCTTGGTCCCTATACAAACATAGAGGTTCCCAATGAAGATGTACCAAATGGATCTCAAAACATGGCCATTGCAGGAAAGAAATATCGAACTGCAAGAATAGCCAGGGATTTCTACATATTCTATTACCAGAAATCACCACAGGAGCATTTCCCATCTTCAAATCGATGGAATCGTTGAACGTCCCTAATGACGATTTTCCTCCCAAAAATAAAAGATATAAGTTTTGCAGCATTATGACAATCTCCACAAATACGGAGGTTCTTAGCTACCCTTATTGTTGTACCGGGAGGTGTATTTAGGAGCCCAAAAGCCATGGCCAATTTTTCACTGTGATATCTTAGGACAAGTTCTTTCCCTTCCTCTTCCATATCAGCATGATATACTAAAGATGTATCCGGAACATATCCCACCAACTTTATTTCTTTCATTAACTCGTCAAGTGCTCGTCGCAACTCCACCGAAACGCAGTGAACTCCATCTCCAGAGAAGAACTCATGTACAACATTGTTTACCTCCACGGAACTACACCCAGGAACCTTCACCACCCCTCTATCTTTCATCAGTTTCCTCCAATGATTCACATCTTCCCATCTTCCTACTCTAGCATACAAGTTTGATAATATAACATAGTCCCCTCCATGGGCGTCATCTAATTCAAAAATTCTTTCAATAACCCGCTTTGCCATTTCGACATTACCATGGGTGCTGCAAGCAGATAAAAGGGTCCGCCAGAGTATAGGCGTGGGCTTAATTTCCAGTTTATCTACAAAGTTATAAGCCTCATCTAAATGACCTGCTCGACCAAGCAAATCCACCATACAACCGTAATGCTTGATCCCTGGAGTTATCCCATAGGTTTTAGACATACTATAGAAATACCCTCGACCTTGTTCTACTAGCCCAGCATGACTACAAGCATACAAAAGCCCCAAAAAAGTGATCTCATCAGGTCTAACTCCTTCCCTCTTCATCTCTTCAAACATTGAGATTGCTTTCAAGCCATCCCCATGAGTTGCAAAGGCAACTATCATTGCAGACCAAGCTTGTGTATCTCTCACACGCATGCCCTCAAAGATAGAAATAGCATCAGTTAGACTTCCACATTTCGCAAACAGATCTATAAGTGCAGTGTTCACCTTCACATATTTATCAAACCCTTTCTTCTTAACATATTCATGAATCCACTTTCCCAGGTCTAGTGCTCCCAACAGAGCACATGACATAATTACACTAAGCATAGTTACATCAGTTGGCTCAATATTGCTCGCTTGCAATTCTCTAAACAACGACAAAGCCTCATTGGGCTGACTACTTCGAGCATAACCCGTGATAATTGCATTATAGCTAACTATACATGGCTGTTCCATTTCATCAAACACTCCACGCGCAGCATTCATGTCATTGCACTCCGCATACATATTTATGAGAGTTGAGCATATGTAAATATTATGATTCAGTCCAAGTTTAACAGCAAAACAATGCAACCCCATACCTTCTCTCAAGGCCTTAGAACTCGCACACGCCTTGAGAAGGGACGAGAATGTGTAGTCATCAGGAAGAAGACCAGAGCACAAGAGTTCACCAAAAAGAGAAAAGGCAAGATAGGGAGAATTAGAGCGAGCATAACCCCGTGCCATTATGTTAAACAGAACAATATCCTTGTCAAGAATTTGATCAAACAGATGGTGGGCATGGTCCATATACGAAGTTGTCGGGTTGAGTGTGCAGAAATTAATGAGCTTGGTGAGAACAGAGATATCACTCTGAAGATTGGTTTTAATGGTATATGCTTGAATTTGCTTGAGCTGGTTGAGAGATGTACATTTGGACAAAAGAGAAAGAGGGTTGAGTTGATTTATTACGAACTCATTCTTGGAAAAGGCGGAGCTTGGTTTTGTGAGAGTGAATTGGCAAGTTGGAATACAGGAGATTGCCATTTCAATACTCAATAATTAAACTCTTACAAGACGCAGTGCATTACAGAGAATAAGAATAGCAAAACAAGAGCAAATTATCTCAACTTCTAAACAATTTGAAAAACATTCTGGCCATGGAAGAGATAAAGCAAATCCAAAATGAAATTAGTTAAAAATAGACGGTGTTTCAGAGTGGTAAACGTAGCAGAAACGAGAGCAGGATGAAGCTTAATAGATCCATTGAAGAAGATAATGTATGAAGCAATGACAAAAAGAGAAATTTCACCTTGAAATTGTGAAAAGGATTGTCCGTTGAAGCGGAGAAGAAAACAGAGAGCATCCACTGCCCGGAAAATTTTCCACCGTCACAAACTTTTGGGAAAACCCAATCTTTATGAAAGAAAATTTTTCTTTTTAAAAATTAGAATAAAAAATTTAAAAATATAACCAAAATATAACCCGTAATTTTCCATTCTTTTCTCTTTTCACTTTTTTTCTTAAGAAAAATAAAATAAAATTAATTATGGACTCTGAATTTTTTGAAGGGGAAGAAATATGAATCAAAGTGATCAATTGATTTTATTAGCAATGAAAGCTGAACATAACAATAATTAGGGGAACGAAATTACAAGTGATTAAATTAAAACTTAGGGAATTGAATGGTGGAAGCACATTTAGTCCTGGGAAGAAGTGGGCATTTGATGAACTCAGAACCGGAAGTATCAACACATAAATAAATTTGGTAAAGTTGAGCATTCCCAGCTGAATCTCTGTTACATTCAATCCCAGGAGTAAATCCAATCCCTCCTTCTATTGCATTTTCCACACTCTCTAAACTATACATCTCATCATTTGCTTCAATTCCTGCATTATTAAGAACCTTAAGGAGATTGGCCTTCTCCTTCAGTTTAATAGCCGCTTCGAAATATTCCTTCTGGTCGAGTTCCGACTCAGAACACGTCCCGTGTTTCTCCCACTCGTGTGACCAAAACCTTAGCCCATTGCTGCTTGGACAACTTAACGATGGCCAGTGTTTTTCCATGCTGCTTAACACTTCTGAGATCTAATAATATGAACATATAAATTAAATTACTAGCACATATATATATAATCACTTGTTGCATATTGTGCTAATTAATTCAGTTACATTACCTGAGTTCGATCAAAAACGCTATCGGGATCGCAATTGGATGGATAGGATCCATCTTTGTAATTAGGCCAAAGACCATGAATCCCGAAATCTGCAGCAGGCCTTCCTGTTTCTGGATAGCAACAATGTTGTCTCTTTGAATCACAATATGCTCCCGGCCACTACAAGATTAATGTATAGTAATTAATTTTTATAAATTGATAATGAAGGTTACACTAATCTAATTAATATACCTGTTGAACAAAGTAGAAAAAATCGAAGTCTTGAGAAAGGCAAAGGGATGATAGATGTTGCAAAAGGAGAAGATTGAATATGAAAATTGAGTAGCTGAATTTCATGTTTGTTTGTTTGGGTTTGAAGAAATGATACAAGATCATGTTGTTTTATAGGCCAAAAGAAGATAGTTGCTTAGAATATGCTTCTTTTGAGGGCTTAGACGAAATCTCACATAACGCTGGCGTCCAGTAATGGACAAGTTACTCCACAATGCTTTTCTAATTAAAAATTTGCTATTTGTTGGAGAAACAAAAGTAACAATTTGATGATAAATATTGGGCTTACTGCTTAGACTTGCTTGCATTAATATTTAAGTAAGGAGAAGATGGTGACTTTCGTGATTAGGACCGACGTGTAATACTATTTCATATAAATCCTTTCAAGTTCAAATGGGAGACTCTTTATTAAATTAATGTGTTAGCCTTGGTTATTATAATGCAACCATATTGTTAGTAGTGCAATTTCAAATGTAAAGAAAAGAAAGTAAGTAAAATTTGAATAAAATATTTTGGTTTAGAACTTTAGAGGATAGTTAGTTATTTATCTTAAAACTTGGAAGAATGGAATTGGAAATTGGTACATTCGTGCAAGCCAAACTATGTTAAGAAGAAGGTACGCCAACTACACCCATCTTTTTAAACTAATAACAAAAGCACTTCCTCCTCCTTCTTTGGCCTTTTCTTTATCTATTTTTATTGAACATGTTTTAGTTATGATATGACAAGAAGAAAAAGAGAAGTGAAATTTCATTAGCATATTTCATTATTATCTACAATTAAACTAGGTTTAGATTTATCCATTTTCTTTTTTAATATCTGTATATCTACCTCTATACATTTAGGTTATGTTTATTGAATTTTAATGAAATTTTATTTATTAATAGATCAATTGTAATGAACTTGTCAAACTTGATAGTTCTTTCTCTGATAATATAATAATAGTAAACATAACTCTACCAAATAAAATAAGATGAGTTCACTTTTTAAATTACTATTAAATTAACACATGACATTAAGCTTTTCATCATGAAAATGGGAAAAGAATGGATCATCTTCGAGAAAATTATTATACAGCACGTCTCATTATTTTAATTTTTGAATAAATAATCGATGTTACCAAATCAAACATAATATCATAAATAAGAAAAACACGTTGAATATTTCGATTTTAGCTTGAGAAAAGGAAATAAATATCTCGAATAAGATTATTTTTCTATACTTCCATTTGTTTCCTTGAATCATTTAATTTAGGCTTAAAAAATATAAAAAGTAGCAACGGAAACACAAGCAATTCAATACTTCACCATAAATTTTTTTCACTTGATCGATGATAACTTCATTGAATAATATTTTGATTCAAATTGTTTGAACAACCGGTACACTTTTCCATAAAAACTAAGTTGGAAAATGAAAACAGTGAAGCAATTTTGGTAACAACACGAACCATAATCACAAAAGAAACAGAAATGTAAAAGCAAAACAAGTAGAGAGGAAAAAGAACATAAACAAGAGATCATTAGATCTCTAAAATTTGGGGAACTCAAGAGAAGAAGCACAATTTGAATTTGGGAAAATTGGGCAGTCAATGAAGTTGGAAGCAGACGAATCAACACACAAATAAATCTCATACAATTGACTGTTGCCTGACTCATCAACATTGCAACTGATTCCAGGGCTCAGCTTAACTCCTTCTTCAATTGCACTCTTAATCTTATCTAAACTATAGTAACTTCCATCTGGGTTTATACCTGTATTAACAAAAAAAAGCATACAACACCATTATATATTGAATTTTACAACTTTTTTCTTATGATATATGGGGTTCATTTTGATTATGAGTTTGGATTAATTACCTGCTGTTTGAAGAGCTTGGAGGATGTTGGCTTGTTGTTTAAGGTTGAGAGTAGTCTCGAAATAACTGTGTTGGTCTAAAACGGATTCGGAACAAGTTCCATGTTTGTTCCACTCGTGTGACCAGAACTTTGTGTTATCACTGCTTGGACAGGCGAGTGATGGCCAGTTCTTCTCCATACTGCTCACCAAATCTGATATCTATATCATACAAAGTCAGGAATATGCTGAATTTTAGAGATGGACAAAATTGCTCAAAATTGAAAATAACCATTTTACCTTCTGCTGCTGCTCTCTACATTCTATGAAAAATTTTCTACACTAAAACGATTTTATTATTGTTATTACTTGAATTTGACTCAAAACTTTGATGTTAATATATAGGGGTGTTAAAAAAATTGATGATCCCATAGGTTGGGTTGTGTGGACTAATAATACGAATGGGTTCTGTTGTTAATTTACTTGAGTTTTGCTGAATTCAAATATTTCAATGTTTAATGGGTTGGAGTAGTTCATGGGTTCATCATCCAAAATAAACAAAACAAAACCAAATTTATTATTAATATATATATGCATTTATTTTAGTTTTATCTAAATTTTCTCAAACAATTCCTATACTTTTGTAAGAAAAACATCATTATACAAATTGAAATTAGTTGTTAATCTTAATTCAATAAATATGATTATTTTATTTATTTTCTTAAAATAATTAAAATAAATGACCCGAAAGTTTTCGGAGGCAATTCAATCCATCTAAATGTTTATAGTTAAGATTACTTCATTTTTTCTTTAAGATTATTTGGATTGTAAAGACTTCCGATCAACTATTAGTTGAGTCTAAAAAATCATTTCACTCCAACTCAATATCTATATTAATAAATCTAAGAAAACAAACCTAATGTTTTAAAACTAAATTATCATTTCACAGTTGTTTAGTTTTTAGTTTTAACTTTTGAAAATACCATTTTATCTCTATTTTTTTTTTCTGTTTTATCTATTTTCAATCAATGTAAAACAAAGTAAAAAGATGAAACTAGAAAAAGTAATATTGAAAAATATTTTTTTTTTTGCTTTAGATTTTAAACTTTTTAAATTAAATAGATTAAATCTATTCTAAAAATAGAAAAAAAAATAGAAAATTCATCAAAAATAGAAAAAATTAAGTTAATTTTGTTTTTAGTGATTTTTTCTATAAAAGGTATCCATTGTTTTTTTTTCCTGTTTGACAAAAACCCCAAGAAAATATGCTTAATTAATTAAAACAAAAGTTTTAAATAGTTGGAAAACAAAACCCAAACAATTACCATTTTGGTTCATTTCTTACAAAATCAAAAGTATCTTTTAAAATAAAAACATTAAAAGTAACATATTTTGACAAACTATAATATTGGGTGTAATGTACCAATTATATTGTGTAGAACAGTTTTTCATAGAATTCTACCAATCTGGACAATGATACAATATTGTCAAATTATTGGACACATCTTAACCTATCTCATAGACTTAAATTCAAATATGAATTTCACAGAAGCAAGAAATGAAATGAAAAATAACTTAAAATATACCTGGGTTCGATCGAAGGGGTTGGATGAATCACAATTAGAAGGGTAAGTTCCATCGTTATAATTAGGCCAAAGTCCATGAATTTTAAAGTCACCACTTGGCTTTCCTGTCTTTGGATAGCAGCAACTTCTTCCTGTGTCACAATAAGAACCAGGCCACTACCCAAAATAACACAAACCAAATAAAAAAAAAAAAAAAGAAGAAGAAGTTAATCTTTTATCATATCACAACATTACTGAGTAATGTAAAACTATACCAAACACTCACACTTTGAACAAAGTAGAAGAAATCGAAATCTTGGGCAAAAGAGAGGAGTGAAAAGCATTGGAAAATGACAATGATGTTGATGAGAACAAAGCGAGAAGTGAAGAAGAAACCCATATTGGTGGTGGACGGCTTTGGGAATCTCATTATTGGTTCTTTCTTTCTATTTTTATAGAGACGTAAATGGAAGGAACAGCCAAAATTAATTGGGCGTTTTTAAATATAGGGAAGAATATCCGCTGGATACAAATTTATTGCCATTTTTTTTGGGATTTATTTAAGCTGTAACGTTCATATTAACATTTATATATTTTCTTCTAGTTTTTCTCCATGTCGGTCAATTTTTTTCTTTTCTTCTTTTTGGTGTGAAATATAAAAATTTTAAATACTTAACTTTGTATCCAATCGATGCCTGACGTTTGAAGATGGGTCTGTCTCTATGCATTGACCTTCTCGTACAGTGGAATTCAAAAGGTTCACACCACACCAATATATGCTTTCACACTTAATTCAACAATTACTAATCCCGAGCGGATTTCACATTACTTGGAGTAGAAAAAAATGGGGTGAGAGAGGCTCGAACTCTCGACCTCAGGATAACTCGTTTTAGCTATGAGACCTACGCGCTAGCCAACTGCGCCACCACCCCTTGGTGATATTAAGCCAACAAAAGTACTCTTTTTACCGGAAATTATGATTTTCGATAAACTTCACGGTTTCCGTAATTTGCTTCTTTTTTAACCAAAAAAGAAAATGATTTATTATAATTTTTTTAAAAAAATAAAATAAAATAAAACTAACCGGCAAAATATTACAACAATTTTGAAAACGGAAAAAGTCCACATGCTGAAAAATACAAAAAAAAAAAAAAGCCCTAGTTAACTTGCGATTACTGTGCCACATGTGCACATATAATTCTATTTTTAAACGATCATGATAAGCGATCGTGTAGGCAATTATGCATAATCATGTAGGAATGATACACGATTTTGTAGTTTTTTTTTTTTTTTTTGTAACAAGGAAAGATAGATGAAGAAAGTGATATTTAAACGATCTTAATATTATGGAAAATAAGTAGTAAAAAATAAAGAGAATATGAAGAAATAAAGAAAAAAAAATATTAATAAAAATATAAAGAAAATCTTGAAAAAAATTGAAAAAACTGGAAGAGAAGATGAATAAATCGCAAAGAAAAAGATAAAAAACAAATCTGAAATTTATGAAAAATTTCTACTTGCTTAATAAGCTTTTTTATTTTTTTTCGTTATATTTATGAAAATTAATTTTTTCACAATTTTTTATATAATATTGTATTTTTATAAATTTATTATTTCTAACTCTATAAACTATTATTTTTTGAAAAAATCTTATTATAGAAAGAAAGAGAAGATGAAGAAATAAAGATTTTTTTTAATAAAAATAGAAAGAAAAACTTGAAAAGAAACCGAAGAAATATGGAAGAAAAAAGGAATAAATCACAAAGAAAAGGAAAAAGGTAAATTCTGAAATTTATGAAAAATTTCTACCGGCTTAATCAAGTTTTTTATTTTGTTATATAAACCGTAAATATTTTTGTGTTTGGTTATATTTATGAAAATTAACCAATTTTTTTTTCTTTTTTCACATTACTTATAATATTTTCTTTTATCAATTTATTATTTCTAACTCTATAAACTTTTCTTTTCTAAAAAATCTTATTAAAGAATGGTATGAAATAGAAAAAAAAATTATTTCAAAATTTCTTATTCAACAACTAATTTAATAGGAGTGGATAAAAATAATAATGTCTCATTAAATAATTGATGAAAAGTGAAAACATTGAAGAGTTTAAAAGTGGAACACAATAGAAATGGAAGTTCATTGATCATTTTGCTCTTACAAAAAGTCCTAGAAACATTCTTTGAAAAAATGGATCACCAACAAACAATCACACACACTATCAAATTCTAATACAATTAATCTTAACTTAGCCCAATTACAATTATATTTACCTGAAAAATTACACGTGATCAATTGATCATGATAGACGTTTTACAATTTGATTTATAGAAGAACAGGTACCAAAGACACCAACAAAAATCCCCAAAACTAAAATTGTTAGAATGAGAATCAATTCCCATCCAAATTCACGAGCAGATTTGTTGATCTTGAGATAGCATAAACAAGGGATAAGAATGGAAGTGGTGACACTTAAAAAGGAACCTGTAAAAGCCATAACATAAGCAAAAAATGGAATGAATAAAGCAAGAATAAGGGTTGTAACGAGAAGTAAAGTTCTTATGAGAATAGCTATTTTTTTAGTAATGAAGAGATTAGGAGATAGTGAATCTTCAATGGCAATAGCAATTGGGTTTGTTATGGCTGCATATTTGGTAATCGGATTTATTAGGGTTGTGTAAATTGCTAGTTTTGTGCTGATTTTGTTTATTGGAAGGTTCAATGTTACTTGTGATTTTATGTTATCTCCATACATGTAGTAACCTAAAATACCCATCGAACCATAACTCAACGTGCTTGCCACAAAGCAAACCATTAGAACCTGCAATGAACATGAAAGAAAGATATTTTCATTTTTTAAACATGTAGAAAGTCGTGAATCAAACCAGATCGATACTATAGGTTTTAATTAATTAGTTTTACCTTGGAAAATTGGGTTCTGTTCTTCATGGAATTGCAAAGCATAGGAAACACAGAATGTCCACAATAACAAAACACAAACAAACTTATAGTTGTAGGCAATCCATGCAAGTTCAAAACTCGATGATGATCATTATCTGATATTTGGTTAAACCCAAAGCCATCAGTTGTACCGATCCAACCAACACACAAAACCAAAACAATAGAAGCCAAAACGCCACCAAAAGAAACATAAGCCAACGATCCCAAATTCTTCACCCATGTTGTTGGTAATATCAAAACAGCACTCAATATCATATACATCTTCTTGTAATTCATCATCCCTTCATCAACTTCTAAACTCCCGATTTTCAAACCAAATAATGGACTACTACTTGGAAATAGCTTCTCAAGATTATCACCTTCTAATATCAAGAACTCAACTGCCACCAAATATAATTCCAAGTAAACAAATACTGATACCAATATTCTTCCTTTGTACCCAAAAGCTAATCCTCCAATATCAGTATAAGTCCTCACCATTAATGGATTTGCATCCATACAATGCTTTAAAAGTGAAGCTGTGTAGCAACAAATAATTGCTACCATCAATAGAAGAATCAAGCTAACCCAACCTCCTTGAGAAATGGCAAAAGGAATTGATAATATTCCCACACCTATAAAAAAAAAAGTTAATTATTCATCAAATATATATATAATTAAAGAGTGATTTAGGGTGAAAATTAAATTAAAATTACCTGATAATGCATTGATTCCATTGATACAAGTTCTTAAGAAGGTGGTGCCTTTAGCCAAAAATTGTGTAGATGGAAGCTGGTTTTGGCTCTCCATTTTTGAACTTTGGCCTAATAAATCATATGGTATTATTGTTATTATTTTAGAAATCATTTAGCTTTTATAGTGGAAATTATTTTTCTATAGTTGTGTTTAATAGTGGTTATGTGGACTCAATATCTACATGTATCCTAATGACCATCAGTTACATATTTAAGGAAAACTGAGATCATAGAGATACATATATCATATATGACAACCATTTCCTTTAATAAATTCTAACTTGGAACCCTAAAAGGATGGTTAAGATGATGATTGTTATTATTATTATTATAATTATTATGCTAAATTACAAATTATCAATAAGACAGGTTCCTTTGGAGGTATTCATTACCTAATTAATTGTCACCCAATTCTGTATTAAGTCTAATCAAAGCCTTTTTATATTGAATACTCTAATATGTGTTAACGATAAAAATAAATTCTTATCGTATGTAAAAGACAAACTTTTATTGGGAAGAACTTCACGCATTCTTGAACATGGCGGATGACGTTAAGGATGATGAATGTGTCAATCTAGAGACTGAAGGTCTGAACTCCATTGTATGCAAAATTTTAAGAGTTGAATTAATCCATGTGGATAGTTTTAGAATGAAGATGGCTGAGAGAGATATGGAGGAATGTCCTAGTCCTGGGTTCATTTTCATAACATCTTATCTGCAATATGCAAATTCTGATAGGGTGGAGGAAATAGATGAAAAGGGAAAAGGTGTTGGAGAAAATCACCTTCAGATCAAAATTTTGATAGATGCAACAAAACTGTTGATATGAGATATTCTGATCAAGAATGGATTCACGAGCGAAGAACAATGGATTTCTCGTCACTTATGGAAAGCTATCGGATTTTTATTAGAAAGGCAAAATTTATCGTTTGCGATAAAATGGTATAATATGGTTTGAAGCAAACAAAAGAGGAATTCCAAATTTATAGTATAATAAGAATGAAAGTTTGATAGGATATAACAATGTATGAACTTAATTTATATTAAAGTTATCTAAATCAAATTGGTAAACTTATTTTATAGGAATGATGGAAAAAGAAATATGAAACTTTTAAAGGAAAAACTATAAATCGTTACGTTTCTAGAAGTTTATATATTAACTTCAATTTACAAAATCGCCACCAAATTTGTTTAGATTTCTTTTAATGTACACTTTTAAGATTTAATATAGTTTCTAACTTTTATAGATGGAGAAACAGATTAATTAAGAACCATGTGTATCCAAGACACTAAATTGAAAAAATTTATCCAGAATGCACGTGGTAAACCACTAGTTGATAAAAAATTACAAGAAGAGGCCATCACAACGTGACAAAAAGTTCAAATACCTGTGTATGAGAATGAACATAGGAATATTTCAAATTTGCATCTCTTATTAAGAATATGAAAGTTTCAAAATCCACCTCAGATAGGTATTACGAGGAAACCTCAAGAAGTGCTCTGCACAAAAGGCCACTGCTTATTCAAGAAAATGCCAAAACAAAGACAATTCGTAAAATAGACAGATAATAATAATGAAACACAAGCATTTTAGCTTTCACTCGGTTGGATAAAACAAGCATGTCATATGAAACATACATGTGCAAAGCCAATCAAACAACAGAATGTGCATTGTGTCTTCAGTGTGCTGAGGTCTTAAACATGTTAAACAAAAACTGTGAAACAGTACTTTTAGTCATTAAGAATTTCAATAGTTCTCTGAGTCACTGTTACAGCAAGAAATAGAAGGAGCTTTCTGTTATTAATTGAATTAGGGTGAAAGAGACCAAACTCACTCATGAATCCCCCCTAATTGTCGTCAGGCAAAGGACCAGATCCAACCTTCTTCCAAATCTCAACCCATTCTACCATGGCTTCAGCAACACGAGCAAACATTGGATTGGACCGCCCAAGCTGCTCCCTTACTACCTTCGCAATCTCGAGAAAACAGGCATCAGCTGTAACTGCTGCTTCTGGTAGCCTAAGAGTTTGAAAGAATGGAACAACTTCTTCCATCAGCTTCACCCCTTCCCACTCTTTCTTCAGGCTCTCTATTGCATTTCCTCTTTCATTTCTCCAAACATATGGCAGCCCACTTTTCACACCAAGCTTTAGATGATCACATGTTACCTTAACACATAACCCACACCATATATCCTCCATGGTTTCCCACCGAAACTTTCCTTCCCCAGCCAATCTCAGTGCTGGACATAAAGCAGGTCCGACCACCTCTCGATCAAATGCAATGTTGATTCCACTCACAGGCAGCATGGCCCCGACTGGAATAGTGAGGACTGCATCAACGATGCGAGTGTTCCTCAGACTTGGCTTGAGGGCTTGTGTTGGTGCATCATAATCTGCTAGATTCAGCCACAGTCCACATGACAGACTACAAGCAACCCCACTTCTTAAGCTAAATGGGTAACCACGCACAAAATCTGCCCCTTTCCTAAATGGATCATACAGTGTGTTGAAGAAGAAAGGAGTGGCCGGAGTTGAAAGGTTCAATAAGTGCTGCTCTACAATATCTATTAACAAGCCCTTATCATCTTTGGCTGGAACACAGTCATCATCAACTGAGATAACATACTTTTTTCTGGACACGAGGTAGCCAAAGTATCGACAAGAGTAACCAGAGAATTTAATTGAATTTGAAGTACCAACAATTCTATTTATGTCTTGTAGAGTGTAGACGTCCAGGTCAAAGCCATCCGGAATTTCAAGATCCTCCTTGAGTTCAGGATCCTTGACAATAATCAAGTGGAATCGGGTGAAAACAGGCCTCCATTCATTCATAAATGATGTCAGATCAGAGTGGAATGCTCCGATCACAATGTCGACCTCGTTGTCCTTAATATGGAGCTGGGACATCTTTCAAACGTTTATTGAAAATAAAAAATGAAAAAGATTGGCAAGTCTCCTTAAAAGAAGCAGCTGAAAGTTAATGCTCTAAAATGCAATCACACCATATCACTGAATCCTAGAACTTTTCTGAGCACCCTGCATCAAATATTCAGTGTAAGGAAGATAAATGGATAAACCAACCACAAAATCAATGGAGTAGCAGAATATAGGTATATCAAGATTTTTCTTACTGGTAGGAAGAACAGGGGTGACAATTTGCTGGATATTGAATTCCCCAATGAGCGAAAGAACTTCATCTTTTCCACTTGCCACAAACAACTTTAAAACCCTCTCGTTTAATTTTCCAGCCTTTAAAGTTTCCTGCTTCATAAAAGTATTTCATCTACTCAGTAACTCGAGAATACCAGCCAGTAAAGAAGGCCCAATATAAAATGTAGTAAAATAAGATATTTAGCGGTGAAGCAACAATTTCAGCTTCCTGTACTGTTACAAAATAACATCAAGCAACTATTGATACACTCAAAATGTGAAAAGTTGCTAGCTAACAGATATTTCCAGTATGGTTCGAGTAATTTGTCTAAAATTTATATTTCTATTTAATGATAATGTAAACAATTTGTAAAAATGGAATTCCAACCATTTCCTAATTTTAACATTATACACAATGTTTAACCACAGGAACCAATGGGGTCACGTCCATCTCAATCCCTTGGCCTTCATTTCCACATGCAATAGTTACAACATACAGATCCCTTCTTCCATAGTTGGAAATGGTTCCTGGTTCTACCTTTTGGAAGATGAGAACCTTCAAAGATTTTACTTCCACCCAAAAAGAAAACCAAGACAAATGGGGTTACAACAATTTGTTCCAACTTTTCGAGAAATGAAAATTTCTAGGAACAGAACAGTATTTTCTGGATAACAGGAGTAACGTTGAGGAGGTATAGAAACAGACTAGGTAATTTGAATGCTTAACAACCCTATATACCAAACGACTCTGCAGCCCCCCATCTCTTTGTTTTATTTTGCTAGTTGGAAAGAATTTTTCCAACCTCACTAGCCTGAACCTAAGTTTAACTTCCACTTACCCATCCTCTCTATTTTCAGAGCTTTCTCTTCAGTCCAATTGTTTAGCCCCTGAGGATTCCATTTTGGGGAAAACAAATATCAAATTCCAAATTCCAAAGCAATAAGTAATATCGTAGTGTAAAGGCAAGTCCATATAAAAGATTAAGCAAAATATAATACAATTTAACAACTACACAACACCAAAATTACCCACCGCCAATGTCACAGCAACACCAACATAACCTTCTTCTGGCTTGAGAGTGTAAAATAAAGAACAGGGCACGAGAAGCAACCAGAGTCTAGCAAGCATAAAAATCACATCTAGACCATTCTAGATTCATTAATTAATTGTAAAAACACATAACGATTGATTTTGAAGCTCATATAACGCTTACAAGTTACAACTTCATCTTCCCGAATAAATGTTGTTAACCTTATTAATTGATGAGAAAGAAACAAATAACTGATTTTCAATATGAACAATAACGGAAGTAAAGTAGTGTAAAAATCAGAAAGAAATGTAAACAACAGAATTCATCCAAACTTCCATAGGCATTTCTACAAAACAAAACTTGACCCACCACCCAATCAGTCTTTTTCGTCATAAATCTTGATGAAACCATAAGATTGTAGATAGCGTTGACCAAATGTAATAAAATAAACAATAAAAAAACGAGTAATTGGGAAATGAATTGAAAAGAAAAAGGAAGAAGAAGATGATGATGATATAAAAAGAGAAGTACCAGGAATAGATGGAGAACGATGTGATCAGGGAGAAAAGAGAGATCAGAGATAGAAGAGAGATTAAGGATGGCAGAATGAATAGTGAGAGACAAGAGAGATGGAGGGGTTGTCATTCAAAATATATATAGAGAAATAAAGATCCCCTTTTGCTCTCCTCTCTCCTCTCTCTTCTCTCTTCTCTCTCTCAACAAAGCCCATAGGCCAAAGAAAGAGTGAAGGACAAGGGAATCGGTCTATGCTTTGTCCCGAGATTGCTGTGTGTTCTCCGTCGACCGACGTTTACTAGACTTTTTCTTTCTTCTTCCCCTATGCCACCTCCTATATTTGATTGGGCCTCTTATATCTATATGACGCCCCATAGCTCATGGCCCAACTCAACCCAGCCCAAGAACACGAGACTTTCTTTTTTGATTTTGGAAGCTCAAGCCATTGTTGGAGGACTCAAAAGCTTCATTCTTCTCAACCTTATGCTTTTCTCTTTTCACCTATGTTGAATAGGATACCAATCACATTATTTAGGTGTTTGAACCATGAGGATGAGAATTTCGATTTCTAAAGTTAAAAGTCCTATTGGTTTTTTTAATCCATTCTTCGATTTCTTTTCTTTTTGTAATAAGAAAGGAAATCGAAGCATTTTTCGCTATAGCTGATTTTGTGGTTACTTTTGTGCAAATTAGCTCTCCTAGTTCGAAAGAGTTAAAAGGATGTTGTGTATTGGTCTTTCTTACTTGGTTGATGAATCTTTGTATCTATGGACTAAATGTCAATTTAAGCATGATTTATTATAGTATGATAAGAAAAAAGGTATATTATTGGTTACATAAAATTTAAAATTAATTGAAATATATTACATAAATAATATATCACTTTTACCCACCATTCACATTAGATTTTTAAAGAACTTTAATTCGTGGAGTTGAACTTGTGTTGATGTTGTATTTAGTTGATTTGATGAAATGTGGTTCAACTTTAGTATTTGATTTTTCTCTCGGTCGAATGTCTACGCTAGATTTGAGAAAGTGAAGTACGTGATGTTCTTGAAAATGTGAGTCTTGAAAGAAAACATGTATCTTCAATCATCAAGGGTGATCAACTTCTTGAACTTGAAGTCTTGGAAGAAAGTGTCTAACTCTTTGAAAATTTTCTCTAGACTTTGGAAAAAATTTATGCAATAAAAATTTATCTTCCCCACAAACGAAAGAACTACTTTATTTATCTTTGGTGGCCTTTATGGACTTGGATCTAGTTGGTTCATGAATAAGATACGTGGGTTCAACCACATCTATTTGGGTCATATCTCAATTGAACTTTAACCCAACTAAATAATATTTAATTCGACCAAAATAATTAAACTTGATCCAATAGTCGTGACATCATCCTAATTAACCAATTTATATTTTCAATTTAGGACACATGTTAACTTTTAATTAGTTCCAAATTCAATTATTAGTATTTTTGTCGTTAATTTAGGAAATGACATGACAATTTAAAATTGATCCAAAATTTCTTATTCAACATCGACCCATATCACCGTTGTATTTCTGTTTATTTGATTTGAACCCATGTAAATAACTTGGAAATAAAACAAATAATCCTCAAGTAATTAAAAGGAATAGTTGGAGTTATGTAAGATTTTGGATCCTTCTCATTGTGTAATGCATTATGAGAATTAGAATAGTAACAACAATAAGTAGAGCAGATTTTATTTGATTGGGAAGATAGGAAGCAAATGAAATGAAAGACCAACACGTAGGGTTGAAAGCGGGGCCAGTTATTATGGCGCCAACAAATAAATTAGGAAGCGACTAAATTGTCCATCTGGGTCCTTATTCACAATTCATAACGAACATTTTACAATTCCCGTTATTAGATTCTTTATGGGAATAACTCCCGTTTTTGACGCTCAATCCGACGAGCCCATCCCCGATTTCATAGCATTACCACACGCATATTATTGGATTTCCCTCCCCATTTCATCCAAACCCACTTCCATTCCATTAAATCCCTCCTTTTTCTTCCTCTTCTCTTCAACTCTGCTCTGGAATCCCTCCGGTCCGCTGCCTTCTCAGCGCGATCACTGGGGATTCTGGTTCTTCTCCTATTACTACTACTACTACGCCTCCGCTTTCTTCTTCTTCTTCTACCCTTAAGTTTTGTTTTTTTTGCCCACTTTGGTGTTTCATTTTTGTTTGCGGAGCTATGAGCGATCATCTCGTTCTGTATGTGGACCGATTAGCTCGGCCGCCACCCCTTGATTCCATCCCCAACCCACCTGAGGCTGTTCCTCTCTTGCCGGTTGGTGGGGATTTGGAGAGCGACTCGGTGGGTTTGTCTTCTTCAACCTCTGCTTCCAATGTTGAGGAGAGGGGAGAAGAAAATGAGGGTTTGGATGGAGAAGATGATTCTTTGATTCAGACAGCGGAGTGTCGCATTTGTCAGGATGAGGATGTAATTAGGAAGCTGGAAACTCCTTGTGCCTGTAGTGGCAGTCTTAAGGTATAAATGATTTTTCAATTTAATTATTGTAAAACTTTCTACTTTCTTTGTAAATGTTTCGGCTTTACGGGATTACATTAGTGATCATTAAGTAATTTGAAGCATAAATATATAGGGATTATTTAGCAGCTCATTTGTTTTTGTAGTTCAAGTTGCAGTCGTTGGCCGGCCATTGTGGTTGGCTAATTAAGTTGGTGTTTATGTGAAGTTTACAAAAACTAGTTGTATATGCTTAAATGAATGCCATAAATCTAAGAAAGTTTGGTAGGAAAGTTTTATCGTAAGGTCAAATGTCTGTTTATGTTTATCTTGTTTTGTTTGTCTCAAATATATCCATTGAGACATTTGTTGGTTGTGTTGCATTACGATTTAGATGAGATGTTAACAACAATTGCTTTCTCAGTATGCTCATCGGAAGTGTATACAGCTTTGGTGCAATGAGAAAGGGGATATTATTTGTGAGATTTGTCATCAGGTATGTAAACTTTCTTGATTATACTTTGTTATTTTAAGTTCGTGGAATCATGTGTGCATTTGACATCAAAGATTCAAAGTTATGCTAGAAGAGATGTTGTTGGACTTGCATTCCCTTTTTGGGATAAAGCAACGGTTTTTCCGCGGGTGTAGAGTGCTTGGGTTGAAAGAAATATTAGAATTTTTAGAAATGTCAATTGACCTTGGTTTGAGATGCCCTATAGTGTTAGATCTAAAACTTCGTTGTGGCTACTACTTCTCAGGTTTTGTGAAATTATTAGCTTGTTTGATTCTTTTGGACCAGAGTCCCTCTCTTTGGATGAACACCCTTTGTTGGGTGGTCGTTTTTGTATTGCCCTTTGTTTTTCCATAAGCTGGGTTCTTGTCAATATATCTGTATATGAGTTCGTGAGCACACGTCTGACTTCTTAAGTGGACACGTATTACTCCATTCAATATTTTGTGTATGGGCCATGACACTATCTGGGGAAAGCATCTTGAAAGAAAAACATGTTTAACTTAATGATATTTCCATTGGAAAATGAAGTCAAGAAATGGTATATGACCTTACTTGAACAGGATATGTTCTATAGGTTGTACATCTGGGTCCTTGAGTTCTAGGGAGACAAGAAATGGTACAGGCTGACTATTGAAAGATAAAACAATTTAAATAATGATGAGTGTAGACGCATATATATATATATATGGAAACAATTCAGCTACATTGAATGCCATATCTTTTAGAGGTTTCAACTTACCTGAATTTATATGCTTGCATATTGCGCACAGCCTTACCAACCTGATTATACAGCTCCGCCACCTCCCCCTCGCATTGAAGAAACATCTATTGACATCGGGTACCTTACATGCTTCAAATTTCTTTACTTTAGGAAGTTTTGAGATATTTTATGAAATCTTTTTGTTTATTTGAAAAATTGGCTGTACTTCTTTTCTCGATATTTTGCATTTGAGATGTTAAGCTAAACATGTCCTATTCTTTGCTTTCTTCAGGGGAGGGTGGACCATCACTGGCACCCCTTTGAATTTACACGATCCTCGCCTTTTGGCTATTGCTGAGGCTGAGCATAATATATTGGAAGCCGAGTATGATGAATATGCTACTTCAGATGCCAGTGGAGCTGCATTTTGTCGAGCAGCTGCTCTTATTGTAAGTTTGTTGTTCGATAATTGATACCACACATAAAAAAATCTTGGTAGTATAATCAAGAAACTTAGTATTGTCATACACATTTTATAAACTGATGTCACGATTAAGTAGTGGGCTAATACCTCACATTTGAAGGCGTTTTCACACTTCTTTTTGAATTACTCTCATACAAAGTTGACATTTCAGTTTCATATTCTCATGGAAAATGTATCAAGTAATGACCTGTTTGCTGATGTTCTTTTTATTCAATTGGGATAACATGACATCATTTGTTTAATTTCAATATGGCAGCTCATGATCCTACTTTTCTTACGTCACGCACTTGAAGTCACAGATCCTGATGGCGACGATTACTTGTCTGCTTTCTTCTCTGTAAGTTAGAGTTCATTGTTTCAATCTCGAATGGACAACAATCTCCAGCAGTTTTCCTTTCTCACAGATCTTTGACATTCCTCATCTTCTGGACATTTTTTTAACCATACCATCCAGATTTTCTTGCTTCGAGCAGCTGGTTTTCTCTTGCCCTGTTACATTATGGCTTGTGCAGTCAACATCTTGCAACGTCGACAACGACGACAGGTGGGCATTACCTCCCACATTATCCTTAACTAATAATTCAAGGATAATTTTTTTTACCTAACGTTTCTTTTTCCTTTTATGTTTTGGCTAATTTGAGGAACGGGAGGCTGCAGCCTTGGGTGCAGCACAAGTTGCTTTTGTGCTACAATCAGGACGGCACAGGGGGCTGCAATTTGCAATAGCATCAGGACCTCAAATGACTCCCCACCAGGAGACTGTTTAATTTACATAGGCACAAAATATGTGACCTCTTCATTTTTTCCCCAATGGTTTTAGCACAACAACGGGCAATCTAGATCTCCTTAAAATCTGTCTATATTTGTAATCTGTCTTACATTCATTTTGGAAAGCCCGAGTGTAATTCTTCTCAAGAATGCTATAGTTTTTCATGATCTTCAATCTCCTGCCCCTTGAGTAATGTAGCAACGAAAAAGTTAAAACCATAATTTCAGTAGTTGAATGGTGTACACGAAACAGAGTTTGTATAAATTGTTTAAAGATCTCTGTTTCGAATCTTACATATAAAAGGAAGAACTATATGTCTGGTTTGTCTTGTAAATTACCTTGTCAATTTTTTATAGTAGAGAACCAACCTCTTGTCGATTTTTAAATTGGAGAACCAATTTGCTGAGAGTGTGACCAAAAGTTTCCATTCGATCATGGTTATATAAATGGAGAATGATATCTCCATTAGTATGAGATCTTTGGGTGAAATTAAAGCAAAATTATGAAAATTTATATTCAAAGTAGACAATATCACTTCATTATAAGGATATATAATTAAGTCACATTCCAAACTTAATCAATTATTGATAAAATCTTTCATTGTGCTATATGTACTAATACATTAGATACATTTGCAACCAACCATAACAAAAAATCCACACTTTTTTCTTTATGCATTAAATGATAGGCTGATAGTTAAAAGGAAAGTGGAGATTTGTCTGATAAGTTAGCCTGTTGTTTGTTTGAGAATTCAGAAATAATGTGTTTTAGTTCATTGTTTCAGAGTTGCATAGGGTCCATAGCAGGTGCACCAAACTCAAAGGGCCATCAACCTTTTGTCCACTTGCCCTCTTCACCCATCACAAACATCCAACCCTTCTCAAGTCAAAAAGACACATCTAGTCTCTCTTCATAGATTTGAATTCATACATTCTCCCTTTTTCAATAATTTAATCTTGATGTTTGTAGAAGATAAGAAATAAAATAAGGTAAAAAGTAAAATGAAATACAAAAGATTGTCCTTTTTTTGGGTAAAGATGAGTAGTTAGGAAATGGAGTGCATGTTGTCAAATGGGGTGTGTACCTCACAAAAACCTCAATTATTGCACATCAAATAAAATTGTCCCTATACTTACTGCCACGTTCTTTCTTTTGTTGACTACTCCCATTCCTATTCCCATTTCCATTCCCATCTAATTTCCTCGATTCATTCCTTGTATTCATCTTATCTTCTAATTAAATTAAACCCATAAGAAAGCTTTCTCTAAATTGCTAAGATATCACTTAATCAAGACCAAGTTTGGATTCACATATATCACCAACAATGCAATTCCAACTGGCTATTATATGTATATATATATGATTTTTTTTTTATATAGACCATCTACATTTGAAAAATTTCCGTCGAGATAAGTTTAACGGTAAAATAATTGATATGATCTTTTTTTTTTAATTTAAAATTTTGATTTCCATACTAAAACAAATTTGAAAAGTTTCAATTTAGCCAATAGAGTGTAGTTAAATCTCATCCCATCATTCTTATTTCTTAAACTATGTTCTTCTTAATTCAATCCTAAAGAGTAATTTGAAGATTTGAAATTATGAAAATTAAATTAATTTTTAAGTTGATTTTCGAATTCAAATTTAATTTACATGGACCAATTACAAGGGAAAAGAATAACAAGCAAAGAATCAATCAAACAAAAAAGGGTTGAGCAACAAATAAGCATGATTTATTAAAGAGAAATGGTTCAATTATTTATACAATAATAGAAGAAATGGAGGAACATGAAGATCATCATATAAGCAAATCCTTAGGCACATGAAGATCATTATATTGGCAAATCCCGTAGGCCTATCACTACGGCGGCACCGCACACCAATGTGAGCCATTTAATCTTAGCACGCCTTTGTTTGTTTGTTTCTTTTTTTGTTTTGTTTTGTTTTTTTTGTTTTCATAATGTCATTTCAAACTCACATTACAAAAAGCTAAGGCCTAAGCCGTAAAGTTATGCATTTGTAATTAATTAAATGATTTAATGTCACAACTCACCAAATTATCATATGATATCAGACAAACAATCCTGTCCTGTCATCTACCTTAATTATCTTCCTTTTCTATATATATTTTCCTCCCTAATATTAATTCCCTTAATTATCTTTCTTAATGGTTTTCATTACGCCACTAACCCCAAAAATATACACACATGCCAATGTCCCCCATTCTCCTTCCCTCTCTTTCTGACACCTGTCCACCACAATCTCATTTACTTTTCTATATTCTTATCTCTTTTTCTTGTTTTTGGATAACTATCATTATTTATTTAACACACTTTATTATATTATACCACCTTACTTTCTTATAATAAATCTTAAATTTTAATTCATAATATTTATTTTCGTAAAGGTTAATTTTTAGACATGTAACTAAAACAGACAAATATTTATAGTTCGTATAACAAAAGGGAAAAATACATAATGTCGTTACAATATAAAATTGAAGTATTGTACATGATTCATATATATATATTTTGATTTATTCATTTTCTCTTCTCTTTCAGATTTTCTTTCTTTTCTTGAAGCTACTTCATCTTCCTCATATTCGAGAGTTCAAGATAGTTTAAATATTTTTTTGACATGATCTAAACGATCGTTTAATTTTGAAACTATTTTTTCATTGTTTAAAAAGAACTACACAATCGTATGGATATGATATAACATCAGTGTTTAACATGGTCAATACCCATCATTAAAAAGAATTACACGATCGTGTATCATGACTTAAACCTAAACAGTTGTAGATAATTCATTTAGACTGTAGTACACGATTATTTAGAAGAAGATTACTCACGTTCGCATATGGCAAAATAATCGGGTGTTTGATCAGATATTTTTTCTGTTTTTCATGGTGGGACTGTAAATATTTTAACAGTTTACTATGAAAAAATATTTAAAAAAACAGGAGAATTTTTAAAAACAGTGGATTTTACAAAATATTTACAAGCTATAGCAAATTTTATCACTGATAGTCATTAACATGCTATAGCGATAGAAGACTATAAGTGATAGAATCCAAAATTTTGCTATAATTTATAAATATTTTAATTTAATAGTCATTGATATGCTATAGTGATAGAAGACTATCAGTGATAGAATCTAAAATTTTGCTATAGTTTGTAAATATTTTAATTTATTTTTCTATTTTTAAAATTGTTCTTTCGTATGGAAAGAGATCAAATGAGTAGAGAACATATTTTTTAAAATTTATGAAATTCCAACAAATCTTAAGATTTTTTAGAATTTAGTTATTAAAAGTATAGAATCTGGAACAAAAACCAATCTAGATATTTAATTTTAGAAAAAGTAAATTAGTGGTTGAGTTAATAAAGTTGCAAAAGTTTGACATGTTTAATTTAAGCACAAAACCTTATGATATAATTTAATGAAGTTCAAAAGGGAATATAATTTAAAATTAGTATTAGAAAACAAGATCTAAATTTTTGATTAGGAGACACGTATTAGAAGGGGGAACAAATGGCGGAGTGACCGACCACATGAGGTTATGGACAATAGTATTAATTAAAACACCTTATTCAACAACAACACACATATATATCTAATTAATCAACAAATAGCAATTAATTGTTGGGTACATATCAAATCAAATTTCAAAGGATTTACATCCTCCTAATTTGAATCAAGTACCCTAAATTTCTTTTTCCATTAACCAGTGGTTATCAAGTTTCCCACCTTCTTCCTCTTCCTTTCTCCTCCTCTCCATTTTAAAAATAATAATAATGATACTAAGTTTAGATTATGTTAATCTCTCTCAATTTGATTATTATTATGCATCAAATTGGTCAAAATGTAGTTCCTAATCATCATTGTCGTCACATTCACGTCGTTTCATTATTCTTCATCGTCATCATTATCGTCTAATGCAAAATTGGATTCCATAATCCCCATTTTCCAGTCATTGTATTGTATGAGTGGAAAAGAAAAGAAAAAAAAAAGCAACTCAAGTGATATATGTCCACACCATAAATTGAGATCACCCAATTTCCAAATTTTCCCACATCCCTTAATTACGTTACCTCAAATTCAAATTCCAATTCCAATTCTATGCTCATCTCTTACAAAGAATGTCTCAAGAATCACGCCGCCGCTGTCGGCGGTCATGCCCTCGACGGTTGCGGCGAGTTTATGCCTTCCATTACCTCCATACCCACCGATCCCACTTCTTTAAATTGCGCCGCTTGTGGTTGTCATCGGAATTTCCACCGCCGTGAATCGGATGATCCTTGGCCTAACCGTCGTTACTACCCATATCGTCTCTGTGCACCGCCGTCGCCGAGATTGAGCAGAATCAAATCGCAAAGTCCTTCCTCACCGATTCCTTTACCGATTTCGCATATCCCACCGCCAGTTCAATTCTCGGGGGCCCATATGTTGATGGCATTGAGCAGCGGAGCGGGGGAAGAGGAGGAATTGAGGCGGAAAGAGAGGAAGAGAAAGAGGACGAAATTCAGCGGGGAGCAGAAGGAGAAGATGCAATTGTTTTCGGAGAAAATGGGATGGAGAATTGGGAAAAGTGAAGAAAGATTAGTGGAGGAATTTTGTAGAGAAATTGGAATAGGAAAGCGGGTGCTGAGAGTTTGGATGCATAATAACAAATACATGGGAGGAAAAACAGAGAAAAACAGAGCCTCTCAGACTCATAGTAGTGAAGAAAATGGTGGAAATGCTTCAAAACAGAGCACATAGAATTGATTAATTGTTCCTTACAATCGCCATGTTCATCTGAAGTAGAGGGATTGGTGAAATATGATAAAGAAACTTTTTTTCTTCCTCTTTTGTTTAGTAAGATAAGTGAATGATATGAAGGTATCAATTTTGTTTGTGTGTTGGACATAATTAATGTTTGGATTATGGAAAGAGATCAGGGAGATTTGTTAGGAGGATATGCAATCTGAAATTTTATTAGGACATGCATAAACATAGTTGTTGTCTCTAAAAAATCTTGTGCTCTATTCACTATTTCTTTTAATACAAGGTTTATTCTCTGCTGTTATATTTTCTTGAGTTTGGTATACTTCAAGCCAATAAAAGGAGCCCATCAAACTATTACATTTTAAGCTTTTATGGATTCATTCAAATTAAATTCTATGGGAGTGAGGAAGGATGTGAGAAGTGAAAAACTTTGTATGAAAAAGGGTGTGAGTAGTGGCTTTGAAGATGATGATTTTGTAATTGAGGATGTTGAGTGAAAAATAGTGTGTAATTGTAATAATTTTTCATTCAAGTCTTTTAAGTAAATTATAAATTCGTAGAACAAAATCACAAATAACTTTAGGATCAAAAAACATGAAATTCTTTTAGGAGTCATTTGAGGTTAGGGGTCCATTATTATAGTTCTAGATTATAATAGTTTGTGTTTAGAGGTTTTTTCGAAAATAGAAAAATTGACAAACTATTTACAATGTAACTATTACACTTTACAAACTATTTACAAAATAGTCCTAGATTATAATAGTTTGTGGAGTCCAAACCAATGAAACCAACAAAATCTCATTTTTTCCTTTCCGATATACAATTAAGTGTATAACAATATTTTAAAAAAACTACAAATATAGCAAAGTTTATTTATAGATATACTTATGATCTATCAATAATAAACCAATAGTTACAATATGGTTTAGCAAAGTGTATAACATACATATGGCTAATAGACTCTAATAAATTTTGATTTATTTATAATTTTTTTAAAAATATTGTTATATAGGTCAATATTTTGAATCTAATAAATGTATGTCTCAATATTATTTTTCACCAATCGATTTTCATATTTTATTGTCTACGTTTCGATAGTCTTTTCAAAATCAAAACCAAAAATCAAAATCTCCAAAGAGGAATCTAAAAAGAAAAGTAGCTTTTGATTTTAGTTATTTTATAACCGTTCAATTGTTTACAAGGAAATCTCAAAACCACGATGGAGAAATTATAAGAAAAGAAAGGATAGTTTTCAAAATTAAAATCCAAAGTTTGATTATACCAAACAAACCCTTGACTTTTAAAAAATTTATGAACTTAGAAACAAAATTGAAAGTTTCAAAAAGGTTCCGTTTAGATTAGTTTCTTTAGTTCAACCATATGCAATTTATAATCTTTTGGTCAATAACATGTACTTTATGTCATTCAATTATGCTTATGTTGGTTAGAGTTTCTTTTAATATAAAATTCATACTTGTATATGTTACACCAAATTATTTTTCAAATTACTTTTTAAACCTTTTAAATATTGTAAAGAGCTACTAGACACAAAATCAAAAGTTTAGAAATTTATTACATATTAAAATGAAATTTAAATTTTCTTCTCAAAATTTTCTATTTTGTTGCAAGTGATCCAAAAAACTTTAGAGTTTAGAATAGTATTAGTTAGATACATAACTCATTCACTAATAAGACTCAAATTGACACAAAACAATAGTATTCGTCTTCCTTTAATTTAATTTAATACGGTGTATTCTTGATAAACTTTATAACAAATTTACTCTTTTATAACGTTAATATCCTTGACTCATATATTCTTAATAAACATGACAACAATGCTCTTAACGTAGTTGATATACTCTACAACAATACACTTTGTTTTTTTCTTTTAAAAATGAACTCTTCTTCTTTGCAACAACAACAACATATTTCTATCTCTTTCATTTACCGTCACTCCTCCATGCCTTTTGTCACCGACCATCAATCTACCTCATGGTCGTTTACTTCCATTGCCCACTACACATATGTTTGTCATTCATTGCTTTCGTCTAAGACAATTATGAAATAGAAAAAAATAGAAATTTAGATTTGAAAATTGTCATATTTGCACGATATCAAGTATGAATGATACACCTATAAAATAACATATTTAAATTGTCACTCATCACCCCTCAAAACATTAAATTTTCACTGATTAAGTTTATACAATTGTTACAATTACGTAAGTTGAGAAACTTGAATTTGTAAATTAGAGTGTTTGGAATTTTTATTTTAAAAAATTTGGAGGGTATAAGTGAGGCTAAAAGAAATTGAGATTCAAACTTGGCGGAAACGTCCATCGTCTTCCCTTCATTTTAGTTGAAGATTAGAGGCAGCGTCTCCATCTCAGTTTCTCTGTCTCTATAACTTCGCTTTTAATCAAACACTAATTCTCCATGGATTTCCTTAATTTCATTATGATGATACCTTCAAGCATACTTGCTCCCTTTAACCCACTTCTTCGTTTCTTCCTCAAACGTTATTACACAACACAATTTCTCTCTGCAATATGCTTCCCGTCCTTCTGCCCTTCAGAATTTTTCTTCACAAATTCCTCTTTTTTGCCTTCCGATTAGTTCAACAATACGTTTTCAGGTTCGCTTTTTTATTTAGCTTTCTAACGGTATGCATTTTTCCTTCTCATGTTTTTAATTGGTTCTCTCTGTTTTGTTTCTCTAAAGATTTCAGAAGGATGATCAAAGAAATGAGTTTCTGGAGAAAAATCGAGTCCTTTCTAAACCCTCTGGATTTCAGGAAAAGGGGAGCAGTGAAATGGAAATGGATTGTGAAAACAGTGGGAAAACGAGGAATTCTGTTTTATGCTCTGTTTCTGTGGAAACTATCTCGTCTTTTACTTGTGGGAGGGAAAATTTTGAAATGGGTAATGCTGATACTGCTATTTCTTGTATTCAACCCACAGCTTTGGCTATAGTTTCTAAGGGAATAAATTCTGGTGGCTTGAAATGTAGTGGCGAAGTTCTTGATGTTGGTTCAGAAAATAATGCTTCCGATTTGTTTGATTCATTGCCTGAACCAGAAGTTCAAGTGTTTTGGGAAGATTGTCCCGTTCCATCTGATTCAGAATCTGTAGGGGACTCCACCAATGGCTCTCCAAAGATCAATCATGATCAGGTTGATGATTCGTCTTGCAAAGAGATCAATGCCGAGGAAAACAAGCATCTTGACTCTCTCAATAATTTGACTCAGAAAGAGGAAGAAACTGTCAACGTTTCAAAGAAATCAACAGAAACGAATTTTCTGGAGAAAGGCTTCATTTCAAAATTTGATCATATTTCCGAGCTAAACTATCTACCAGATCATCAGGATATAGTACATCAGCTTGAAATGGAGCTGAAAAATTCAAGAACTGGAGGACTTCCAACAATTTTTGAAGAGGAAACTGAGACAGCAGAAACAATTTATGAAAAATTGAAGTATGAAGAAGTGATGGGAGAGATACAAAAGGTCTACAAGACTTATGCAGAGAAAATGTGGAACCTCGATGTCTTAAACAATCAGAATCTGCATGCCATTGGTGAGTACTCATCATCATCTATGTACTTTGAAAAAGTTCTTACATTTTCCTTTTTGTCTTCTTAATATTTGAATTAATATTTTGTTATATTTCCATGAACAAGACTTGCATTTTTTGATAATGTAGTACCACATGTACTAACACCATGTTCAATGAAGTATAGTTTAATTTCTTGATACTTTTAACATTGCAATATATTTCAATTCTGTAGGTTTGCTGCAGCTGCAATATCCACTGCAACCAGTTTCAACACAGAACTCACAGAATCCGTCATTATGGTTCGGAAAAGCTCGGAGGCTGGGAGCTGACACAAGACTTGAATTCGTAGGAGATTTACTTAGGGACATAGAACTAGTGTACGTAGGACAAGTTTGTCTTTCCTGGGAAATTCTGCAATGGCAGCTTAGGAAATCCATTGACCTGCAACGATATGACTCGCAAAGCATTCATCGTTATAACCAAGTCGCTAGTGAGTTCGAACTTTTTCAAGTTATGCTGAAAAGATTCATGGAGGAAGAAAGATTTCAGGGCAACAGAGTTGAAAACTATGTCCAAAACCGCTGCATATTTCGTTCTCTTCTGCTAGTTCCACCCATCAAAGGTAGAATATTCACCACATTTAGCAAATTTTGAGGTTCAGATAGTGATACCTACGTAATTGTTCTTCAGATGATGGTTCTGCTGAAGCTGAAGGAAGAGAATGGGAAGATGAGGATGGGTATTCCAGTAATTTTGTAACAGAAACCATAGAGAAATCAATGTGCGTTTTCTATGAATTTCTTCTTTCTGATAAAGATGATGTTAAAAGTATCCTAAAACTGAACAGAAAGCATCAAATTGAATTTCAAAATACAGATCAGCTTTTATTGGCCAGCATACAAGCTCAGTTTCAGAAGGTTGCCTTACTAATTTCTTATTCATCAATAGCCTAGCAATGGCTTTGTCGCATCCCATACCTAACAAATTCTATTTTCTGGTGATGTAGGCAGAGAGAAAGCTGAAAAACCTTATGAGATGCCGCCATAGATGTTCTGCGGAGAAGTTGAGAAAGCTAGAAGAAGCTGGACTGAGTTATTCATTAATACTTCTCATTCTTCAGGTTGACCTCAAATTGATTTCAAGAGTGCTGAGAATGACAAGATTGACTACCAACCAACTATTTTGGTGCAACCAAAAACTGGATCAGCTTATATTAATAAACAGAAAGATCCACTTGGAACCCTCACTTCTGCTTTTTCCCTTTTAACAGTCTATTTTTGACAGTTCAGAACAGAAAACAGTATCGAAACGTCTTTTTTCGTTCAAATGTAAAGTTCCCAACATTATTACACTTTCTAGAATGAAATATACGTTCAATAGATCAAATATTCCTTAATGAAAATCCACTG
Source organism: Cucumis hystrix (assembly GCA_025688845.1). Taxonomy (NCBI): domain Eukaryota; kingdom Viridiplantae; phylum Streptophyta; class Magnoliopsida; order Cucurbitales; family Cucurbitaceae; genus Cucumis; species Cucumis hystrix. The sequence continues at coordinate 15,437,325 of CM046892.1, read as the reverse complement.
CAAACCCTCTTCTTGGTATGAATTGTCTAGAAAGCGATACTTCATACAAAATTAAAACAAATCTTAACTTATAGACACTACTAACTTATGTTTCTTAACTTTGTTGTCCAGTGTTTTCAAAACCAAACCTATTCGTTTTTTTAAAACAAAAAAATTTGGTTCTTAGAACTTGTTTTTGTTGGTAGAATTTGACTACAAATTCAACAACTGTCTTCTTATAAAATATGAAAAATATTGTAAATAAATTGCAAGAGAATAAGTCCAACTTTTAAAATATGAAAAATGAAATGTTTTATCAAGCGGGGTTTTATTTATCGTGCGTTTTGACCCTTATGGAGGTATGAATTATTGAAATAAATCAACATGACTGGTGAAACACCTTCCCGAAGGATTTTTATTTATGAGAAAAACACACTGGCACACATATTCATACATTCATGCATTCATTCGTAATTTATTAACCAACACATAGTCCTAAAGTAACGAACTCCATTATGATCCCTTCATAATATATTCATATGGTGTTGGTTCAGCTATCTTTAGGCTTTAGAGCGATCTTCTCTTTCAGTTTCTGCACCATTTTATGTTGAGGAGGAACAGTTTCCTTAATCAGAGGATGTTCCTTCAAAGCATCCACCCATGAGAAAAAATCAAGGTTTCTTTTTGAATGAATTACATCTCCAACCACCTCACGCAGTGCCAAATAGTTGCAAGCATTGGGCCCAACAACTATATCAAGAAATCCCAAGCTTTTTCCATGGTAGAATGGAAATTTTCCAGGAAAATCCTTCTTCATTCCATCTTCAAACACCCTTATCAATTTTGATAGCGCTTCAACAGCTCTCTCTCTTTCTTCTCCTATGGATTTGAGAATAGGCAAGGCACCTAAGAGAATCTGAAATATCATAAAAACAGAGCATTCCTCTGAATTGTGATGACAAATAATAAAGAGGGGAAAAAAGATATTGATTAAGATCAAACCTTTTGATCATAGAATTGAGCCCAGAAGCGAAGTTTGGCTCTTTCGTAAGGATGGTCGGGAAGAATTTTGGGATGGTGGTTCCATTGCTCTTCTATGTATTCAAGAATGACAAAGGATTCTGCAATCGGGTTTCCTTTGTGGATGAGTACAGGGACTTTTTGATGAACTGGATTGTACTTGAGAAGCAATTCACTCTTGTTTGCTAAATCTTCTTCAATGTACTCAAAGTTTATGCCTTTGATCTTGAGTGCTAGCACAATTCTAGTGCAGTATGAGCTATACCATGTTCCAAACAACACCACATCCCTTTGTTTCCCTTCCATTTATCTCTTTCTTTTGAACTAAACTGTTATCTGGCTAATGCTTGGGAGGATTATAATTTATAGGTTTATAAGTAGGATTATTGGTATGATGTTTTATTAAAGTAGTAATAATTTTTAATAATTTACTCCTTAAGACTTTAACATTATTAGTTCCTACTGTGAAAAAGTTAATGAATTCGAATTGTTTGTTTTGATTGTGCAAGGATTTTAATTATCTTTTATAATTTATAAACATGTTTTGGCACTTGATTTTTTAATCTAAATGTATAAGAAGCATTCATTTATCTTAGTGTAGTATTTTCATGATAGCAAAGGACTACATTGTTTTATTCAAATTGTAAGGTAGAGTGACTAAGTAATTCTTACTAAATTGTTACCAAACTAAGTTTAGATGTATAAGAACTAATTAAATTGTTGCAGAAAAGTGTTACTCTCATTGAAGTTTAATTTGGTCCAGGAAGTTTGGTGAGTCAATATATCCATTTATTCAAAGTCATATATATGTTTATATAAGGTGTATGATTGGAGAAAGTAAGAGTCAGCCATTTGAAAATAAAATTTTAAAATCTTCCACCCTATGAAAGTTTCTGATATTGTAGCTTTATAAATATGAAAAATGTTGAATATTTGATTAGAGGGTAGGCTTGGCATACCAAATAGAATAAGATGGATTGAGAGAAAATAAAAGTTGAAAAGATGAAGGTCTTTTGTTTGAATCATAATTATATATTCTTAGGTTACCTACAGTACTACACATCAAATAATATTATGTCACCATAGGTATATATAAAGGCATTTTTCTAAGCCTACGCTAAACTGAATTGATGCTCTCAAGCTTGCCAAATTCTATCACGTGTGAGTTCTTGAGGAAGTCCAATCTATAACTTTCTTTTCTTTTTTTAAGATAAAAAAATCTATTTTAATTCTAAAGTTTGATGATGTTTGATGTTTGTTCTTTCAAAAATGTCTATTTTAATCCCAAAAATTTGTATATTTTAGTATTTACGATAATTTAAAGAAAAAAATCTTAAAATCTCATCCTTACTTTTCAATTAAAAGATTATTACAAAATACACAATCTTTTAATTAACGTATATGATTTTTGGATATATCATACATGTCATATCGATTAGGTACATGCACATTTAAAACTTTAAGTTAATGCAATTAATTTGTTACAAAAAATAAACCTAAGGACTAAAATGGTTAATTTTTAAAAGTTAAGAAATAAATAAAAAAGTATAACTTCAATTGACATAGAGATAGGTTAACGATGTAGTTCGAATCTAAGTAAAGCAAAATCATAAAAGTTAATAATATTATATCATTTAATTGTGGAGATGACAATAGTTTCTTTTCTCAAGTACAAGTCAAATAAAATATTGTAAAAGATATAGTTGTGTGTATAAGTGATGGAAGAGATTGTTAAACATATAGTCATCGACTTAGATATTTTGGATAAATTTTTATAAAAACACTATAAGTGAGTTTACAAAAATAAACATTATCCCATATGATACAAGAGCTTTTACAAATAAACTCAAGACCATTTTCCCTACCATATTAATTAAAACTAAGCCCTAATTAAGCTATTTGTAGCTTCTACAACAATTAAGGACCCTAAATTAAAAAAAAAAAAAAAATTAAAGCACTTAAGATTATTCTACATACTCAACTACTTACTCCATCATCAAGTGTAGCAATTAGTTGTAGACAAACTTGTTGAAACTTCACTAGGGCATGAAGAAGAAGAATCCCATATAAAATTTGGCTTCCCCAAATCACTAATATTCAAAGGATAAGATCCAATAACATTGGATCTTATGGCTCCAACAAACTGGTCACTAGCAGCTCCTTGCATTTGATCATGTGAAAATGTTTGTGGATAATTGTTCATGAACTGTTGATGTTGAGCATGCAAATCTACAGTGTCATTAGGCTTCATAATCCCAAAATCTCCAAGCACTGATGATGACATGTTGAGCAAAATTGAAGAAAGATCAACTCTACATTTTTCTTGGTCAGTGGTGTTGGATGGTGGTGGTGGTGGTGGTTCAGCCAAAATTGGGAGATGAGAGAATGATCTATTATTGGAAATTATTTGAGAGTTGAATGGCTTACATGAGGCAACAAAGTCAAAGTTAGGGTAAGTAATATTATTGTTGGAAATGGAAGAATATTGGTGGGATTCAAAGGAGGGTAGTAAAGTGGGAAATTTTGTGGGGAAATTATTATAAGGATTATGATGATGATTATTATTATTATCATCAGATGTGTTGGTTTCAGATAATAATGGTGGGATCATATTGTTAGATGAAAGAGATATAGCTCTTTGAGCTGTGGAATTGGTTTTCTTGAATATCCTACATATTGCCCATGAGTCCTGCACACACACAAAAACACAACATTTTCTACATTAGTCTTTTGTAACAACACTATTACTTAAACACATTCTTTGCTCTATAATATTAGGTTAACACATTGCATAACAGGAACTGAACTAGTTGTTCTGATGAAACAAAAATGAAAAAAGGGAAGATGGGTTAAGAAGAATTACATTGGGAGGAATGGGCTTGTCAATGAGTCTTTTGGTTGGAAGTGGTTCATTGAGAGAAGGTAGGCGAAACTCATGCATCATCCAATCAGTTTTGACACCTTTAGCAGCTCTTCCTTTATAGAAAACAAGTGATTTCTTGAGTCCAATGCACTTGGTTCCATCAGAAGAGTAAATAGGACGGTCAGTTCCTGTGGCCTTCCAAAACCCAGCTCCAGTTACTCGGTTTGGCCTTGCACTATTCCTATATTTTCTATCTCTTGGACAATAGAAATACCATTCTTTTTCTCCAGTACCACCCAGCTCTAAACACACCAAAAGAAACAAAAGATATATATCAGTAGTCTGCATGACCCATGACGATGTGTTTGAAAGTGATTTTGAAAGGATGAAACAAAAATTTACTTACTTGGGAGATCCCACGGATCATATTTGTAGATGTCAATTTGTTTGATGAGTTCAATAAGAAGAGGTTTCTGTTGAATCTTTCTCTTTAGGTAAAACCCAACAAGTTCTTCATCGGTTGGATGAAAACGAAACCCTGGCAACATTACCTCTTCTACTTTGTCACTATCATTTCTCTCCTCCATTAATATTATATATAACAAACCCTAAAAAGAGGGGTGTGAGAGATTGAAAAAAAGGGAAAAAAAAACCTAAAGTTGTGAACTTGCTTTGTAAGTAAGAAAACCCTAAAAAGAGGGTGAAGAGTAGTGAAAAGGAAGAAGATAACTAAAAATTGAAGAACAAAAAAGAAGAGAGAGAGGTTGTTGTTAATTAAAATTTAGAGAAGAGTGTGAAGAAAGTTGAGTTGAATTGAAGGCAATATATGGTTCCTTTGAAGAGGGTTTCCCTCCGAGGGATCAGCCGCTATTTGTGGTGACTCTTAAAGAAATAAAAGCCCTCTTTTCTATAGTACCAATTTAATTAACAAAACATATACCAAGAAAGAAAAAAAATATGTATTCTTTTTTTCTTTTTCAATTTAAATCACTAATTTTAAGTTCATAACTTGAAAAAATATGAGATTTTTAAGAACCCCACATGATAATAAGATAAAAATTGAAACTTTATTAGTTTAAAAAAAAAATTCTTGATTATATATCATGATTTTGATTATGGAAATGGGGGAATCTGGAGATTTGGGAAGAGGAAGAGGGAGAGGGAGATTTTTTCTTGGATTCTTTTTCTTTAATTTAGAATTTCAATTAATTAAGTTAAGGGTTAATAATTAGGATTTAATATGGAGGGTAATGAAGAAGAGGTTTAGAGTTTTTCAAAGGTGTGACTCTCAAATTAAAAAAGGATTAATATTTGAAATCAAGACATGGAAACATGGACCTAAAAAACGACTTTCGATACTCATTTACTTAAATCCCAATAATAATATTAATACCCATCATATATTAATATACATATATATATAGGTAGATGTCAATGAGATTAATTATGAAGATTTAATTTTTAACCTTTATGAGTGATGAATTCCTCGGAGTCCCAAAATTCAGCTTCTATTCCATTCCCACAGTTTCTATTCCACTGCCTTTGTCAGAATTTAAATTAATATATTATAAGATTTGAGAAATCCAAAATTGAGAAATTTGTGTTTACTATATAATTAATAGAAGGGTAAAATGGGTATTTCGTTTTTTTAATTATGGGTCAAGCTTTTGACTCATTTATGATAATCTCAGTCACACACACTTCCTAAAACTCCTCTCTTTCAACACACACCTGCCTTGCTTTTAGGGTTTTGTGAGCTTTCTTAATCAAAATACATGCTTTTTATTTCAAATAAATTTTGCTTACAAAAATATAAATGGGTTGTACTTTTTTGTAAAAACTAAATAATTTTACTTCTTAACTATCAAAATTATTCATTTTGATTTTGATTTTCTCTCACTAAATTCATTCAAAATTGTCTCGGGTAAATCACTAATTATTTTAAATTCTAAAATTAATAAAAATATTTACAAATATAATACTTATCTTAGTAATAGACGTTAATAGAACAATAATAGACATCCGTTTAGTTAATGATGTTAGATATATTATTTATGATTTATATCATAATCACTGTTTAAGTCGTTATTTAGACTGCCACTAGTAGTTAAAGTAAGTATAACCAATTAAGATATTAATACGTTAACAACTTCATATGATTTGTTTGTTTGAATCCACCGTTCTAATGTAAAAAAGTATCAAAATTTAAGAAAAGAACAGAAAGGATAAAAATATAAAAATTAATATTTGAGGTTAGTCGTTGAAAATATAGTGTCCTGTGTTGTTTGTAATTATCACTCAATCGAAACATGGTGTTTAAAATATTAAGTAGTAAGTTTGATTTAGAAGCAATATAACATGCATCCCACAACTTCAATTTGTACCTCTTTTTTTTTTTTCTTAATTAACAACTATTAAGTGAATACGAACATTAAATGCATGCACTTAGTGTATATTGTATAATACACATGAAAAATGCACTATACCCTATGCATTCATTAACTAGAATGAATAATATATATGAGCTTAAGACAAAATGTTAGCTATGAATCACTTCTAAACTTATACTTTATAAAGAGTACATATAATATAACATGCGTTATATGATATGTGTACGCGTGACATCAATTCTTCTAACAAAATATCAATCAGAACTTTAAAGGTTGACTCTTTACTCTCAAACATTGTTAAACTTAAAAAAAAAAAAAGATTGGTTGTCCAACTTGTGAAATGAAAAGAAAAGTTCACGTGATAAAGGCACATGCTTATATCAACCATACACACAACCTTTCAAATGGTATCAATATCTTTATATGACATCTTCTTCACATAGGATATTTTGAATTTTAGAAAGAGATCTTTCCTCCCTTCATATACTTTGATCTTATTTTGTTGATTTTCTGTCTTTATTTACATGATGTTTTTCAATAAAAAGAAAGTCAAACATGGTTGTACATAATTGATATATATTAAGAGAGGGAGGTGAAAGAAAGAAAGAAAGAGATGTATAGAGGAAAATGTGAATTAAGGGGCAGCAAATCCAATATAATGTAGTTGAGTGAGCTAAAAATGTCTGCTGTTGGTGCAGCAAAACCAACAAGCCAAGTGCCCATAAAATAAATAAAAGAAAGAAAAGGGTTCACAGAGTCAAATGGGAAATTAAAAGTTTGGGAGTCGGAAATCAAATTCAGTGAAAGTCCCAAAAATGTAGCCCTCGGTTCGAACCCTTTTTGTCTCTAACTCCTTGACCTTGGATTTACTTCCCCATGCGTGCAACCCACTTTATTTTCTTTTTTTTTTTTTAATCACACTGTTGCACTATTTTTCATGCATGTCTCTTTTTATTACATTAAATAATTCATAACTCTTAATCAAACTCTTATGTATTTAATTTCCATATTATCATCAAGTGTGTTAAGAACAAATAAATAAACAAAACGTTGTATTGACGACTTCCTTGACGTTTTCTTTGCTTTGCCTTTTCTTTTCAATGGCCAAAGACAACTGTATTAATTATATGGATGTAATAGTTAGTTTGAAATTTTGAATCATCTATTGGACCTTAAAAGGGTTTGACTTTCCAAATAGAGTTCTTGATATACTTACTTATTTGCTGGTTGTAATAATTTAAGAAAGATTCTTGATTTTGAAATGGTTTTTGTATTTCATCCGTTTGTTTGAGTACATTGGACTTCAATTTTTAAGGAAATCAATTTATGGTCTTTACTTAAATTGTGTAAGATGTTGGGAATGATTATAAATTTATGGTCTTCATTGATACAAGACTTATAAACTTTATAAGGTGACAACGAAAGTAAAGTTATGAGAAATTATGTCAAAAGTAGACTAGATGTTTTGAGGATTGTTGCCACTAACAGAAGATCTCGACCAAACCAATCTATTGCACTGCTAACTTTGATGTTTCTAAGCATTTGATTATAATAGGAATGAGACAACGTACAATTAAAGAATAGCTTAGTAGATTTGATACCAGTTACTATTCGAAAAGTTGATACTTCGATCTTTACATTACAATTGTTTGACCTCGTAAAGACAGTGGAAAAAGACAACAATAAGCTCATTTCATCAACTAGTTTACAGAAAGATATGATCATCTTCAAAAAAGAAAATGTAGCTTTTGACAACCTATTCACTGTTCTATCAGGATTTGATGCCAATATAATTGGAACAAAGCAAAAAGAAAATATCTAAATGGAGGATTGGCTGCACATGTTGTGAATTGATTTTAACAGAAGAAACCTCAAATTCCATCATGTTGTCTGCAGCAATTCCTTGATGTCGTAACCTTGGAGCTATATGCAAAAGAAAGGGGGGAAATAACAGTTAGATCAGTACATTTTGTACTATGAATTTGAAGCATAAGATTATACTTCCACTTTGAGATTAATGTTTTACCGAAAGGAAGGTAAGAAGCAAAATGACACCAGAGTTCCACAAAGCATGTATGGTGATAGGGGTCAAGAGGTTGCGAGTTTGAGCATACGAAAATCCCAGAGCAGTTCCTACATGATTTTTCGTCACAAGGAAGCATATTATGTGTATGCACTCGAAATAAAGTCGGTTAAGTTATTACTGACAGGTGGCTCCTAACCTAAATTGTCAGTCCATAAGGATTTTAGGTGGTATTTCAAGTCACATGTAGAAAGTGTCGAGAAAAGTCATAGTTTCAAGAGAACTTAAAGTTGATTAACATTACCAAGCACAAACAGCTGGGGAAACTCTCCCGGGGTTAGATGAGCAAGTGCAAATACAGCTGCGCTAATCAGAACGGCAACTGGCGTGGGAATCCTGGAGGAAGGAGAGAAAGTAAGGATAAACATGCTAGTTTATTATACATAAATGGTAATTTCAGAAGTTAAATCCAAGAAAGTACCGAGACAATTGAAGGACAAGAGACAATAATGTTCACATAATGTCCTAAATTTGTACTAGACAGATACAATAATCACAGTCAGACCAAAACAACTTATTTTTAAACATGTTCTCTTGAACAATCACTTTCAACAAACTTAAGTCATTTGTGTTCCTCATAGTGCGTCAAGATAAGTAAAGATACAGAGGCCATATTAGAAATTTAATAACGACCGTGCAAGCCCTCACCTAACAACATCCCATCCTTTCCTTCACGGATGCATGCAGCTTCATGAAACTATATAATAACTGTTTTCTCAATTTTATATCACCCAATTCTATGTTGCCAGACATTCTTTTTCAAGATATCTTTTTTTATAAGAAAAGCTAAACTTAATTGAGGATATCACCACGGTTTCATGTGTAAAGAAGTGGAACATCACTTAGGCTCATAATAACCACTAATAAGAGACCATACCACTTGGTAAGAGACACCATAAGAAATCCTCGGAATACAGTCTCTTCAAGTACTGGCGCAAGGACCCCTGTGATGCCCACCAGACAAGCAGTGCTGAAATGGAAACATGTGTGCTGATTTCACTTGCTTATTTCTAAATTAATTGATCACCTATAGTATATTGAACCCCTAAATGATGATCCGTAGGACTAGACATTTAGAAAGCCCGAATATATGCAAATTAGAAAAAGTAACCTGATGCTGGAAGATCCAATTAGTGGAAGCAAGCGGACAAGAGCATCTGTCTGAAACCAAAATAAAAAGAGAACTTACGAGTCTTTGTAGTGAAAAATCCCAGAGCCAGGAAGGAAAATGATACTCTCAAAATAATGAAGCAAGCTCATTCATACTTCATAAACATCATAAACATTATGTAGCACAGTTTTCAGTTTTTTTTTTTAAATTTCCTTCAATCACAAGGAAAACTTAATTGAGCAAAACTCATCTTGAACTACCAACTATCTCAAGTGCTGTGTAGTTATAGAAGAAAAAAAAGAATTCAAGTGCTCTGTACTATAAAGCTATCAAGAAGTCGAGAACTGCAGGGGCTGTAGCCTGTGGTGTAGAGCTATGTACTCTCCAGTTCCAGCTTAAAATAACCAGTGGAAAGTATGGAAAGGATCATTGATCGTTTCTAACCTCTCTTTGAGTACTCCCACCGTTAAATGAAGACAAAACGGCTCCTGTCACTGCAATAGAAGCCAGGGCACCAACCAGACCAACTGCTGCCCATAAGAGCCAGCCCCTCTGCAGATTCAAGGGGTCCCTAATATCTGAACAATGCAAAATCATCAATATGTTAGAGCCTGATCAAGATACCAAAAGACTATTAATAACATGAAATGATGTTTTTCCACTCTGAAGTATAAAAAAAACAAAGGGTTTTGGAGTCATGATACATAGTTTATCAGGAGGAATTGTGAAACAAATAATAATAATGAAGAAACATGAACATATATAAAATGATCAAATACTCTTTTCCCAAGGAAAAAAGAGATTAAGGACTCTAAAATAGTTTTTAGTTGAGAATACCATATCGGTACAAGTCATCAGGAAGTGGTTGGAAAGTGTTGGCAATGCTGTATAAGATCCCAAGCACTGTCACAGTTGTAATACTGGCAAAACAACCAAAGAATAATGAAGCCTCATTTTGGGTTCTCAAAAATAAATGTAAAGTGGTAGGAGACTCCTCATCAGAATATCACATAAAAAATCTTAGGTACTTCAGAAAGGATTAAAGGGCAGGTCTGAATTTGGAAAACTAGACGTTCTATCTAAAATCAAGACATACCCTTGGTCCAGGAAAAGTATTTCAGCCTTCTCGTCTAAGCTTAGCTCTTCAATGCGAATACCAAGATAAGGTATGGCAGCAGATTCAACCAATCCTGTCACAATGAAACTGTCTGGGAAAATATTAACTATAATCCATCTAGCAAATTCGGAAAGCAATCACACTTGAACAAAAGAAGTTATAAGAAGCCACCTTAATCCACAAGCTAATGAAGTTAATGAAACCGTTTGCCATTCCCATGGCACGTCCCACCGCCTCAAGATAGGCCATCCCGCACCATTTTCCTGCAACAATGTTTCTAAGTTGTCTTAAACCCAAAACAAACCATTTTCTTTTTTTTTTTTCTTTTCCAACAAATCAAAAGTTAAGAATTTTGCAAACAAAATTCCTCAACATTAGTTACAACACTAACTTTTCTTTTCAGTAACCCAGCATATGTACTTCAATGGAAAGTACGCTGAAAATTAATGGGGAATTAAATGAGGAGGAGCATACCTTCTGCTGAAAATCGCCGCCGGATTCATCTTTAGCATTGAAGAAGCAAAGAGGACGAAACCCACTTTGGGACAGGGAATTGGAACGTAGAGGTGACAATCGCAGGGACAAATTGCGGTAGCCAAAGAGTAGAATCTTGGGAGTTCGTTTCCCAATGGGTTTCATTGAAGACAGTGGCTTCCATGGGTCAGAAAGACAGTAGATTGAAGATTCAGCTAAAGTTGTGAAGGTAGTTGAACAAGAAATCGTCATTTGTTAAGAAATTCTTTATGAAATCTGTGAACTAGAGTCCAAGTTTAAAATTTTGGCTATCACCGAAGAGGATAATGCAACGAATTTGGAAAAGAAAAAAAAGAGTAAGAAAGTCTGGGGAGTAGAGAGATTTTGCAGAAGTTCAAGTCCGACGGTCGATAGAGTGAGCCGAACCGAACCGAAGCCATCGAAGCCATCGATTTGGCCAAATCGATCTTTTTTCCCAACTCATTTTAACGTTGAGCCAAGTCAAGACTGTCCGTCCTTGGGCCCGAGCCGCGCCCAAAGCAGGTTCATCAACAACTTACTTCGTCTTCCCTTTCCTTCTCTTATCAAATTGGGTGCTCCTGATTTCCTCTATGTTATGGGTACTCAAATTACACGCATCAAAACAAGAGAGCTCCCTTCCACATTTTTCTAATTATCCCTTGCTTGAGGTAGGCCTTTGGCTCTCGAATGTCTATTCAAAGTTTGAACATTGTCATTTAGACTTTACCATCAACCGGATCTTGGTTTAATCAACATTGGATTTGATTTAGTTTTAACTTTAACCCTTTGTAATGTAACTAAACTCCAAATTCACCAATACACAGTTTGTACTAAAAAGAAGTTTAGATAAAATATACTCTATTGAAATGTTATCGAGCATAATAAAAGTTAAGTGGAGAATGCTTCAATCTACTGTCTAATCTTACTATAAAATAGGAGAAATTAGACACACAAAACTAAGAGGCAAAATTGAATGATGGTTTAAAACAAGATGAAAAGTAACTATAATGTTAGACTTAATATGGATGGTTGATATATAAGGCTCTCCAATTAACTTTGTTCATGTCTCAGTTAGCGTAACAAGTTAATAAGACATATTTTATATATTTTAGTTGAGGGAACCATAAAGTTTTTGCACCAAACGTTTCTTTTTCTATGGATCGAGGAGTAGTAGAACAACCCTCCTCTCTCAATATTACCTTACAAGTGACACTCACAACTCGTCTCACTGGCCCATGGGTTTTTAAATTGTGGTCTTTCTTGATCAAGTTCATTGCCAAACTTTAGTATCATTGGGCCTTGGTTTAGTAAATATTTGACTCGATTTACTTTATCCCTAACTTACTTTTTACCTAACCTCAAATTCACCCCTATACCATTAGTATCAAGATGCACATCCCAAAAAGAAAAAATAGATTGTATGGTTTTGAAATGTCATCTACACAATAATGGAAGTTTAAATAGTGTCATAATCATACTCTCTAATATCACTTGAAAAGAGTATATTAGACACACCAAATTAAACAAGAAATCAAGATTGAAGAAGGATGATGTAAAACAAGATTGAAGTTAACGTCAATTATTAGTTCATTGAGAGGGTTGATTATATGTCTCTTCAAGTGACTTTTCTCAAAGCTTCACACGTCAATCTAATTAATCATAAAATTGATGATTTTAAATAATTGTAGGGACATATAAACTCATTGAACCCCAAATGTTTACTCTTTATCTCTAAATGGATGAGTAGTAAAACAACCTTACTCTCAATTACTTCTCTAACTTGAGTTTCCGCAATAACAAACCACCATCACGTTGCACCATTGATTAATTACTTATCGAGTCATTGTCGCATTCACAATTTTTGATGAAGCCATTGACACATATTAATCAAGCTCCTCCCCATATATCTTTGAACTTTTGTTGCATTAAATCCAAAGTACTATTCAATAGATCATCAAATGGATTAAAAAAGCCAAACCCAACTAGGTGGAACCAACAGATTGGTTTGTTTTTTGTGCTCAAAATGTGGCCAACTAGTTGACCCCTTTCATCTTTTAATTCCCATGTATAAATATATATATATATATGGTATATTTTACAACTTCCAAAACTTCAATTTGATGTATCAAAAATATGAACCTATAAAAGTGAGACATCCATGCAATTTTATGTTCCAACTCAACCAGGAGACACTTAAATTATTTTGTAATCATATACAAAATAATAATATCATGGCAATGGGGGCCTCCACCCACCTTCTTTCTTTCATCAAACAGCGAGAATACATAATTAATCACACTTAGACAAACAAAACTACGACGCAAAAAAACAATACATAATTTAACAACAACAGTTGTGTCTTGAGAACAATCAATGTGATAAATTAATTAGTCCTTTCCTCGATCTCTCTATATTTTGACATATCTTGAAGTTATAAACTTACTTCTTTAAAACTCTAAGGTACATCGCCCCCACAAAACTTAACTCTCAATTTATGTTTCCATAGTGTTTTTTTTTTTGTGAAGAATCTTAATACTAATTTATATCTTACTCAGTTTAGCAAATGTGGTTCGATCTCTCCTATTTGATATTTTAATTCTCTTTTTCTTAGATAAATTATTTAGATTTTTAAAAAAATTATTAAGACATCGATTTATATTTTCACGATGATTATTTCTCTAGAATAACAACGGAATTATTTATTTCAAAATTTAAAATTTATAAAGACAAATCTATTTATATCCCACTTAATTAACTAAAGTTACAAACCCCACATGATTAATTCACTTAACTAACTTTTAAGTTGGTAATTGGTTCATACACACAAATTCATAAATTTATAATGAGTGCACTTGATGAGAGTGGCTTAAGGTCTCAATATCTCATCGTAACTTTGTTGAATTAAATATATATTTGTACATTAAAAATAATAATTAACAATAATATCATCTTTTGTTTTTTTTTTTTTTCCCAATTTTGTGTTAAAAACAGTTTGATCATGGACAAGATTTGTTAAGTTGATTGATTAATTTGGAATGGTGTAAATTTGACATAAAAGGCATCTTCATCCAAATGATCATTGGGTGGTTGTCCTTCTTCGATTTCTTATACTTTAAAAAGAAAATAGGTTATCGTTTTTCTAATTACTACCTTATCATCTCATTTTACACCATATAGATTAATTTAGTAATTTATCAAAATAAGAACATTTTTAGACATTTTTAAATATAACAAAATAACTCACCTCCATCTTCCACCCTTCATGATCCTTGTATAAGATAGATGTCTAAGATTGTTGGTAGAACAATTTAAAAAAAAAAATACTTACCTTAATTAGTTCTCTTCTTTATTATTATTTCCTTAATTAAAACATAATTAGTTAGTGGTATTTTTAGTTGTTCCCGTGCATAAAGAAGACCTACTCTATTATTTTGAAAACAACATTTGGAGTTTGAAAATTCAACTTTTGATCATATTGTACAAACACTACAACCTTTTAGTTATAATAATTAAGAGAAAAACACGTTGTTGAAAGCTAAAAGGACACCGTTACAATTCTTATATACATTACACTACATATATATTTGTTACTTTCATATTACATTGGGCATAGTTGAATTTAGGTTGAAAAGAAAGAGTTTAAAGTAAAGTTGAAATAATAGAAAGGAGGATTATATTGGTAAGAAGAGATGTCGACATAAATGGATGTACGTGTATGAATTGGAACCTTGTTTTAAATGTGGTTTAAAAGAGCATAGAGTGTATTGAAATATATAAATGAAGCTAAGATATGATAATGGAAAAATGTAAAATCATAGGATCATAGGAGAAAAGAGAAAGAAAGACAAAAAGAGCCCACTTGAACTGATAGTACATTATGCTGTCTCTGTCCCCTTCACTTCATTTGTCTCTGTGTGTAAAGAAAGAAAGTTTTATGTTTTTCACTCAACCATTTATTTAATGCATTCCCCAGGACCCCTCTCACTACACCATCCAACAAACTTGCTAACTTTTGATATGAAATTTTGAATTTGTCTTTTTTCTTTTCTTTGGTGAAAATGAATTCAACTCCATTCAAAAATATTTCTCTGTGTATCAGGGAGGAAATAACATTACACAGCATTCATTGATCTAAAGTTTTTTTTTTAAAAAAAAAAAAAATTCATCCTACGAACCAAACTAGCTAAAGTCTAACACAAAACATTCCTCACGAAAAATAGAGGAGAACCCTCTACAATCTTTAAGCCAACAAAAGAACAAAAAACGCCATGCACAATTGCCGCATGAGCTAGACAATTCACCGTCTTGTTAGTCTTTACAGAGCACCAGACAATTGAGGAGACATTTGTACCAATGGACAAGTAGTAAATCTCATCAACGAAGGAGCCAAACTCAGTCTAGTCAAAACCTCTATGGATAATTTAAGCAGGTAAGTGAAGGTAAATTTAATATAATTAATATATCATCTAACAACTCCCTTTTTATGAATATGTTAAAACAGTTTGAATGGCGCTTCAAATGATCAAGTATGAGGTTTAGCCACTCGATCATCTAGCAAGATTTAAAAGCAACAACTTCAAAACCTAAATTGTATTCATATATTTATGTTATTTTACGTAATTTATGACTTTGGTATAGAGTTTAGAGAAATGTCAGTTGAATAATGTATAATTATATTCGTAACTTATGTCTTTGGTAGCTTAAGTTTATGAACTTAATTATATGGGCTTGAAGACTTCTTGGACCACACTACTTTGATACCATCGATTGATTCAGTAACTCAAGCTCGCAAAGGAAGTTAAATTGATTTAATTATATATCATCTAATAGTTGACTATATATGAAGTCTCTGATCATACTATCATAGAGACATTTTTGTAATATGAAATTTGACATCGTTTCTTTAATAATAAACTTTTTTTTTCTGCTTATAGACATAGCTAAAACATATTGATATTGAACAAAGTAAGTGTTATTATCAAACTTTTTGTTGAGAATTTTACATGTCGAAAAAACTAAAATAACGCAAACAAGATAAGATGAATTATTTCTTTAGTTGCTAATTTTGAGATTTATCATACTTACTATCAAATATCTCCACGTCAATGCATGGCTGAATGAACCTCTATTAAAGAAAGCCTTTTTCCTCTGCTTTCCATATCCATCTAGGAGACATAGCCTCTGTCCTTCTCAAGAATCATTAGATTCTTCTTCCATTTGTGTCATTTTATTTTTACCTTTTTGGTGTCTCTATTTCCATTATTCATTATTCATTATTTCCATTATCCATGGGAAGAGTTAGCTTGCCACCACCTGTTTGTGATACAAATCTCTCTCAAAGACTATCTTTTGAGAACAACAACAATAATAACAATTACCATCTTCGTGAAGCTTCTTTTTCTTCCTATTTGAACCATGCAGAGAAAGAATTTGTTCGTAAACTTGCTGAATCAACAAGGGATCATCATCGCTCAAATTCCACTAAAACTCAAGAAGATGATGGAGATATTGAAGTTTTTGGAGCAGAGAAATATTTCAATGGAGCCATATTTGAAACCACCCCTAAACCCCTCAAATTCCGCCCCAAAAAGCAACAACAGAAGATGATGAATATCCTTCACACCAACCACCCAAAAACTCCAAGTCTCCGTTCTGAATCCAGTTGGAATAGCCAAAATCCATTGTTGCACAGTAGTACTGTTGTAAGTACAAATTCTAGTTCTTCCAACCCAACAAAGAAGAAGAAGAATTCCTCGCAATTGGCTAAAGACTTTCTTTATAATTGCTATTGCTGGGACAACAAATCGGTGGAATCTATAAATCACAATGCCAAAGGCAAATCAAAGGCAAAGGCAAAGGCAATGCCAAAACAGAAACAACAACAGACCAAAACAGGGATAAATTTTACGTTTCAAAGCTCAATCCCAGCTGAAGCAGCCAAGAAAATGCAAATTCAAGTAGAAGAACAACAAGGGAGAGAATCAATTGAGGTTTTTGGATCTTCTTTAATGGGGAAGCCATCAAATAATCTGGATGCTCTGAACTTGAACAATTTCGAGAAGAAGCTTTCGACGATGACATGGAACGACATCGTTCCAAGAGTGAAGGATTCTTCAAATTCAAATATTTCCACCACTGATAATTCCAATTTAATCTACAACGACGATGTTGAAAGCGATGCAAGTTCGGATCTTTTCGAGATTGAGAGCATAACAAAGAACCCCAATTCGTTTCTCACAAGACAAGTTTCTGATTCAACGGATTATTGTGTGACACCCACTACTTGTTATGCACCGAGTGAGGCTAGCATTGAGTGGAGTGTCGTCACCGCCAGTGCTGCCGATTTCTCCGTCGTGTCGGATTACGATGAACGCCGTCTCTCCATCAACAGCCCTGTCAGAAACGTCACACCTGCCGCTGCTGCCTCCTACATTGAGAGGCGGCGTTCGAATCTTCTAATGGGTTGCAAGAATCAGAAGGCGGTGATGGTGGCCGGAGATAAGTACGGTTCTGCAGCGGAAGTTCACCGGAGTTCGGAGTCGTTCGGAAGAATGACGAGGTTGGAAACTCAGAGGCTTGCTACGAATTCACTTCCTCGTCTGTATTCAACTCAAATCTCTAGTATTTTGTATGTTTAGCTTTCGATTTTGAGTTTATTCGTCCTATGTTGGATTTTTCTTTGCAATTTCATCATCGGGTAATAGAGTTTTAATACGAATCTTTATTCAAATGAATTGAGATAATTAATGTAAAATATTTTCATCGGTATAAAGCGTGAGATATGAAAATTTCTTCACTAATGTTCACTCTTCAATCTTAATATGAAAATAGCACGAATGTTCACCCTTTGTTAACTCAACAACTTAATACGAAAATAGCATAATGCAAAAATTCCAGCAAATAGCCAAATTTAGGAAATAAACGAAAGGGAAGTTAACCAAATATTTGCAAAATTTTGAAACGGTGAAAAATAGCAAAATTTTCAGATTCTATTGATAATAGATATTGATAGTCATTGATATGTTTTCATTAGTGAAGTTGATAAAAAATGATAGAAGTCTATCAATGACTATTAATCCAAAATTTTGTTATAGCTTGTAAATATTTTAATTTGTCTTGCTATTTTTAAAAATACCTATATATATATGTGTATGTATGTATATAGCAAAATTCTCTCTTTCTATATATACATATATACATATATACAACAATGATAAAATATTTACAAAAATAGCAAATGTTAGAAAAAAAAAATTGAAAATGTCAAGTTTGTCTTTAAGTGACTATCACTCATAGCTGATATTAATTTTAACAACGGATAACATATTTCTTAAATTAAAAATTATTATTGATAACATTTGTCAATGATAGCTGCTTATAGAGACTTGTCAATGTTGTTACAGATAACTTTCAATTTGAGAAAATCGGAAGTTAGCACCCCTAATGATGGCAAATAGGAAGTTACAATTAATAGTTGTTATCGGGGATAACAATTGATAATAACTATCCATAATAGATTTTAATTTAAGAAATTAGAAAAAGATAAGTTCAAAATAAATAAATTTTTTAGTCTTTATAGATATTGATAGATTTTTATTAGTGTATAGTTGACACTTAATCATTATCACATCAATTATTTCATTTAGATAATACCGTTATTTTAAAGAAATTAAAGATGATACCAATTAGGACCTTTGCTTTTCAATATTCCACCAAAATTGACAAGATTAGATCTTACATTCTTGCAAATAAAACAATTTCATTTATTATTATAATTTACTGCTTTTCAGGAATGAACTTTTTCTTTTTTTAAAAAAAAAAAAACTTTATGAAAAATTTTAAAGGAATTTATCATCTTTTATGTTTATCTCAAAAGATATTCTTGTAGTCAAATATGGTATTTTTCTATAAAAAGATGCCATCTTTTTCTTCTCTATTCCTCTCTCCTTTTTAATATTCATGATCATCATCCAACTCATTTAATTTTAATCATTAATTTGTCAATGGTACAACTTTAATTCAAAACATTTATTACCAATTATTTGCTTTTATTTTCTCCCCTTGGTACTTCTTTTTGTCATTATGGAATAATGCAGCAACATACAAAAAAAAATCATTAAAAATACAAGAGATGAAGGAAGATACTGTTTTTAATACTCAAAGTATATTATATAAATAAATGTGGGTGATTGTGATTTGTGACTTTGATATTGTTTTAATAATTAGTTTCCTAAAATGAGATGATAGTTGTTGAACATGCAAGCATTTTCAAAATTAGCCCTGAGGTTTTAAATTGATAAAAACCCCTAAAGCCTAAAGGGCATTTCCCTTAATATTTATGATATGGTCTGTGAAGGAATCAAGTTGCTATATATTAATTTGAGAAAAACTTTTGTCAGAAACAAGGAAGTTACATTTCCCAATATATATATATATGGGCATTGCAAATTCCAGATCATATAGAGACATAAGACACCAAAGTATTATATTCCTGCAATTAACTGGCAATAGCTAAAGTCAAGCTGTCTAATGGGATCTGATGTTTGACCGACAGTTATTGCCAAGCTTGCTTAGTTTCAATGAAGCAACTGGGTCCTAAAATATACTGCATTAATATATGCTTATTGTTCAATTCATAAAATTATATCATTTCACTTATATCTTTATTTAAGAAATGATGTCTATTGATCATAACATGTGAAACTGATAAAATGAGCCTAAACTATCCACATGCACATTCTCTCCATAAGTGTCAAATTTTAGATGAAAATCGCTCATCCCCCAAGCCACATAACAATGTTTGGCCTAGATTTGCTTCTTTACCAGATCGGATCAATCTAATTTAGCACAAGAAAGATATACTTCACAATGTCATTAAGTACCGGTTACCCCAATTTGAAAGAGGAAAAAAGTCAAGGGGGTTTTCTGTTCAAAAGGATTAGGTACAAGAAAAGAAAAAAAAATGGAAAATGGTTCAAATCACAACATGATTCAGCTATGGAACTTCGAGGAAATGATAGTAACAAAAGTGTAAGACACAAGAATAGGTGTATGATACAAATTTAGCAGTATGGTGGTTGGCTAACAGGGAGAGAAAAAATTAACACTGACGCAAATAATATATGATTGCTATTTGAACTAATCTTCCTTAACTCGTGCTTCGAAACCACCCCCTGCTCTCTTCTCTAATGAGTAAGGCATATAGGTGCCAAATATTCTATCCCACGTAACAAAAAATGGCTGTGAGAAGTTATACTTACTGCCATATAGCTGGTGGTGAACATCATGATATGCAGAATTGTTTCTGAAGAACACGTGGAAAAGGTTCCCAGGAAGCCATAATCCACAATGGTCATCCACTGTCTTGATGGTGGCAAAGGAAAAGAAAAAGATGGCAACTCGAGGCGACATCCCAGAAACAAGAAAAGATAAAGCCCCGCCGATTGTGTCAAGGAGAAGACCCTCCAACGGATGATTGTATAAAGCTCCAAATGCATAAGGTACAACTAAACGGTGATGCTGGGAATGAACGTGCTTGTACAGAAACTTGTTCTGATGCATGTATCTGTGAATGAAATATTGCCAAGTGTCCAACACCAGCATAGCAACAATAAACTGAACTACAATTGTTAGCCAAGATTTTGGACCTGTAGCAACCTCCCCATCAGTTTCAGTTACCTACATATTAAGAACAAAAGCAGTTGTCAGCATACAGGCAATGACCAAATCAACTTTCTCATTTCAAATCCACTCAGCCAGAGAAAATATAACGTGACAAATAAGAGCTGCCCAATCATTAGCCACGTTATGAATCTAAGTTTTAGTGAATTAATTACACCTCCATTCCATTAGATGCAGGAAAAACTGATAAACAAATGAAACAAGTAATGTTCGGCATGAAAAGAGAAATGATTAGATCCAGCCTATCAGAAATTAATTGCAGGATCTACAGAATAATGCTTAACCAATATAACATTGCAATTTTGGCCCCTTGAAAATAAGTTCTTTAATCCCTTCATTTTCACGAATGTCCAGGTTTTCCACCTCACAAAAACTGACTTCAACAGAACAAACCAATTTTGTTTCTTAATCATATTGAATAATGGCTACATGACATTTACAGCCAGTACTCGAATGGTGAGTAAACAAATATATGTGAAAGAAATCAGACACTGAAAAAGACTGCAGAGACGTGTATTTAAGAAATGTGGCCCAATATGCTTCACTATTGAAACTCATATTAAGGACAGCAGAACCCATAAAAATATGCTATCAATGTGGAAAGTTACAATTGAAGCACAGCTGAGTAATCTCAGATGTAGACCAGGAATATGGGGGGAAAGAGATCGAGACTTATGCACCAATCACTGCTAGTTGCAGTAGTGTAAATCTGGTGGCATCCATCCTGAGACAGCTCAAGGATTAATTTTCATTTGAGATGAAAGTAAACAAAAGTTTCCTAAGAAACCAGTGGAAAGACATGTTCTTTCAATAGAAGATGCTTATACACACGAATAACTAATCAAAACTAAAATACAGTGACATTTTGGGATACTACTTTTCTCTCTTTATTAACTCTTTATTTTGCAGGGGAGACAAGAATTTTGAAGCAGAGTGGTTCAAGAATCACGGATGAAAATTTTTCATGGAAAGTAACCCAACCAGGTGAAATAAGTGATTCAGCGCTAACAAAATGAATCTTCAGAAGAAAAAAATATTGATCGATCTTGGTCGGCAAGACTAGGTAGTGCAAAGGTCCAACACTCCACAGCTGATGCTGGTAATATAGCTCATAAAATTTAACAAGAACCAAGCAAGTCAACCAGTAATAAATTTTGCAGTACTAATCAGTAATCACTAGTATAATTACTTCTCAACAAGCAGTCCAGACTTAATGCTGTATTTAGTGTCCACAAAACCATGAGAACTACAAGCAAGTGGGGGACCGGGCAGAGATAAAATTCGCATCAAGTGATTCTTACACTTTCCATATAACTCATTGCCACCTCTTTCAACTATTAATACCCTATTGATATTTGATCCCGACTTCATACAAAGGTTGACAAAGTCACAAAGTATGATGAAAAGCACACACTCATAGAAATTAATGAACTTTAGTGGATATTATTCAATGCATACCTTAAACAAGAGGATTGCAACGATTGCCTGAATAATTTGTTGAAGGAAAACGCCTCTAACCACAGTGCTTTTAGACACTAAGTTCTTCTCCAGCTCATCTTTCTTAGAGTGTAACCGGTAGTTCTCAAATGAGCCAAGAAGAATGTAAAGCCCAGAATATAGCCAATAAACCACAATTGGTACAAAAGTACCCAAAATTTGATCAGAGATTACAATACCCATCTTGGAAAAGGAACTAGAAAAGATCAAATACTAAACCCCAAAAGCAGCCGGAATTGCATTAGGAACCAAAAACCCAAATGTCAGCTCACGTACAGTTTTCCGGCAGGTTAAGAAAGAGCAGGAAGGGAATCCCAAATCCAATTCCTATGATGGGAAAGGAGAACAAGGGATCACCTTCCTACACTAGCGTTTCTACAAGAAGGAAAAGAAACGAAACAAACTAACACCCAGAAATCAAAATCAACGAAAGAAGAGGAAAATGAAAAAGGATTCGAGCTAGGGTTTACAGAGAAAACAAAGAAAAATCTGTGGGAGTGGTACGAATCATGGAAGAGAGAGTATGGAGATCGAAAAGAATCAAACTACGTCGTTTTTTTTTTAAAGAAAAAAAAATAATTATTCCCTTTCCAACGATGAAAATGTCATCGTGGAGAAGAAAAGGTTTGATTCGGAGGTCGTCATACACGTGGCAACCTCCCAAAGAGTCAAAACAAGGCCTAGCCTGATGTAGGGCTGTGATTGAATACTACATAACTCAAACCGAACCGAACCGAATCATTATTTACAAACCTATTGTGGTTCTGGTTTTGACTAACCAACGGCTCGGTCCAGTGTTTTTTCCGGTTGGGTGTGACGCATAGTTTTGAAGCAAACGTGGCGGTATGCGTTGAATGGACGCACTTGCTGGGGTCTCCTATATAAACCGGCCGCGGCCTTCAGAAACTTCCACAGCAACGGTGAAGTTTCGTATTTCTACTTTTAGTTATTATTTTTGTAAACAATAATATTTGTCTTCTCTTTGATTGTTGATTGTTTTCAAATCATTCTTCGTTATCTTCTTCTAATGTTGTAGGAGATTTTTGGGTTTTGGTTAAAATGTCGGCAGATTTCTCTACAGAGCGTGCTCTGTTCGGGGGAGCTATAGTTAGCACATTCCCTCTTAGATTCCAGGTTTGTCTTCTTTAATTGTGATTCTGTCTCTTTCTTTTTTGTTGTATCACTTTTTGTATCTTTATTTAATTCTTTAAATTTATATAACTCCAGGATGTGAGCAACGTTCGACAAGTTCCTGATCATCAGGTTGGTAGGCATTTGATGCTTCTATGAAGATAGTTAAGGTTATTTTTTAGTTAAAGCTACTGAGTTTGGAAAGTTGCTAATGTTTTTTTCCCCCTTCTTTTTTGAATATGTTTGTGGCGGATTTATAGGAAGTGTTTGTGGATCCATCTCGGGATGAAAGCTTGATCTTTGAGCTTCTAGATTTTAAGCATGATGTTGGTGACAATGGAAGTGCTGTTTGGTTCCTTCAAGACCTTGCGACTGAGCAGGATGCTGAGGGAAGCGTGGTAAATCTTACTTTTACTTTATGATATACATTTTCTCATCTTGCTTACTGCCTGCTCTCTCTCTGCTGTCAGTTTAACATCCAAGTATTAACTAGTAAGCAACAATTTGAGATTGGTTTGCTTGTTTTGGCCATTAAGTACTTAGTTAGAGAGTGTGTGTTATTTTATGGGGGTGATCAGAGATGTTTGAAGAAGTAATTATTTATCTAGTAATATCAGTTTCACTCATCACAAAGAATCTTCCATCTTTCTTCTTTTACAAACTTTGGAAATATGAGAAACAAGACCCTGTGTGTGGATAGTGTAGTCTTCTAAGTTTAATTTCAAGAGATTGATGTCACATTTTATGCAGTCAGATGTTATGGGCTAACTCAAAGCACAGTCATGTTATGTTAGTATTTTGCCTTCTGTTCCAATTAGTTTTTATCTATAAATAAATGTTTGCTTCATTGTTTCATCTTCTTGCAATCCGCACCATCACATTGTCTAATGATACTCTGAACTTGAGCTGTTGATGTAATTTTGTGGAATCATGTCGTTTGTTTTACTTATCATGCAATACTTCATCAGGTGATTGAGCAATCTGGGGTGATCGAGGCACCTGAACTGTGTTATGGAAATATACCTTCTGTAGCTACAACTGCCGTTGGCCAAATGGTATGTGCTGGTTTATCAATTACATGGCTGGTTGGATATTTTAGCTTCAAAACACATCCTTCTTTTCATTTTACTTTATTTAGTAATTTTTTCATTTATCGTACCATTTTTGTTTATAATACTAAGTTTACTTCCTCTAGAAAATTTGCATGCTTGCTATTGTTTAACATAGCCTTCAACTCCAACCATTAGCAATTAAATTAGAGATGTCATGTTACTTTGAATTTGTTCTAATTTTAGAAATTTGGCCTTTTTGTATGTCTTGGGTTAGCTACTTCGGATTTAGTTTGTTCTGTTTTTATATGCATTGTGTGCATCACTATATTTAGAACTGTTCAGCTGAGACGCATATCTCATGAACAAAATGAAAGACAGAAGTAGAGTCACATGCCCGATGCCTCTCTATTATAATTACAAAGTTAATAACAATAACAGTGTACTAACAAAAGGATGACATTGATTGGTACTACTGTTTCACTTAACTGACACAAATCTCTATAGCAAATTCTTTCTTAGTCATGCTCAAAGTGATGCCAGGATTACTAATCAATTTCGTTGTTTCTACTTTTTGTTATATCTGGCATGTTTCTTTGGTTTAAATTTGTTGGTTTGGATGCATCTGCTAAATGTACTAGGCCTGTCAAGACTTTGTTTTTATTTTATTCATGAGGATCATTGAAGTCAATTGAACTTCGACTTTTCCAAGAATTTTTTTCCAGTTTTCATGCACAATTGTTGGCAGTTGTTATGGTTGCTAACTGCCATGACTTTGTCACGCTTTTTCTTCCCTTTTTTTAAATGGGACTTGTTTCTGTCCGTTTAGGCAATTTCAAAGGGCCGGCAAGGAAGAGAAGCTCAAAATATTGTCAGGGTAACCTCTCTTATTTTCTTTACCCTAGTGTGGTGGTTCCCAATGCCTTGTAGGATTAAAATCTGTTTATTACTTTATGCAGGTTTATTTGGCAAATCTACGACTTAAGGGAGTTGGTACAGATGTGCTAATCTCTGCATATGAACCCATTGTCATAAAGTGAGTAATTACTCTCAAATAAAAGGAAACAAACAATTAGTAGAATTCTAAGTGAAATAGTTAGTTAAGTCATAGTCTACTCTACTTAGATGCATGATATTACTATTGACATCACCACTCCGTCACCTACTCCCTTGACAAACTTATTTAAGGGGCTCACATTCCCCTCACTACAAAAAATACCCTCCATGATACCACAAATTTTACCTGGTCCTCATGTTTGTTCCTTCTTGTGTTTTTTCCTATCACTGCCCCTTGCCCACACTTTCACTTTGGCCAACCACAACTGTGAAATATAAAATAGTGTGTCAGGAACTTCCTGGTGATAGGCATCCTTACCAACTCTCTTAGATATAGGATTTAGGACCGTACTAATGTAAGATGTGTGTTTTCATTCCCCTTATTGCCACTGGCCTGTCTGTGAAATATGAACAAATATACAAGTTCATCGATTGTTTTACATTGCTAGCTCTCTTCATACAGTCTACTTGAATGAGTAATTCATATTACTCATATCACTCCAGATGTACACTCCCGTAATAGGGTCAACTGTCCTCACTACAATGATCTACCAGGCGGATAACTAATTTGAAAGCTAAATAACTAATTATTACCCTCTGTTTTCCTTCTTGTACATGAAGCATATGGAGAATCTTACTTGTTCAATTTGAATTTTTTTGCGTGTTCTTAATTTTAAATTTAGGATTAGTTACCATCTGTCATATTGCCTATAATCATAGCTCAAGCTGTTTTGCTTTACATCATAGAATAATGCATACAACGCTTTCTTCTTTACAATGTTGATTGGTTTCCTTTACACCAGGGTTAACAGCCAAATTGAACTGTTATGGTCTAGTATAAGAAAACATGATACTGAGAAACTCAAGAACGTAGAGATGCATCCCGAAAGGATGATCAACTGTCTCAATCATTTGTAGGGTGATAAGGGCCCAAACAGAACCATCCATTTTACTAGGCTAACTTGGCTAAGTTACATTTTTATATCTGGCCCAGTCTGAAGCAAAGCCCATTTTCTTACGTCTTCATAAATTACAACCCAAATAGGATTCAAACGTGCAGCTAGCATAGCATATCTTTCTTCTTGTACCTGTCACTTACAACACTATTGCTTATAATTGTGCTACATTGCTGTGGTTGCAGTCCTTTGAGCGAAAGTGCTAGCTCTGTCGGCTCTGGTTTGGCCACTCCTGCCTCACACTCAGGTTACATTCCAATGCCTGAGGTATTCAAGCTTGCAGTCTCTAGCTTTAAAGTCTGTGACTGGAGCCTTTTTGGCGCACCTGCCTAATCTAGGAGATAGGATCAGCGTTTGTTCGTTATTATTTCATTAGTATGTTATGTTACATTGGCAATGTTCCCTGCTGCTCTCTTGAGTTAGAAATCGTTTGTAGAGGTTTTAGAGCTGTTCGTTGTTGTTGGGTGTTGATTTTTAATCAACGGAAAAGTTGAAGATATGAAGTAATAGCATATGTAAATGGTAGAAGTGCCCTTTAAGGTGGACAAAATAGAACAAGTATTAGCTGTTTGTAGTAGGACCCCATATTTTTGCATCAGTCAATCACGTGGCAAACAAAAGGTTTGAACATTAAACCGTGACTGACTGGCCATATTATGTAGTCTAGTTTTTGTTTTCACACATGCAATGGTGACCTTTTCTTGGTGGGGGAAAAAAGAGAGAAAGAAATTATTGGTGGGCGTTTTACATCAAATTATTGTCTAATCTTCTAATAATTGCGGAAGGCACAACTACTACCCTCTTTGAAATTACCTTTTTTCTGATTGGTTTTTTTTTTAAAGTTTTTTTTAGATAAGAATCTTGACTTTTGATGACCAGTTTTATATAATTTAATTGATGTTTTATTTATATATCATTAGTTGGAATACTTTTCTTAGAAATGGAATAAGCAAAAGATTAGATTAGAGAGAGAATGAAAGTTTAGAAAGGCATAATTGTTATGATTACAGCACTTATCAGCACCTTCATGGGAAGAGAGAAAGTGAGGTGGCAATGTGAGTTTTTGTTTTTTTGAAGTTTTTGATAAAGTCACTTTGAGTTATGGATGAAAAAAAGGGAGAAGAAGAGTCCTGGTCCAGGACGACATTCCATTTAAAGCGGGAGATGGGAGATGGGGCCAATGCCAATTTGCCAACAGGGTTCGATTAGTCGAATTAGAACTGTAGCCATGTGGGTTGCCCCTCCCTTACAAGTCCGTTCATGGCTCCGTTCTCTCCAACTCCACTTTTTGAGCTCCCTTTCCTCGGACAGTTTTTGTAACAACCAATTCAGTGTGTTAAGTAAAAGAGTGGCAGAGCGGAGATCAAATCAGCAACCTTCGTATAGTATATTATGCAGCATGGTCTGGTTTTAGTTAAAGAGTGAAAGACAGTATTTCATGTGCTTCATTGTCTGAATTTGAGGTTTCTTTTGAGGCCAGAGTTAATAAAACAACTGAATTTAACAGTTTGAACTCAAATATTGTTGAGTAAATATGGAGATTAAATTGGAGTAAATAAAACTTTTTCCTTCGACCTCTGTGACATTCACACAATGCTTAGAGGGATGTGGATCAACCATAGATTTATTTTGTGGGAGAGATTTGTTCAGATGTTCGCAAGACAAAACTGATTAAGCAAACTATACACTCTAACTCTCAAATTAGTCTTGAGTTTGTGAGTAACCGGATAATAAAAAATGGTAAAGTATTTTTGCATACTTTCGACCAGTGGCTTTGGTCTTTTCCATTAAGTAGTTTAGTGTAATTGTCGTTCAGATTCATAATTGTCTCTACTAATCTTATGAAACCTTTGATTTAATTGAATGGATGGTCACACCATTATTACTGTGTTGGATGCTTTAGTGCATCATCTATCCAAATTCTCAACATCATGGTCAACGTCAATTGTTCTGAGGTCTTTCATAGGTCCTTTGAACTTCTTTAGGTTCTCCCGGTGGATCTTATGAGCTCTCCTAAGCTCTCTCCATGACTTCTCTAGGATTAGGTCCTTCTAAGCCTGACTTCTCTAAGCTTAAAGCCTTCGTGGACTTTTTTAGGCTCAAGTCCTCCTAGACTCTCCATGTATGAGCTTCTCTAGGCTTCGGTCCTCTTAGACTTCTTATTCCGAGAAAGCCCTTTTAGGCTCCTTATGCCCTCATACCTAGGCGCCTTCAAGCTCTCCTAGGCTTCTCTAGGCTCATGCTCTTTGAGCTTTCTTTTAAGCCTACCTTTTAGCTTTCTTAAACTAACTCTAGGCTCTTGTGAGCTTTTTTAGGTTCCTTGAGCTCTCTTGGGCTTGTTTTTTTATTCTCATTGTTGTTCTAGGATCCTCTATCTATTGAAGTAATTAGAGAGATAAAAGTCGAGAGATATGTTTGAAGGTGAAAGAAATGAAAATTCAAAAAAGGAAAAAAAAAATTGTTCAACTAAACACCATAGAAGTAAGGTCTGGACTCTCCTTTAGCAAGATTACTTACTCTTCCATTTGGTATGGTCAAATAAGGTTATTTATAGATCATTCCTCTAAGAATCATTTCTAGTTACATGTAACATCACAATTCTAGTTCAACTCAGTTTCTTGCTAATCGTTATATATTCACCAGTTCAGTTGGTCAACTTAAATCTCGAGGCATTGACATTTCCTTTCTAGGACATACGCGTTCCATTGTGCTTCCTCTTGATATCCTATGAGTTTGGATCTGTTCATAGACTTTAGACCTTGCCTTGGACAACCCTCTACCTATATCGGTCGATCCCTATATGTTTTTAAGCTATTAAATTTTATACATTATTTTTCAGAAAATATTAAATTTAAACGTTTACCTAACATTCGTTTTTTTTAATCAAATATTAGAAATCTAAGTGAGAAACTCGCCTTTTGAGTTCAATTTATGAAAGGTCAATTTAGTCACTCTCCCATCTACATTTTCTTAATCATCTTTCTTTCAAAGTCGTCTTTGATTTTTCTTTTTCTTTTAAAGCAAGTCATATCTAAAATTTATCTTAAATAAGTTAATCAATACACTTGAATAATTTTATATGGTCTCCTATTTCATATTGGGATGGCAATGCATAAATATATTTAGTACTAAGCCAACTACATACATACATACATGTACATGTACATGTCGTACTCAACCATCCATGTAATGAATGAATGGTAATTAACAATTCAAAGTCAAATATAAAATAGTATGATATAATTTGTTCTTTTTAGATTACTTGAGAGAGTCTAATCGAAAGAGAGATTCTTAAAACCTCAATTTAATTAATATTAGCTTTTGTTTATAATTGACCTAATTAGTACTAATTCATCTTTAATTTTCTTTTTTCCCCTTTTGACGATGATGATGGAGTAAAGTTTTAATTTATTAATATTCTTTTAACACTCTATGACTCTCTGTATAGTCCATGACTTGAAATGTTATGTTTGAAACTGGTTAGGAAAGTCTAAAATCGTTTTCAAAAAAGTGTAAGTAATTTTTGTTGAGATGATTAAACCACAATCATTCCCAAAATGTCTATTAGCACATCCTTGTTTTGCTCCTTTGTTTTTTTAAAATCGAACCTATTTTTTTACCTTCTTATCATTGTTCACATCAATCTTAGATAGAAGAGTTGCATTCTCCCAAATTTCAAAAACAAAATTTGTTTTCTTTTAGTTTAAAAATCTAACCTGGTTTTTGAAAAACATGAATAAAAGTAGATAATTAAATATGGGATTGATGCTTTTTCAAAAATGAAAAACCGAGCGTTAGCTATTCATAGAACCAATTTCTTTTTATTTAAATCCTCTAGAGATGATAGCTGTGGTTTGTGATTAAATATTTAATAATATATAATTTAAATATTATAATATAAGTAGTTGTAATGGCACTAAACAATTGCTTCCACGTCCAACTCTCTTTCTTTGTTATCTACATTCTATTCATAGTTTAAAAAATTAACCTGATTTTTTTTTTTTAAAAAAGTAGCTTTTAAAAAGTTGTTTTTTACTTTTAAAATTTGGTTAAGATTAATTGAACCGTGGTAATTTTAAAAACAACATGAATTCTATCTCTATGAATAGGGAGATAGGAAAAAAATAATGCATATAGTAATGGAGATAAGAATTTTTTGTTGTAATGGGTTCTTTCCTTTTTTTTTCATTCCTATTTTTCTTTATGAGAAAAAGAGTACTTATTAAATAAGAGATTATTTTGTTTTCGATAGTCATTTATAGGCGCTTATATCCTGGATCGGAATCATGGGAAGTATACCTATTCATTTCTCCAAACTTAAAGCGATGTAGGTTATTGTAAAACATTAAAAAGAAAACATCCTTAATTTAAAAAGAAAGAAAAAAAACAAAAACCAAAAATATTCTCAAACAGCCTTAGTAACCCAACAATTCAAAGAATTACTTTTTAAACAAATTGAAGAACCAAAATATAAATATAACTATATAAAATCCCAATTTTACAAAATTAATTGCACCTGCTTTTCTTTTCTTTTTCTTTTTTTTTTCCTTCTAAAATTAATATTTGAATCGTCACTCCCAAGTGTTAAAAAATATAAGAGTAATTAATAATGAAATTTGAAGTTAGAAATAAATCCAGCCTATAAATAGTTGACAACACAATTAATGAAATTTGTTAGATAGTGGAAAGTCAATTTCATAAACCATTGAAGATATATTTGTATATATATATATATATAGATATGAGTTTGCATGGTGCTGCTTCGAACACACCTTTACTACTAAAACGATTTTTCCTTCAACAATTTTCTTCGTTTGTTCCTTAGTCTATTTTTGCTTCTTCCCAAGTTGACATTAATTTTCATTCACACACACACTTATTTATATTCATTTCACCATTTGAATTATTATTATTATTATTATTATTATTATATATATATTAAAAAACGATAGTTTCCTCGAAAAATCTCAAACTTAATTATTGGACCAAAAAAATCTTATCTCGAAACCCTCTATTTATTATATAACATTGTAGAAACTATTCAAAGAAACGTATAGTTCACTGTAATTCCATTTTTTTCAAATTTATATAAATAAAGAAGAAATCAAATCTCAAACCTCACATATAAAATTCAATCAGAACATAATCAGTTTGCTAAAAGGTGAAGTCATGGTGGAGAAACTATTAGGTTAAAGAGAAAATAGGTTGGATATATCACACCCACTGCTGGCTCAATGTGGATTTAGATGCAATGAAAGTCATTAATTTTATTCATAGAAAGAGGATATCTCGTTAACTAAGATTAGAGTTGTGTTATTTTTCCAGCTAATATATATATTCACACTCCTGCTTACGGGTGAAACAAATTTGCAACACATTTGGCATCCTTAGATTAAGAATTTTTTTTCTCTATAATATTCTCTCTTTGATTGCAATGAGAAGATTAAGGAGTAGTTGGTTGTGTGGTATTTATTGTTTAATTTGTTATTGTTTTATTAAAATAATAAAAATGACAATAATAATATTTGACTATATATACATAAATTAAGTATCTATTTTCACATTGACTTATTATTTATGTAAATTAGAAAGTAGAAAGAGAAAGGTGTTTGAAAATTTCCTTTGAATTTTCTCAACTACAAAAAGATCATACCATCACCGGCGAAGGTTCGTCGGCTGCAACCGGCGCCACAAATATTCAACATTTATATTTATTTTTTTTAAATAAGAGGGAAATTAGACAATAAAATACAATATATATATATATATATTATGTAGTGAATTAAATTAATGAAAGAATGATGTTGATATCCATAAAGAAAAAGAAAAAGAAAAGGAGAGAAAATTTAAAAAAAATAAAAAATAAAATAAAAAAGGTGTGAATCTCTTTACGTTTGTGGCCCTCGTTGGGTGCCAGGCTGTCATTCCAATTTGTGTCATAATAATATTAATATAAATATAAGAAAGCAATAATAATCATAAGCTAAATATTCTGCTAATCATAGTAACGAATTTCTAAACTGATACATAACTATCCTTTCATATTTAAATACTCCTACAAAACAAGAAATTAGAACACAAAGATTTTGGATTTTCTTATATAAATAGAAATAAATAAATAAATAAATAAAAAGATTGGAAAGAGTTAATGGAATTGACTAAAAACAGTACGAAAAATGATATATTTATGGCCTGTTAACCACCAACATTCCCACAAAATTTTAATTGTAAATAATAGAGAAAAACATTAAGTTATTTTATTTTTATTTATGGTGATGCATTTATATAATGCATATGTCAGGTAAGCCATCGTGTTCAACATATTTAGATTTGCAACATGGCACGTGATTTTCTTCCAACTTCAATTTTCATCTTATAAGCGTAATTCTAATCCACACATCAAACACTCTATTTCCCAACTCTCTCCATTTCTCTCTTCCCTCTCAACTTTACTATTACACATTATTATTATTATTATTATTATTATTATTATTATTATTATTATTATCATCATCATCATGTCTCTTTCCCTTTTTATTTTCTTATTTCTAAACTCTCTATAGGATGCTATAGTAGAAGAAACAAGAAGTTATTAAACCTATCATATAAGAAGTTTAAGAGAGTGTTTAAGACGTTGAGTTTGTTGTTGTATTTGTAATATGTGTTTGGGTGCAAACAATTTTAGAACGAGCTAATAATAGTTTATGATACTTGAGGTTGTGTAGATGATTTTAGCATGAACAGAAAATAATAAATAGTATATAATAAAGAATATATGGAAAAGAGGATTGGTAGGACATAATAAGCACTATAATGAATAACAAAGTGGAATTATAATAGTAATTTTATAGTTAATGGTAAGTTATAATAGTTTAAAATACCAACTATTATAATTAAATCTCAAACATGAAATAAGGTTAACACATTCGAAGTTGTGTCACAAATATACCCTTAAAAACTTTTGGGAAAGATGTATGTTTTTTAGATCCAAGTTTGATGGTTTAACTTTTACCATTGAAAGTATGTTAATCCTACCTACTTTTAGTTAATTATTAAAAAAAACATCCAATTTGAGAATATAATTAAAACTTAACACACCATACTTTATAGGTATTTTTTTTTTCATTTGACCTTTTTTTCCCTAATTGTAACATTCTCTCCCAAAGTAAACTTTAGAATAGGGTATAATGAAAAAATTCAATGACGACTACCAAATTAATTATCAAACTTTTTCCCTAGCTAAAATTTATAAAGATCAAGTATCATAAATCTGAATGAATTGAAATTTGTATACCACTAGAGAGAGACTATAACGAATATCAATTCCTGAAATTGATATAAAAATAAAAATTAAGAATTAAGAAGAAGAAGAAAAATGAAATGATGTGTAGCAGAAGGGCAGCTTTATGAAAAAAGGGGAAAAAAAGAAAAAAAGAAAAAAAGAAACGTCTTCTCAACCACGATTCTAAAAATAAATATATGAAAGAGGAGGTAGATGGTTATTTCAGAGACAACATGATTGTGATGAGTCCTTTTTAGGTTTGTATCCATAGCCAACGTGATTATGTCTTTGCCTATAGTGACAATGCATGAGACAAAGCCTTTTCCTATTACCTCACCCCTAATTGGTTATATATACGCATATGAGTTTTAAATATTTTATAACCCTAAGTTTTTTGCATTTCTAGCCACATTAATTAATTAACACAGTTAATTAGTTAGTACAAAACAAAAATGAAACAAACCCCTTTGCTTATCAACTTAATTTATGTGGGCTTATCAATTTGTACTTCCTTATATATCTTGCTTAGCTTAATAATAATGGAAATATTGTTCCTTTATTAATCTCTTATATATGATTAGTTGTGTAAACTTGACTCCAAAATTAATAATAAACCACTCATCATTGGGTTGGGGGGCACATGATTAATTAATTGCTAGTTGTTGGAATGTTATATTACCAATGTCACTTCATCATCTATCTTTCTCTCTCGTTTAGCTCTTTTATATGTGTCTCCTTTTTAACTTACATTTGAGAATATTAGGCACATGGGACTTTGCCTTCTCTATGTTGGGAGTTGGATCGCATTTTGGGTCATTTCTAACACACACACAATGAGACTTTTTCCCCTTTTTTTTCCTTTTAAACATCATTTTAAATTCATTGGAATCTTGGTAGGATACATTTTCTTGAGATTGGTTTTGGACTAAAGGGCATAGTTAACATCAACCAAAGAATAAAAACGACAAAACCAAAATAAATAACACCTTACGACCAAATTAGCCTAGAAAAAGGGGTTTCACCTAAGCTAATATGCATGCTCAACCTTGCCTAAAGTTGAAAGTTTAAACAATGAGAATCACCCGACGAGTACTTAAAATGGGTCTCTAAGAAAACAAGACAAATGTACCCCTCACAAGAACTAACCTAATGAGTTGAAGGATGATATCAATCCAATTTTGAAAATTCAATTGGAATGACTTTACAATATCTCTACCCCTATAAATACACCATGATAGTTTCATAAGAGCTTGTTTAATTAGCAAGCACCATGCCAATATACAAATCTTGCTATTTTTGTAAAACACATTCTTATTAAATTACAAATTTATTATGATCAATGTCACCTGAGATCGTGTACATTTGTCATAACTCTCACTCATGTTTGAATCTTGACTAGTATTCCAATGGGCTCATATATGTTATCAAATAATGCAAACTAAAAAAGTTTTAATAATGTTTCTGTATAGTATTGAAAATATTATATATATATATATAATGTCATGATCAGATCTAAGCAAAGATAGTATTTGAATAAATTTAAAAATGAAAAAGCTGATGATGAAACTGAAGAAATTCAAAGGTATATATATATATATATATAGTGAGAAGTGAGAAGAATATTATATTTGTTATGATTCCCACACATCCCCATATCCAAAGCTGCAAATCAAAATGGCATACTAAAAATATGTGTTAGTGAGGAAAAAAGAAAAGAGAAGAAGCGTTCTGCCCAAGAACTGTGCTGACTTTGGTATAATTTTTTCAAACAAAAACATATATTATTGATTAATCAAACATAAATAACACAAGAATCAAAATTGAAAAAGTAATGCACCTTCATTGAAAAGGTAAAGTAATAAAAACTTAACATTTTGCACGTAAAGCATTGAAGATATTTTTTAGGACCACATAACAATAACTTCCTCACACAGTGCCTCGCTTGCAAAGATAAAGACTTATATATATATATATAATTTAATGAAATATTTCTCAAACAAACAATAATGATTAAGGCTTCATTAATTTTGTCGAATGGATCAAAATAGGAATTAATTAATTGAAAACTATAAATAGTTATAACAAATAAATAAATAAAAAGTACAGATGAAAACAGTGGAGAGACTGGAAAAAAACCCCTTTGAATCACTG
Organism: Cucumis hystrix; assembly: GCA_025688845.1. Classification (NCBI taxonomy): domain Eukaryota; kingdom Viridiplantae; phylum Streptophyta; class Magnoliopsida; order Cucurbitales; family Cucurbitaceae; genus Cucumis; species Cucumis hystrix. The sequence continues at coordinate 15,401,464 of CM046892.1, read as the reverse complement.
AAAAAGGAGAAGGCAAATTGGATGGTGGAGAGATGGCTGAGGGGAAAAAAAAGGCCACTTTGGGGTATGGATTATTAAAAGTAAAAGAGAAATTTGAGCAAGAGAGAGCTATAGGATTATCCTGTCCCATCCCCTTTTGATTCTACTGCATGCACTTTGTTTGATTCCCCTTACAATGTTACTGCCACTTGTTTAATCTATATGAATTTATATCAATTATATATACTCCCCTAAAATACTTTACATCAACTTAAAAGCTTTTAGATTTAGTTGTCATTCATTCGTATTTCAATTATGTTCGATAGACTAATACAACCTAAAATTGAAAAGCAATAATCTCTCTCATTCAAAATTTTAATCATGAACTATACATTTCTCTCTCGGTTCTTTAAAACAAATCACTTTTATTAAAAGTGATGTGTTTTTAACTTCACATCTTAATTGATAGAAGAAGAGAATTTAGGAGGAGCTAGCCAGCCATAATAACTTTAATTAACAGCTAGCTTTTTAATTAATATTAATAATATACTTCATTTCACTTCACATGTTTTTTCCTTTAAATTAAACTCACCAAAATTGAGTAGTGAGTAAGTAAGTAAGTAAGTTGATGACACATTTATGTTTGACGGTGGGAGTAAAACAAAAGAGAGTTAAAAAGAAAAGACTTTCAATTAGGGGGAGTGTGAGATGTGTTTTGGGGATCAGGAAAAGGAAGAGGGCAAGAGGGGGAATTTCGAGAAAGCTGAAGCCCTTGAGAGGCAAAGGGAAAAGGGGAAAAGGGTATAGAACGCAAATTTCATCAATGATGATAGGAATGATATGGGAGCCACATGCATCATGTTTATTTTTATTTTATTTTATTTTATAATTTCTATAATTTCTATAATTTCTATAATTCATGATCTTCCTTTTACTACTCAGTCCCTCTCTATTATTATTATTTTTTGACTTGGCTGTTTGGGACCTACCCCACCCCACTCTATATCTTTATGCCTTCAAATTAACATCTAGCAATAAAAATAAAACTTTTAAACAAACACACATATACCTAATCCCTCTAATCTTTTCCAATTACACAAACAACTAAAACAAAGAAGAAGAAAAAAAAAGTCCACATATATTCAGACAAAACCCTAATTTCAGACCTTTCTTTTTTATAAAAAAGAAAAAGATAAATTCTTTGTTTTGGGTTATTGAGAAAAATCCCACTCATTATTTTTGTTGCTTAAAGCTTGCCCACTTCTTCCTCTTATCTTGTGTGTGTGTGTGTGGATATGAAAAGGAGAAAAGTTTAGAGAGACAGAGAGGTAATGGCAACTCTCATCTGAAAGGAAATTCCATATATATGAGAGAGAGAAGAAAGAGACCCACTATGTGATACAATCCAAGGGTCAGCTACTACAGATTATGTACTACTACTAGCAAATCAACAAAAAAAAAAAAAAAAGGGAAAAAAAAAAAAGACAAAAGATTGTGTCTACACATATGATCATGGATGGTGAAAATGGGATCCGAAGACCTAATTTTCCATTACAATTGTTGGAGAAGAAAAAGGAAGAAGAAGAACAACAACAACAACACCCATGTTCCTCCTCCGCAAACAACGGAGGAACAAAAACAACAACGACAATAACAACAACTCCAAATTCAAATCTTCAATCTTCTTCTTCACCTAAGAAGCCACCTCCCAAAAGAGCCACCACCAAAGACCGTCACACCAAAGTCGATGGCCGTGGTCGTCGGATTCGGATGCCTGCTCTTTGTGCTGCTAGGGTTTTTCAACTCACTCGAGAGCTTGGTCACAAGTCCGACGGTGAAACTATTGAGTGGCTTCTACAACAGGCTGAGCCTGCCGTTATCGCTGCGACTGGTACTGGTACTATTCCAGCTAATTTTACTTCACTTAATATCTCTCTTCGTAGCTCTGGCTCCACTATCTCCGCTCCTTCTCATCTTCGGACGAGCTATTTCAGTCCCACCCAATTCGCCGTTAGAACGAGATCGGATCTTTGGGATAGAACCAACAATCATAATCATAATCTCGTTGATGATTCGTCTACATTCTTGAATTTCAATTCTTCTAATTACGTGAACGTGTTCAAGCAAGATCAAGGTGGGATTGATGTAGTCGAGACGGGGAAAAAACGGCGGTCGGAGCAATCGGAAACGTCGTCAGAGAACTATATGGTTCAAACGAGTACCGGTTCAATTCCGGCGAGTCAAAGCAGTCAATTGCCGGCGACATTTTGGATGGTGACGAATCCCACCAATCAAGGGAGTGATCAGATGTGGACATTTCCGTCGGTGGGAAACAGCAGTATGTTAAGAGGGGCGGGTGGCGGTGGTGGTGGTGGCGGAGGGTTTCATTTCATGAATCTGCCACCACCAATGGCACTTTTGCCAAGTGGGCAACAGTTGGGGACAGGGATCGGAGGTGGTGGTGGTGGTCCGGCGACGGACAGCCACTTGGGGATGTTGGCGGCTCTAAGTGCTTATAGAACAACGATGCCGGGATTGTCAGTATCAGAATCTCCGACAAGAGGAGTCGGCGGCGTTACTTCTAATAATCCTGATCAATCATAGACCCAACAAAGCACATCTCAACAATCTGTATGCTTTGCTGCTTTTCCAATCCTAATATTATACTCTCTTTTTTTTTTCTACTCATTCATTTTCTCACTAAATATAGATATCATATTAAATATGAGTTATGCAATTTTACCACAATAGGATTTAGAGGTATGTATTGAGAAGAGAAGAAGAAGAAGAAAAGTGTGATTTTATATATATATTTTTTATTGCGGTTTGTGTATTGAGTTTCCATTTTAAACTGCAATTTTTTTTAGTGTTATATAGTAGCAGCGATGGATTTGGTAAGTAATTAAAGCTTTTGAGAAGCAAAAAACATGAAGAAAGGCTTGGGTTTGGCTTTGTATTTTCCCTCAAGTGAGTGAGCCAGCAGTGCAACTGGCCATGTTTTTCAACATTATATATAAATGAATGTCAATGAACTTGCATTGCTTTCAGTTTTTTAATTTTCTATATATATACCTATACATATATATGATTTGGGTTGCTAACATCAAAGTGAATATTTGAATAAGATGTAAACATTTGAATGCTTCCAGTTGTTTAGTCTCTCTATTCTTTTTTTTTTCTTGTTTTTCTCATAATTATTGATGAACTAAAGTCTTGTAGAATATAGAAATTGTGCTCACATCAACATATATTGTTGTAACCAATTGAATTACATGTCCGATTTGAGTCGAGTCAATTACTACATGGTTGTAAATCTTTGATATTCAAGAAAAGAGTGGATGATGATCTATATGGCATATAAAGTAAATATATATTTCTATTGGTTTTGAGCTTATTTAAGCAACCTTAAAGCTGTAAAGTGGAGGGAGGGGGGGCTACTACAAATTATTGTACTTGATGCAAAAGAAATTGTAAGAAGTTGTTTTTCTTTCTCATAAACTCGTCTATACCCTTCTTTTAGATGATTACCATTTTGGCTAAAACTTGCTCAAAGCTTGATTAAATGTGAGATAATATCACATTATCAAAGAACAGTGTAAAAGAAGTTGGATTTGACGAGTTTCACGAGTTCAATAATTATTTGATTTAACTTTTTTATAATCTTATTTAATTATCTCTAAATATGTATCATAGAAAATGATAATTATTGAATTGAATGATAATTGATGGTACTAAAATAGAATCTCGAAATAGTATTAAATAGAGGCAAATATAAGGCTTACGTTTTGCCAAACTTAGGCCATCATTAGTATTATTCTCTAATGTAATGCATTGGGTTGTCTCTAGCTAGATTATTCTATAAGGAACATTTGGTTATGCATATTTGGAGTCACCATCACCACAAAATTCTTCATCATTATATATGGTTGACCATTGACCAGATAAGATATTTAGCAAATTTGATATATAGACCATATTATTATTTGCATAGAGAATTTAATTAAACATTTATTCACCAACAAAACCATATGACCAATTTACAAATTATTAAAAAAAGATAAAGATGGTGGAGGGTATTGAGTTGTACATGGCTGTAGGAGATTAGAACCCACTAAAAATCGGTGCCTCTTTTATCGTGTACCTTAATTCTCGGACAATTAGCCAATAGGCACTCCTCATGGTTAAAAATTCCTTTTTGACAAACTTTGCTCTTCTTCCCCCTCTTTTCTTTTTTTCTTACCACACACAGGTTGAATAATTTGAATTTTAAGTTATGGGTTCGGGGAATTTTCTTCAAGTCGTCGCTAATAACTTCGATGTTCTTGCTTTGTAATACCTTCAGTATATAGTTTCTTTCATTATGCTAATTTGATTTATGAAATGCATTACTAAATTGTCTACTGGTTTTCTTTTCTTTTGAATTTTGATTTCATTTTTTTTGTTTGTAGGCCTGTGGTTTCTCTGGTGTATCCTCTGTAAGTGAGAAATAATGTTAGATTAGATTGTTGAATATTTAAAGAGTTATTATTATGTGTTTTAATTTTTTTCACGTTTATTTATTTGGGGTTTTTAGTTTATTTTTTGTATTATATTGTATAGTTATGCTTCGATCAAAGCTATAGAGACGAAGTCAATAGTGGATGACCAGCAATGGCTTACTTACTGGGTTTTGTACTCTCTCATGACTCTTTTTGAGCTCACCTTTGCCAAAATACTTGAAGTGTAAGTCATCATCTCATCTGCCTCTCTCTTCAACAATATGTAGGGGAGCATAATAGTATCTATATATTAAGCCAAAATTTTCAAAGTTTTAAACGGATATAAATCGACTAATTAATAGTTAATTTGATCTATTTGTACTCTTTTATAATCAAAGTCAATCTAAACATTTACTAAATAGATCATAATTGATTCGGGGTGTCGATTCAATGATGTTTATAAACTTAATTTTTTTTAAAAAAAATAGTAAACACTGTACTTAAACCATGCATTTCCCTTGGTTTTATAATTAGGATATCATGTCTTATATAATTAAATTTACAAAAATTCATTAGCTTGATCTTTCCCATTGTTTGACTATTTAACACAATGTCAACATATATATGAGGTTTTATATTTGAACTTCAAAATCTCATCGCTAATATTGAATTTACTAGTCTTTTTAAAACCTTAAAAGTGTTCAAGTATATATTGATATAGTTACATTTCTTTTACAAATCAACTTAAGCAATTTGTTTGAATACCAATAAAATAAAATATCTTGGGCTATTTAAATTATTTAGCTAACATGAAAAAACTTATGTTACAACGATGAAATTATCCAACATGAAATAACTTATTGACAATGTGTAGACAAAATGTAGCTACGTCGACAATTTTTGTTGTGTTGGCAGAAAAAACCATCGACAAAGTAAAAGTAATTTTTTTTTGCAGTGACGTATTTAATTTGATGTTTATGCAAATATATATTTTGCAGGGTTGCGGTTTGGCCATATGTGAAACTAATAATAATGAGTTGGTTAGTTCTACCACACTTCAATGGGGCATCTCACGTTTACAAAAACTTCATTAGGCCACATTATATGAACCCTCAGACCTCTACACTATGGTACATTCCTCGTAAGACCAAACTTATTTTCAGTACCCAAGATGATGTTTTAACAGCTGCTGAGAAGTACATGGAAGAGCATGGGACTGAAGCTTTTGAAAGGCTTATGTGTAAGGTTTGTCTTCTAAATTAAATGAACAGTAATACTAATATTGAATGATCGATCATATTATATAGGTATGTATAGTCCATATGATCTTGATATAATTTATTGTTTGTGAACTTTAGCAGGCTGAAAGAGAGAGATCGAGAAGGAACAACAATTGCATGATTTTCGATGATGATTATGCCTACTGAAATCTCGAATCTATATTTATATATGTAATTTATTACTAAAATAATTGCATCTAATTTTGGTTATAGTGTATTAAGTGAGTCCAATCAACAAGACGTGTGTTAAAGTCTAGTCACTTTTTTGTATGGAAATATGTACTCTAACCATTGTTGGTTATGCATAAGATTGGAAGGACCCGTATTAGCCTAGTTTTATGATTTGTGATTTTATTCCTCGACCACCAATCATTATATTTTTAAAAAATCATATAAATAAAGATAAATTGAGAGTTTATATTTGAAGTTCCCATGAAAACTATATCCAAATGGTTTAAAATATTACAAGTAGTCAAATTGAGAGGTGAAAATCGATTCAATTTTCACTAACATATCCTCCAAAACATCAAAATACAACTCAAACTTATTTGTTCAAGGATTTCTTGCTAGGTCAAATATTCCATGAATAAGGATCCATTGTAAGAGCGAGGGTTTCAAACAATTAAATTATATAATTAACTATAGTATTATTAATTAAAATCACTAATTTATTATTTATAACATTGTTCATTGTTTCCTATTAAATCTCTCATTCCATTTCATATTACAACGTTTTCCTCACTCAAACACAAAAAATTATAATAAAAAAAGTTATTATAATCCACAAGTGTGTGTCCCAAACTATAGTTTTTATGAGGGAACTCATGTGAAAAGCATAGACCCTTTTTAAATTTAAAATTTTGATTTTCTTATAGGACAAACATCAATATTTAAGTATTTATATATCAATTGCAAGTGTTAAAAGGGCCGAAACAGACTAATAATGGGTTTTCTTTCTGCAAAGCCCATTATATTATTTGGGCCGTCACTCTCAATCCAGAAGGGCGCCTAGGGTTCAGCCTCACCAATCACCACTATCTTAAGGCAAGAGTCTTTAAGAACCCATATAAATGCACCACAAACCCTCCCTCCACTTCGGCGCTTCTTTGTTTTTAGGGCTTCCGATCGAGAGCGCGGCGGGCAGGGCAGGGCAGGGAGTGAAGCCGTACCAGAGAACCAAACATGGTGCACGTCTCCTTCTATCGTAATTGTGAGTATACTCAACTCAGCTGCTTTCTGAATCGATCGTTTTCTACATTGGCAACCATAAGATCTGCTTTGCACTTACCTTCGTTTCCTATTAATGCTTTCAGTTTTTTAAATCACTATTTATCCTGTGATTTTCTTCCGGTTATGTTGTTTCGATATAATAGGCTATTTGGTTAATACTAGGTTAGATGGATCCAAGGGGGCTCATCTGTTTATGTTTACATGGTGGTCATGTTAGGAATTATAGAGCCTCAGATTCATAGGACTAAATGTATAATGCTGGAGAATCTCCATTGTTTTTATTTCTTTTCTTTTGATCGTTTGTTCAGTTCATTTTGTGGAGTTTAATATATGACTAGTAGCTCTTACAACAATATGTTTTCTTAGAACCTTGATTATTGAGTAGTGGGTTCTGTCATTTTATAGATGGAAAAACTTTTAAGAAGCCTCGACGTCCTTATGAGAAGGAGCGTTTGGATGCGGAACTTAAGCTTGTAGGTGAATATGGGCTTCGTTGTAAAAGAGAGCTGTGGAGGGTTCAATATGCATTGAGCCGAATCCGTAATAATGCAAGGATGCTTTTAACTCTTGATGAAAAGAATCCGCGTAGGATTTTTGAGGGTGAGGCCCTGCTTAGGAGGATGAATAGGTATGGTCTTTTGGATGAGAGTCAAAACAAGCTCGATTATGTCTTGGCTCTTACTGTTGAGAATTTCCTCGAGCGTCGTCTCCAAACTCTTGTGTTCAAGTCTGGAATGGCTAAATCTATTCACCATGCTAGAGTGCTCATCAGACAAAAGCATATAAGGTACGGTTGCTTAATTATCTTATTCTCAGAAGAATTATACTTCATTGTTTCAACGTGATCACTTTATATAAACAACATTCTTTTGTAGATATATTATATAACATACGTGTAAAGAGCTTAGCTGGTTTCAACTGTGCTCTCACAATTTCAAGAGTTCAATTTTAACCGTTATGCTTGTATTTTGTGAAATTTCTGTAATTACTTTCCTGTAATTTATGACCAAAATATTTGGGATTTTCCCAAATATCAATGTTGGAAATTCAAGGTTGGGCTTGGAAATGATGGATAGCCAGAAGTTTACACTCATTTTATGTCTCATCAAGTGAGCTACTATGCACGTTAACATATTCAAACATATGATGCAGGGCACAATTGAGACCAACCCTAGTGTTTAAGTTATATTTTAGATTACATAGCATTGACTTTCTTTCTTTTCCCAATAGCTGTTTGAAGTGCATTTGCACCATATTGAGATTCTTTATGGTCGACAGGCAACTTTTGCAAGATGATAGCAGTCTCTATATATTTATCTTTATGGTCTTAAAACATTTATTGGTCAATGTTTTCATCTGTGTTAACATTTGAGTACTGTGAATTTTAGGGTTGGGAGGCAAGTGGTTAACATCCCTTCTTTCATGGTGAGAGTTGATTCACAAAAGCACATAGACTTCTCTCTTACCAGTCCATTTGGAGGTGGACGCCCCGGAAGGGTGAAGAGAAAGAACCAGAAAGCAGCTGCCAAGAAGGCTGCTGGTGGAGATGGAGATGAAGAAGACGAGGATTGAGTTACTGACTAGAAACTCATCATTTGAGATTGGTAAAGATTAGCCAAGGGTCTCAGGTAACTGAGATTGACCTCAACAACCTATTTCCCGCAGCTAGACCTTTTCTTCTATTGCATTGATGAGAATGTTACATCTCTTAGAAGTTTTGCGTTATTTTTTTTTGTTTCCCCATTTAGAGCTGTTTTTATGGTGGATGGAACTAGCTTTCAATTTTGGACAAGCGTCTGTTTGAACTTAGTTTCCATAGTTTTGTTGCCATGATTGGACCTCGTTACTCAAAACTCCTCCACATCTTGAATGTATTGAGTTTATTTGATCTATTTCTTTGGCAGCTTGGCTTTCAAGGTTTTAGAGAGAACTTTAATTCCTAGACACGTTAGGTTTTTGAAATTAGGATTTCTTCTGTAGATATGGTTAATATCATTTAAATTGAGGGATTTGATCTCAAAATGATGCTTCGTCTAGCCACCAAAGTTTATTTCTCATTTTAGAAACATTAGAGCCAATCAAAGTTTATGGAGGTTTTGCACTTATTTTTACTTAATTGGAAAAAGGAATGATCGATAAAGGATAGTTTAGTTGATTTTTAGTGTCGAAATGATAATTTCTGGAGCTGGAAGTTTTATTGGTTTGCATCCTAAGGATAATTCTCCTACCAAAGTACATATAATGTAATAGAATTGTGTATTGGTTTAATTTATATTTTTCTCCTTACAAGTTTGTTTTAAACTTAGTAATATAATCTTTAAACGATTTTTTTTTTTAAATTGTTTGTTTATAAACTGTACTAAAAATATTAAGTTCTTGTACACGAATGATCATTTTACCTAATTTCGTTGTTTTATTCATCCCGAATAAAGAACCTATGAAACACTTTGCAATAAGAAATCGATTCCTTTTAGGTTAGTACATTGAATAAAAGTTTAAAATATAATTCAACCAAACAATTGAGTGAGAATTTTCAACTCAATGAATGAGAAAAACGTTTTGTATGCGAAACATACGTTTATTTATCAATTTTTGTTTTAATCCTTAACTCAATGAATGAAAAAAACTTAGTTTCTTCTCTCCCACTATCTATGGTGTCTTGATTATGAGAGAAAATTGCTTTAAAGTACTATCAATTTTAGGGTTGAAGTTTTGAATTTAATTTTAATTTAGTTATAGGTTTGTTGCATAAATGAAAAAAAAATAATTAAAGTAATAGCATATATAGCACCAAGATAAAATAATTGTATATATACCACAAAAAATAGTAAAAGACTAAAATAATATTCATGTACAACCATCATTTTAGGAGTTTGTTGTCAAATTTCTCAAATTAAAAACTATAACTGATAACATCTATCACTTATAATTGCTTTCGGTGATATATGCTATCGTTAATAATTGCTTTGAGTGATATGTGCTATTACTCATAGCTTTCAATTTGAGAAATGATTATTTCACACACTTCTAAGTTTTTTACGTTGAAAGCTATCACTAATAAATACAATTAGTGAATAACATGATAGTTGTTAACGGTTGTTATTACTGATAGCTACTATCAATGATAACTTATTATCATTACAAGTTTTTTTTTCTTAAATTAAAAGTTACCATTGATAGCAATTGATATTCCTAATAGCTACTATAAATAATGTTTCTATATTTCTATCAACGTAAAATGATATCACTAACATTATCTATCAATGATTTGCATTAGATGGATATCACTGATGGCAACTGTAAGCGATATCATTAGAAGAATATTTTTTATAAGTGATATCTCCTTGACAAACATATCAATTTTGAATTGATGAGGTTTAACTAAGCTATCAATCAATTTTTTAGCTACTAACAATGATATTCTTCCGTTGTAATATTCATATATTATTAGTGATAGCAATATAAGGATATCACTCATAGCATCTATAAGTAATATCCCTAATACACTATTATATATCAATGATGTCAAGGTAATGCTACTATAAAGTGATATTGTGGTTGTTTGCTGTTAGCATAAATGGACAAAGAAAAGAGATCAGATTAGCATGATGTTAGTAATAGCTTTTAATCACCAATAACATACTGTCCATATATGATAGTTTCTATCACTAATAGTATAAATGAAATTGATATAGTTGCAATTTTTGTTAAAATAAATTATTGATTTCAGGTTATGCTACCAACATAATTGACAGTGATGAATTTTTACCAACGTTCTATCTTGAATAAAATCTAAAATTTTATCGTATTTTATAAATATTTTAAGGAAAAAAAAAACTAATAAAGTTTAGTAGTTTGGGTGATAGGTAAGTAGGTTTTGAAAGAGATGAGGTTGACACTTCGTAGGATCTTTTACGTCTGTTTATGTTCAATCAAATTAAGGCAACCGTCTTGAAAATAGCTTTCATGTTTTAACTAATTTCACAATAATTAGTTACTTGAATTCAATTTCGAGATTCTTTATAGCTAATTCTTAGGCAAATTAGATTGTGTCGAGATTCAATTAACTACTTCATTTCAGCTATTTAGAGTTCAGACGGCGGCGGCGAGTTCATCTAAACGGCCAAACCAATTTTCCATTTTTCTTTCCTTTTGTCTTTTTGTCCACCACCTCTTGTTTTCATTTCAAATTCAATCAAACCCATTACGCCATTATCAAAATCCCCTGTTCTCAACTCCACCATTGCTTCCTCTGTGCCTTTTTTTTTTTTTTTTTTTGATACTCTGCCGTCGAATTCGAAGATTCCACTAAGTTGGGTCAGATTAGATTCGGGGGTTCATCGGTTTTCTTATATTCTCAGTGGGTTGAATCTTCTTTTGACTTATTTTTCTTCCGTTTCTGTTGGGGTCAAACCATTTCTGTGTTTTGGCTTCTCGAAGTGTATAACCTATTTCTTCTGCTTTTCCTTTTTTCGTTTCTGTTTGTGGGTTGAGGAGCTTGTGTGCTGGCCGCCATGGGAGGAGCAGTGGGTGCTGAGTTTCAGGATTGGGAGTTACTGCTCCATGATTTGAACTCCGAAACTGCCCTGACTGCGGCTGAGTATTCTGGAGAGAAATCGACCCATTTTGGTGGAATTGAAGGTGAGTTCGGTTCCAATAGCATAATCAAATCCGACTATTTTTCTCTTGATAATCAGGGGCGGCGAGGGAAAACTGAACCTTTGCGTGATCTTGGCGAAGAGGAGGGTTCAGTTGAAGCGGATAGTCCGAGTTCGGATAATAGGTATGATTGGGTAAATTCGGGCGAATCATGGTCTGATTCTAGTATTGATAGGTCGGATGAGCGTAAAGGTAACGAACTCAATTCAAAGACTGAGTCTAGAATCGCAGAATTTCTGCAAGGTGATAAGGAATTGAATGGCAGTATAAAGTCCCATGAGGGCAACATCAGTGGTTCTGATCCCAATATTGTATTACCTTTTAAAGAATTGGATGAAATTCAATCCCAAAGCAAGGATTTGAACAATTTCTGTTGTGAGTCTAGTGGGGATTTTGATCTAAATGGCTCAAAAGTAGTGAAATTGGAAGAAGGGAAAGAGCAGTTGGAAGAGAGCAAGAATGTCCAAGTTGAAGAAACAAAAGTCAATACAGAATCTAGGAGTGAGGTTGGAGATAAGAGGAAAGTACTTTGGTGGAAGGTTCCGTTTGAGGTCTTTAAGTACTGCTTGTTTAAGGCAAGCCCTGTCTGGTCATTCTCTGTAGCAGCTGCTTTGATGGGTTTCATTATTCTAGGAAGGAAGCTCTATAAGATGAAGAGGAAGAGCCAGAGCTTGCACTTGAAGGTTATCTTGGATGAGAAGGTAAATTTAGTAAGAATACATACAGCAAAGATCTTTTTAACTGTTTGTTTAAATTTGTTTGTTCTCTTTTGCCTGATGTTATTTTTTTGTTTTACTGAACTTTTTTCAAAGTAACAATTTGGGTGTTACAAACTGTGAGGAAATTCTGCAAGTTGTTCCTTCTTGGGTTTATTGTGCTCTCTTAATTGGTAGTGGTAACAATTTGGGTGAAAATCTAGTGTTTTTCTTTATAATGTGATATGTGAATCAAGTTTAGCAGAACGTTGCCAGGCTCGTTGTTAGAGTATGTGAGAGGTGATTTAGTTGTTTCCAGTGGTCGGGCATCTGATAGGAATGTCATTAGTGGGGTATTAAGGGTAAATTAGTGATTAGTTGAGTAGTTTGTTAGGGTTTTTTTTTTTATAAATAGAGGTGGAGGGGAATGGAGAAGGTAGGCTATATGCTAATGAGTGAATTAGAGCTTGAGTATGATCTCAAGATTGGAGAGTCCAAGTACTTCAAATCACTTGGTTTATCTTGTATTTTTGTTATCATTTATATTCAATATATCCAGGTTCTATCAGGATCAAACCGTTGATGTCTACTCCTTACATTTATGTGCCAAAATGTGAATCAAGTTTGATACACTATGCTGTTAGACTGTTAGATGACTTGCTGTCAACCTTTTCCTTTTGGAGATTGCTTTGTTTTGTTCTGTTTGTTTATTTATTTATTTTATTTATTGAAACTTTGTTGTGTAGCTTAGTTTTGAGGGATATATTAGCTTCTCCCTTCTCCATTTGTTCAAGTTTAGCATTCAATTTGGATTAAAATGGTGCCTTAAGAAACTTAGGCTGGAGCCTGGAGTCACTCCTCTTTTTTCGAGTACTAATTGCTACACACTGAAGAAATTCAGGAAGTTGTTGCTTGTTGGGTTTGTTGGGCCACTGCGTATTTGTGGTTCCCTTTCTTGGTATAGCAATTTGTGTGAAAATCGAGTATTTTTCTTAACAATGAGACATGTGAATCATGTTTAATATAGTGTCGCCCAAACCAGTCATGTTTACATGTGTGGTGATTCAGGTTAGGGTTGGCAGGTTCAGTAACTCAGGCATCGGGCTATCGATATCAACTCCTCATTGATGTGCCAAAATGTGAATCAATTTTAAGTAGTTGACTTGTGTTAGGTACTTAAGCAGCTTGGAAAACCACACCTTAAAAGCCAGCTGTTGGGGTGGGAGAGCCAAGCCACTTAAGTACCACATTGGTCATCCCATTTTAACCAATGTGGAACAAAGGCATCCCATAACTATCTTGGTTCCTAATAACCTTGCTGTAAACTTCTTTTTCTTTTTGGAGATTTATAGTTGGGGAATTTACTCTTCGGTTTCTTCTCTTGGAACTTTGTAGTGTAGCTTGGTTTGAGGCAGATATTAGCTTCTTCATCTGTTCAAGTTTAGCATTCAAGAAAACTTGGGCAGGAGCCAATCCTCCTTTCTTGAGCACTCTCTTAGGGTTTCCATTTTTTTCTGTTTCAAGTTTAGAAGATATTTATTGACCCCCGGAATGAATTACTACTACTTGCAGAAGGGATCTTCTCCATTCATGAGTCGAGCTGCTCGTCTGAACGAAGCCTTTTCGGTTGTGAGGCGTGTTTCAATTGTTCGACCTGCTCTTCCTGCTGCTGGGATAAACCCATGGCCTGCAATGAGCTTGAGTTGAGGGTGCTTCCTATGAACAACTGATGCAGATGAAGTTAAACCCAATAGTTTGTTCTTTGTCTAGGTATATACATAAAGAATGTAGTATTCTACAGGTTCCCACCTGATTTCTACATACTTTGAGTGAGGATTTCTTTTTATTATTCCTTTTCATATCGACATTCACTATCTTTGTTTTTTACACAAGATTTTACTTTTTAAACTTCATGATATTGTCATCCATAAAACTTTCAAACAAACAAATCATTCGTTTTATATTCAATCATTTTAAACGGAAAAATAGTTTGTCTATTACAGTTAAGAATATGGATAGGGAGTCTATGTTCGATTTTGGTCAAATGAAAAAAAATGGTTGAAATTTCGAGCAAAATAACCTTTGTTTGCATCCACCCAAATATAAAAGAAATCAATGAACAAATAAATACATAAATTTTATTGTGGAGGATACTATAAATGCCTAAGATATTTTCTTGACCATTTATTCTTTTAAACATAGACCAATAATTTAGTTTTCAACGTTATCACTTCATTCATTGGTTCATAAAACTTAATAGAACAAAATGTGGAGGTTTTTGAATGTTCAATCTGATGCAAAATGATAAATATCTTTGACCTCTTGACAAAATAATGCTCACCACCACAATTAAAGTTGAGTGGACAACAGTGAAACTTGTGGACAAATTATATGGTAGTTTTTTCAAAGCACTTCAAAGCAAAGTTTAAGACATCAACGTTAATGGAAATATCTTGATCTTAATTTTAACGAAATTTCAATAAAACTATCGATAAAATTTTGATCTCAATTTATATTTATAAAAAAATATTGATTGATTTTAAAACAAGTTAATTATATTATATTTACATTAGTGATATTCTTATAGTTATAATGAAAAAGGAGTAGAAATATGAATAGAAACATGAAGATTTGGATGATGAAAAATTGATAATATGGTTAGGAGAAGTCACCCACCAATAACAACATTGAAAGCTGCAATGATTTAAGGTGTCTGAAAATGGATTAATAATTTATTTCCACAATAATTCATTAGTAGAAACTATAAAGTGATAATTGTAGTAATTTTTTTGTTAAAAAAAAGGGCATTTTTACTTTTATGGACAGAGAGATGGCTTCAAAACCACTCCAATATTATGGAATTGACTTTTGATTACAATTAAAAATACATATAATTAAATTTCTTTTTCATTTCACATTTCTATTGTGTTATATGAATTGTTTCTATATAATCCTATTATGTTATTTTCATTCTTTGATTAGTTGTCTAAGACATTAGGATAGAAGCCACAATAAATAAATTAAAGCAATCAATCAATTTTAGTGTTATTGTTCATTTGAGAAAAGAAAAAAGAGAAAAATGGTTCCAAGTTGTTTGAATTGGTTGGTAATTTGTACTCATTTTCCATTCATTTTCTGTTGGGTTTCCTCTTCTTCTTTAATTGATACATTATTGGATTCGGTCATTTATTTTTTAAAAGTAAAATTCGATTTCAAAGTCTTTCCCTAAATTTTGAAACATTGATGGGTCAATTCACTATCATTTTATTTTTCTCCATATGACATTAATTTTTAAATTATAACCATTTTATTTTCTCTTATTCATATCTAAATTAGTTTCAAGTATTTTTAAATTATTTTGGGGGAATTGTCATTAATAAACCAAAAGTTTGGTACAACCAAAATTTCTCATTTAAAATAGGTAACTGCTACTCTCACAAAATAAAATAAAACATTATTTCCATCTATTTATGTTTTTTATTATGGAAACTACAAAATTTTGTTTTTAAAGTTTTGCTAAAAATTCAAATGTTTAGTTAAATAAGTTGTAAGAAAAAAAACTTGAGTATGTAAAAATCAAATGAATATCAAATTTTCTTATATTATATTTCTCTATTAATTTTCATCTCACTCCATGACTCAATTACATGACAACTTGTTTTTCTTAATTAAAACATATTGAAATGATTTATTTGTAATGAAGGGGTTGAAAGAGAAGGAAGAAAAAGCAAATTGCTGAAACTGTTGATTTCATTCTAAGATGATTGAAATTCAGACTACTCTTCCCATTTCCTTAGAAGAACAGAGATGATGAGTTTTTTTAACCCTTCTTTCAATCAATATAATAATCCTCTCTTTTTCTTTTTCTTTTTCTTTTTCTTTTTGTTCTTTTGAATTGTTCTTCTAACACTGAATAATTTACTCCTACAATATGATTCCATAATTAATAGGAAAAAAAAAAAAAAAAAAGGCTACATAAAAAGCTGAGATTGAAAAAGAGTATAGTAATTAGCAGCTTCATCTTCCAATTCCCACAAAGCATCACACAAAGCCACTCCATCAACGCCATTATCACCCACGAAGAACTCTCCATTTGGAATCCCAAGTTCATCATCTGAAGCTTCCAGAAGGTGTCTCATAACTTTTTCTCTTTCACCCTCTTCTTCTAATTCCTCCTTGTTGACAATACATTTAGGAGAATTAGCTACAGAAGAAGAAGAAGAAAAAGATGATGATGATGAAGAAGAAGAAGAAGAATCTTGTAGAGAAAGAGAGTGTGTAAGTCCAGTCTGTGTTGTTTGTGTTTGGATGATTGGAGAAGAGATTTCTTGTTGGAGGGTGGTGATAATTGAGGATAAATCTTCAATTTCTTCTTCTTGTTCTTCTTGTTCTTCTAAAAGGGATAGGATTTGGTTGTATGATTTTTGGCGTTTGAGTTCTTCTCCCTCCCTCAGTTCCTCCGTTTCTGCATCGCTTCTCTGGCGTTTTGATGCCATTGTTTGTTTTTGTTATTGGTATTGTAAAAGAGAGAGGATTTGAATAGAGAAAAAAAAGATGAGGAGAGAGAGTGGAGGATGAGAAGGGTTAAATAGACCCCAAGAATTTTAGGTCAAATTCTAAATTTTTAATTTTTTTTAAAAAAAAAAAAAAACCTCTAGATATTTTATTCAATTTCATTATGGCCAACAGAACAACAAAAGATGCCTATTTTATTTTATTTTATTTTATTTTATTTTATTTTATTTTTATTACTAATTACAAAAAAAAAAAAAAATTGAAAAAGCAATTTTTGCTTCGGAATTAATTAATTAGAGGTAAAGTGTATGTTGTTTGGTCTTTATGTTTGAGTTTTACGTTTTAATCTTTATTTAATTCTCCTTTTCTTTTAATTTTGTTTTATATTTACATTTTTAATCTCTTAACTCTTCAAAGTTTCCACACTTACCAACAACTCTACATTTTCCTCTTCCTCCCCTTCCTACACTTATGCTCAAAATTTTATTATTTTCATCCCTACTAAAAATAAATTTTAATTTTCATATCATAGTTATTACAAAGAAAAAAAAGTATAGTAAAAAAACACAAAAATTTACATGTATTAATAAAGAGATTAATAGATGTGATTAGGTTTATTTGTTAATTTGGAAAGAGAAAGAGATATAGTAAACATAGGATATTGCGGAGCTCGTGAGTTGTTGGCGCTTTTTGCAGTCGGACTGACTCAATTTGTTTTCTTACTTACAACACCTCATTTTAAATTGGCATATGGATATGGACTCAACATTACAAAAAGTCTTTCCTCTTTCTTTTTTGCTCTATTTTTTCACAACTTTTTAACAGTTTACTATTTTCAAGTCCTGACAGAAGCAAATACCCAAAAATAAATTCAAAAAATATAAATAAACAAAACGACAACAACTACTCTTAAATGCTTTTTTTTTTTTCCAAGAAGAAGAGAAAGAGTGTGTTCGGAGCTCTACTGTGTTTGGCTGTTCATCATCCAGAATCCTGCCACCCCAATTGCTAGAATCTCTTTTCTAACCACCCATTTCATATCTTTTTTTATTTGTTTATGAAACTTAGTTAATTATATGAATTCAATTCAAAAAGAAAAGGGTGCAGATTTTTTATTTCATGTGTGGTCGCTATCTGTTCTCACTGAACAACCTCCCTCCCTCCCTCTCATAAGTCCTACTTCCTCTCTCTTTTTTAAAGGTGTCGGTGATCATGGAGACCTATTTACTACTTCCATTTTTTACTTTTCTTTTAATTCATTTTGTATTTCTTTTAACATAACAATCAAATTAATTGTTTCGACATAAGGAAAGGACCAAAACATAGCCCTCTGCCTTTTCTTCATACAATGTCGTCTCATCGTTTTTCTTTCTTGTTTTCTCTTCAATCACATTCTCGTTTTTCTCTTTATTATCTTCTTTAACTCCTTTTGCTTTTCTCAAATTTAATAGGAATTAACACGATAGATCGAGAGATTAGACTCATCGAATCAAACACAATTGATTTTATTTAAGATTGTGTGTTCTGTCATGTTGGTTTGAAAATTTTAAACTGACAATATTTTTAAAAGTTTAAACCAAGATTAATGAACAGTTTGTACTTTTTCATGATTTGAACCTTTATTAAACCGACCTTAATTATTAAACAGTTCAATAGTAATTTGACATAAAAACCAACTTCAACTAACTAATGTACATCCTGAAATTTAGTTGGATGAAGTTGGTTTTAAAAACGTGTTTTTTTAAAAATAAAAAAAAATTAATAAACTATTTACCTTCTATATAACAAAATCACTTCCACACAAATAAAATTTTAAATATGATAATTTTTATGGATGATATTGATAAACAATACGTCATTAAGTGGTTTTGTTGTACGGAATTGGTTAAATATTTATATTTTTGAAAAAATTCTAAAGAGACGAAAATAATATTTGAAAATGAATTAAAATGGGTGGAGAAGGGTTTGGGACACATAATATTTGTTGCTTAATGTGTTGTACGAATTTGTTGGCTGTCAATCACTAAAGCCCATTTTTTTCACAGAGAGAGAGAGAGGGGAAGAAGACGTACTTTTGTTTTGTTTCGAAATAAAAATAAAAATAACTCATAAGCTTTTGTGTAGTAATGACAAAGACAAAAGAGGGAACGATAAAGGCTTTTTCTTTTTCTTTTTCTTTTTTTTTTCAAAGTAAAAAAAGAGAGCAAGAAAATCTTATTGATGAAGGGTATGATTTTTGAACCAACTTTTCTGTATTTCTTGCTTCATTTTGATTTTCTTTAAAGTAATTAAACAGTAGTTTTCTATTTTAGAGTATAGAACAAATTTAGATTTTAACTTCCACCACCACCCACCTTCAAGCTATTCATTACCAAATATGAATTTAGTTGTCGTGTCCCCATCTTTCTAATAATGACCTCCCATCTATTACCATTAATTTAATCTCATTTATTTACACTAATCATAATTTAAATTTTTAATTGCAAAAAATTTACATGTACACATAATAATAGTCATTTGGTTTAGAATCCCTTTTTAATAGAATGGAACGTTCACTTCATATGTCTGTGTGTGTGTGTGTAGAATCACTTTTAGTGTAGTGTAAGTGAACAACTTGTGATTAAAAATCATTTTTAAGAAAACGTAACTAAACACAAGAATTTTATTTGCACTTTGTTTTTATTAAATATGTTTAAGTAAAAAAAACAATTAAATTAGAAGGTAGGGTTAAATACATTAATAATTATTTTTGAAAAAAAAACACTACTTAACACTCGTAAAATTAATAAAGTTGTGTAATTTGTTATACTAAATAAATTGTAATAATTCGATTTATAATGTCTTGATTCTATAAGAAAATAAAATTTTGAGTTTCCAATTAAAGAAAGAATGAATATATATATATATATATATATAGTTACTAAAAATTATAACAATAGTGACAGAAACATGGAAAAGACTATAAAATTGATTTCTTATAACTATACAATTACTCAATAATAATTGAAATGTATTCGATAAATAGTTAAATAGACAACCGATAATGGAAGTAAAGGATAAGGTTCTATAAAAACAATTATTTATTTCAATTTAAGTATATGTCTCTAACTTATCCCAAAAAAAGAGTACATATCACTTAGAAGAAAAAGGATATTGAAACATATCTATATATTTTGAAAAAGACCCTTGAAAAACAAATCACTTTAATCATGATATATAGTTTCATAAAGAAAAAAAAAGAGTTATTGTAATAATAATAATTTGATGAGAGTATTACATGATTTTCTCATCGTGATTATTAAAAAAAAAAAGATTAGTATATAAAATCATTTTCTTAAATTTTACTCCATGTTAAGTGTGAGACCATTATTATTACTATATTACTATATAATAATTAATAATAAATAAATAAATATTAAAGGGAAAATGTGAATGGAATTGCAAGTTTCAATCCCACTTTGGGTTTGACCAAATGCTTTCATAAAATTAATTGAATTGAACACAGAATTTGGAGTTTTATGCTTAATTAATATCAAATCTAAAAAATCGAGCTAATTAATTAGATCCAAAGGATGCACTTAAAGATTAAATTAGTGTTTAATTCACATGGGCAATAAGACAATTGGCAGCATGCGTGGGGAAACTTGTTTCTTTGTTTTCTTTAATTTGTATCAACTCTCTATGTTCTACATAATAATTAATATTGACTAAACTTACAAAACAGTGCAAAACAAAAATCATTTCAATAACAAAAGAAAATCAAATTATAAAGTTTTGAAAAAAATTTGTTATACATTATTGTGTGTGTCAGTTTCTCTAAGAGACAAAGACAGACAGAAATTTTTTAAAAATAATACATTTACATATTTATTAATGAAGAATATGCAATAGGGCCAGCTAAAGTACACATCAATTATGTTAATTATTGGTCACACGAAACTTCCTGAGATAGTTCAAATTTTGATTATTGCATTTATTAATTAATTTTGATTATGTTAATTAAATAATTATCAAGTTGAGGTTGGAGAGTAGTAGATAGAAAGATCTAGAGCTTATAATTTAAAATTATTAATCCATTTTTTTATGATCAGTGTGCTAATTTGCATATTAATAAACTAAACCATGTTCTTCGATTATGGGTCTCATTCTTTTTATGCTAAATGTTTATGTAATCAAGGGGGGAAGATTCATGCCACAGCAGAATTGGTATTAAACTATACATACACAAATATTAATAATCAAAACCAAGCTTTACAAAAATAGGGACATCGATTATTATATATTGATGGGTGTGTTTGGATCTTGGAGAGTGCATGTAGTGTAGCAAAGACTTCAAATATAAAAGAGTATGAATTATTCAAAAGATACAATAATTAGAAAAAAGAAAAAAACCGATCAAACACTCAACCCAACTTATACGGGTTGGGTCAGATTACAAACATATTTGGTTCAAATAACTAAAGATTTTATAGACTAGATGAACATTCGTATTCATTGAACCGACTCAAATTACTACATCATTACAAAATATTAAACTAATTTTTTTTTTTTACAATTTGGAAATTAGTAGATTTGAACAATGGAACCTCTTTGTTCTTAATACATATAGGTAACAATTAGACTAAGTTTTTGATGGCCTCATCTTCAATAGTAAATACTATGAAAGTTTGTGCATTTCTTAAATAATTAAATCTTCACGTTTTTTTTTTTCTATTTTCTTTCATATTTATCGTATAAATTTACTGTATTGATAATTTCATTTATAAACTTACTTATCCCAATATAGGTAGAATTATTAATTAAAATTGTTGGTAATTAGAAGATTATTGCAGGGATTATGTCAGATTGTGCCGAATGTGGTTATTAGTTTTATAATTTCAAGAACTTTAGGTATAGAGAAAGAAAGCAATTGGTTTAGAACCAACTTCCACTATATACCACCTTTCACTTTCTTATCTCTTTAGAACCATCTGAACCCTAATTTAGGGTTAAAACCCTTTCATAGATCATTATAATAATCCTATTATTATATTTTAGATCACTACAACTTAGTACTTAATTACTCTACTTGGACCATTTTTATTAATATATAGTTTTTAAGACTACAAAAAGAAGAGTACATTATTATTATTATTTTAATCCAATATATATATGTGAAATTAAACCAAACATATTCTTGATTTAAGAATCCTATATTGTTCATAGCTCGAGGTATTATTGTTATGACTTTTAATTCCAATAAATCTATCAACTTGTGTGTCTATGGTCTTTTTATATACACCCATTATGCTACATGTTGATATAAAAGTTAATTTTGTAACTTTCCTCCTTTAGATCTCTAGTTGCCATTAAAAATTAATAAATCTATTTAGAATATTTTGATTTGAATAAAAGTTTTTATTATTCACTTTTAATAGATCATTATTGATGGATGAATTATATTGATCAACTTTTGTAGTGGTGTAGTTTCTATTTTGTTGATAGATTTTAAAATATTACGCACACTTTTAATTCTTTAGTTTTGTGTTTTTTATTTTAATTTAGTCATTATTTTTTAAAATGTAATAATTTCAATACGTAATTTCACTAAATATTTGTCTATAAATTAAATTAAAAGAATTAAAATTAATAAAATTAAATTATATAGGTTTCACTACTATAAAAATTAAATTCAAAATTTTACTAAAAAGTAATGTGACAAATTCAAAATATTTGTTTTGAGGTAAGATTAAACCTAGGTCTATCGAAAAATATTTCAAAAATTGATACGGAGTATTGAGTGAAAATTAGATATTTTAAAAGTTAGAGACCAAAAATATAAACTAATCTAAAATCAAAGAGACAAAAAAAAAAAAAAAAAAGTAATTATTCCTAATATTAAAGTTATAATTTTAGTATTGAACACTTTTTTATATATTGCACATCTTTTCCTCTTTCCTATATTATGAACTTATATGTATTATATATTATAAACGACTGAACTATGAAGCAATGATCTAAATTAAATGTAGAACTATGTCTCAATTGTGATAAGCTCAAAAGATGAAAAATTCAAAAGAAATTAAAATTAAAATTTTAGCATATGGGATTTGTAAGACTTTTAACATTCATTATTATTTTAAAAGAAAACAAATCTCTCTCAACAAAGAATGTCATTGGGACCAGAATATATATGAAAGAAAAAAAAAAGTATGATGAAGCTAAGTAGGAGTAGACAATAAAGATTGACCCACAAGTTTGTAGCAAAAAAATAATCTGATTTTCCACTACAAGGATGGATCTGGATCTCTCTCTCTCTATGTATATATATAAACATAACCATTATAATTTAATAAATATTGATTAATCAAAGACATGGGGAGGGGCCAAATTTCAATTATGCATGCAAACTCATTTTGCTCCCAATTTAATAGTCATCTTATAATTATTTTGTACTTTGTTTTATATTTTAAAATGTTTTTCCTTGTCATGGGATCTAATTTCATTTCATACCAAAATTTATTTTATATTTTAAAAAATTCATCCGTAAATTTCAAGTATGGAAGTTTGGAAATTGATGGGCTCCTTCAGATTTTAATTTTGAAAAAATTAGTCCATTTTTTTCAAAAAAGATAGATTTATAGGTGAAAAGTCAGAAATGTCCTTATTAAATTCTTTGATATTTAACTTCTTTAAAAGATTAATTTTGGAATTCTTTTCTAATTTTATTCCAGATTATGTTTTCTCTCTTTGCTTTAATTAACCCCAATAAAAAAACTATTTAAAATAATTTATGAAAGAAAGAAATATTGATTTTTTTATAAAAGAAAAATGAAGTTCGAAAATATGTAATTTTGTTTTTTTTGTTATTTAGAAGCATATAAATGTCAGTTCATGTTTGTTATGGTTAGAATTCGAAAATGTTTTTATACGTCGTAAATATTTTATTAAATTTGTTATTTTTTACCATTCTCTTTATTTAAATATATAAAGTTTTTTATTAAAAAAACCAGATAAAGTATGTCTGAAATGATTTTGTAAAAGATTCTTATCTATTTTTTAAGAAAAATCTTATAAAAGAATTTACAAGCTGAACACGTGAAAAAAAATATGATTTCTTTTATATTTAATCTTGACCGAAGTAGAAAAAAAAAATTGAAAATAATTTTTAGATCATAATCTTTCGTAAAAGTAATAATTTAGTCTCTAAATTTTGATTTATAATTGTTAAGTTCCTAAATTTTCAACTTTGTAATAATTTATTTAAATTTAATTAATTATGATATAACAATCTAGATATTATATCTTAAAATTTGTACCAATTCTATCATAGAGCTTATTGTAAAAATTGTAAAAAAAAGGTCAAAGTTGAAGAAGGTAAAAGTATAAATGTAACCATCTACCTTCTTCCTCAGTATTTTAAAATTGAACTTGCCCTAAAGTTGACAAGTTGGATGCTTTATTACCATATTGCTTTAACTTTATGCTAAAATGGCACATGAGATTAATATATCTCTCTCAAAATGCAATCATTTCAATTTTAGGATAAACAAAAGCATTGGGTATTCCAATATCATTTCAAATAATATTTTTTTCATTTCCTATATATATAAAAAGGAAAAAGGAAAAAGAAAAGAAGAAGATGAATATGAATATGAATATGGAAGTATAATTAAGTTGCAAGAGAGAGATGTGTGTGACATGTGGTGCCAGCAAAGTATAGAGTGTATTATGATGATTTTAATTTTGGATATGAAAATGTGAGAAAATTTGGTTGCTAAGTTTTCATAATGTGGTGTACCTCAACCACTTGGCAGGTGGACCCTTCAATTGTTTGTGGATATATATATATATATATGGGATGCCCCTCTTTACTTTACTTTACTTTACTTTACCAACTTTTATTCAACTAATTTGGCTTCCCTTCCACATCATTATTTTTTTTCATAAATCATCTTTCAATCATCTTTTTTTTTCAATTATCAATCTCTTCGTATCTCTTCTCATTATTTTTATTTTGACCATCCATTTCATTTATATATATTAATCTTCCAACATAACATCATCCGAGAATTGCATTTAAAAATGAAACAAAAATCGCATAGTCAATTTTGTTAATTAGATTACGTTTGAGTAAACGTAATAAAGCAATTCAATTACATTTTGGAAATCAATAGTTGGTTACGATTATAAGTAAAAAAAATTAAAATCTTGACATCTAAGTATTGTTAAACCCAATAAATACTGTGGAAAGTTGTTTTTGATGTGAAATTATGTTGACAAATCTTAAAATATTGATGAAATTTGGTGACAAATTAAGAGAGTAACAGTAGTGGTCAAGAAATTGGAAAAATCAAAGTCAAGTCGCCTTGATCGTGAATTTCCTTTGCAACTTACTAATTATATAGTTAAAGGTATAGAGTACAAAAGATATGAAATATAAATTGATGGCAATTAGATATATATTAAGATCATCGAATATTATTTTAGTAAATGATATATATTCTCTTGGAAATAATAAATTTGGTTTGGTTAAAGCTTTGAATTGATTCTATGCCCATCTTTATAATTTCATAAAACAGAAGCTTTGAATAGTTAAAAATGAATACTTATATATAATAATAATAATAATAATAAGATAAGAAAAAGGGTTTTATGAATTGAATAATAAAAACATATATATATAGTTGAGAATTGAATCCAAGATTATATGTCAAAATGACTTTAGGTTCCTTTTAGGCAATAGTTATAATGTTCTCAACCACTTATGTCTGTCCTAATTTTGATTCCCATTGTGCAATTTGAGTGGTTATCAATATATAGGTTTAATTAATGATAATGATTGTGAAAGAAGAAGCAAAATACTTAATTAATACCCAAAAAACTTATCATATCTTATGAGGATCTTAAAAGCCAAAGTAGTAAAAGAGAAAAAGGCATATATATATTAGAGTGTTACTTATGTGTAAACGCATTATACATTATAATTGATCATAACATATATGGAAAAATAAATATTTTGATCATTAAATTAAAATATTATGTTTGGATTTGGTTGGAGAATCAAACTAAGAAGCATATTTAATTCACATAGGAATAGGATTGGTTAGCCCATTAATTTTGAGGCAACATACAATGGTCTCCAATGTGGGGGGTTCAAATTCAACTACACATATTTCATTTCCTCTTTTTAATTTTCAATCACAATGAGCTACTAATCCATTCAATTTTTTAAATATTATAAAGTCTAAGATCTTTCACACATTAACTCTTCAATCACATAATTTATCATTATATAAATTCAATAGTTTCTTTTAATGAATATACATATACGTTGTCCTTATTTACATACCTATGAACAATAATTGACTTTAGTTTACGTTGCATTTATCCCTTTTACACTCCATCTAACCTGCACATGTTCATCAATATAATATTGTCGTGGTTTGTTTGTCAACCCACTTTCTTTGATTTCGTCTCGTCATTCGTCAACCACACTCTAATGCATAAATTAGTTTATAGAGTACATAGTTCAACTAAGCACGAAGAGGTAAGGTTAGAGTTTTCTTTGTCAAATTAGACTATTTATAATATCTTTTCTTTGATACTCCCTTATGATTATGTCTAATGTCAACGATATATCGTGCTAGTTTTGGCCTTCGAGGTTGAGAGAGCACCAAAGTTGGGTGCAATCACTAGAATAAATCTCTCAGCGATTAGCCAGCTAAAAACTAAAAGTCTAATAACTTATCCTTTCAGGAGGTACGTTTTCTTATACCGTCTCTCAATTATTTTTCAACGTGAATCAACGTATAGGCTTTGAGACTTGCATAAAACAACACTCTCAAAATGTCATATTACAATTTGTATATATGAACAACTTAATGAACTAGAAAAGAAACAAGACAATAACAATAATATATCCCCTAAAGATTCTCTCAAATATTTTCCCAACAACTTTGTTGACCTTGTAATAATCGAGGTGAATCATGCTAATATTAGTGATGCAAAGTTTGAACAAACCGACCAATCAATTTTGTTTGGGGTAGTATAGTGTTTATATATATTATGATATGTATATGAAAAGAAAAAGAAATGACAGTAAAGCAAATGAAAATGAAATAATGATGTTTAGTGGTGAAAAATGGGGACATCTATGTATCATACCCATTTATAGAAGATGGATTATTATGATCCACTAGAGAGAGGCACCCACTGGCCACACCACCCCCCATTGAAAGCTCAGTTTGTTGGTATTTTGCACTTTATGCTCCCAATGGACCACCCAATAAAGCTAACCCCCTTCATCCACTTCTTCTTTTCTTTTCTTCTTTTCTTCTTTTTCCCATTATACCAATCTATAACCTTTTATTTCTCTCACTACCACCCAAACAAAAGTGTCTAATCTGTTGGTTGAAGAAGATCAGAAGCTTCATATATATCAAGAACAGAAAATTAGCAGAATATTATTGATTTTGATCGACTTTATATTGATCTGTGCTGGTTGAAATTAAAACAAAGTATACAGACACGTCCAACCCATCCTATGATCTTATTTCTTTTAGTTGAATAACCTTTCACATTCCAACAATTCTTTTTTTAGATTATTACTAAAATCTTCCTCTCAAAAAGTCATCCATACACGTATTTATTCTTGAACTACTGCTTTAACCATGCAAACTCTTCTTTATCAGAACTCATTTTGTGTTTGATTGGGTCAATCGTTACGTCATCAAGGTACACTAACACGACTAAGTGCAAGCAGCATGTCATGGTATTGTCCACTTTGAACATAATTTTTGGGTGGAGGATTGACCTTTCAACCTATAAGAATGGAAGTCGTGTCAATGTCACTAAGTCAAACTCACTTTTAACACCATAGTCTAGTTAACGCTGCTATGGATTAAACCTATATACTGTAGCTAACGTGGGACTAAATTAAAGCTAAAAAAATTCCACACAGCCCGCTGGCCATTTGCTTCATCCAAGCTTATAATTTCAAAACCATATTCAAAATGGATTGATATTTAGAATTTGCTAATTACTAAAACTTGAACTAAAAACTCAACTCTATTCTAAAGTATCCTTATTAATTATATAGGTGGTCCTCTTGGTAACACCTATGTTATAAAGGATACCATACCATTGATATGTATGTGAGAAACCTACTGTACTAACTTAAAAGCAAATAAAGGAAAATTTAGATAATTTAGTGGTTATTTTACATTAATTGATATTCTAAAATTAATCAGTTATTAATTGTGATCTTATTTTTCTTGAACTTTTAGAATATCATATTAAAATATAACTTAGCTTGTTAATTTAGAGAGTCTCTCTCAAGAACAGGATGTACTTTTCTTGTTTCACAGTGGACATGGATCTATTACTTTCACCCAAACTAACTTTAGTCTCAAGATTGTTTCCTCCCAAAATTGTGTTATGCTACCTTGAGTAATTTTTAAAAATTTGTTTGTTTCATTCAAGACAAAAATTAATCTATAATACATAAATACAGGTTTATGAGAATTAAGAGCTTAGTTAATTTCAATTCCTGTTAGTATAACTTTGTTGAGGGCATTTGTGAGTAAGTTTATGATAGTTACGTTGACAAGTCTTAAATCATCAATTAATTATTGATTGTTCCAAAAGTTTAAATAAATATGATAAAAGATAAAAGTTTAAACAAGTATATAGATGGAAATTAAATTTCATTATTGTTAGAAAAGGGATCTTCAATGCCAATACCAATATAAGGAATAAATGAAAAAGGAGAAGTTATTGTGGGTGGATTGAGCATAGAACCTTGATTGATAGACCTCAGTGGTATTCTCTATTTTTAAAAAGTATATATATCTACATATATATATGCTTTACAATTTGCCTTTTTAAAAAATCTTATCAAGATTTTGACAAATAATGGTTGATGCCTAGTTGGGCAGCTATATATTTTTTTCACAGCTAGTAAAGCTAGATAAAATTTATAAAGAATTTGTCATGTGATGCACATAATAAATTAAGTCTTAGAAGCCAAAAGATAGGTTGAATTGGAATGAGTTGATGTCATTAAAACTGCAATGTGATCGAAATCAATAAATTTTAAATTAAACAGAAATATATACATATATATAGATAATAAGAAACACCAAACACCATTCATTTTCATATCAATTTTGTTTTGTTTTTCAAAATGAGAATAGTCAACATCCATATCAGAAAGATTAAGTTAAAAGATTGGACAATCAAAAGTTAGGAATTAAAACATTATGACTCATAGGTCAAAAAGTGGTGGATGAAAATGAGTTCCGCGTATGAAACACCCAAAATTTGGTGATGAAATCTCAAATGTGACTCGATTTTTGGAAGGAAAAAAATGTTAAATGACCATTCGCTAAAATCAAATTCAAGCAAAATTATCAAAATACACTCTTGCGCATGCAGAAAAAGTAGTCTCGCTCAAAACTTGTGTCACTCTTGCCAAAATTGGTGCACTCTCGATCACTCTCACATAAAATTGGTGTTGCTTTCAACTAAATTTCATTGTTGTTCATCAAGCTCCACTCTCTATGCTCTCACTCGCTGTAAAAGAGAAGATAACATAAAGTATAAAAAGATGGAGAAAAGAACCGCTGAGGAAGAGGAATAAAAAAAATAAGAGAGCAATATCGTAACTTCACGCTATCATGACATCAACAAACAAATACAAATGAGCATTTCACATTTTTTTTTCAAAACCAAGTAATTTGCAATGTAGATCATCGGTAGAATTATGAGAAAATGAGATGTCAAAATTAAAAAAAAAAAAAAAAAATAGGTAAAAATTGAATAATTAAAAAGAAATTCTCATCTCTCCATCTCTGCATCGGTGAGAAACTCGGAAGGTTATTCTTCATAACTACAGGGCCAACACTCATTTTGGGCTGCTCTCTAATTGGGCCCAAAATGATCACAACATTAATCTATCATCTTCTTTTATCTCTTGTTATTGCAAAATACTCATAACATAGTTTTTTTGCTTCTTCACCCGTTAGATATGTACCTAGTGTTGCTTCTATTTTGTGTGGCATGGACTCACGGACACATCTTTCCAACGCTTCCACTAGTACCGGGAGAATGGTGGACTCTGAGATGATACTTATGTTTTGACATATATATCTACACTTTGCGTAACTAACTCATGTTTCTATCCGATCCCTTGTGAAGGAGATACTTGAGTTGAGTTGAGTTGAGTTTAGTGTGGGGTGAATGAACGAAATATTTTGCATATTCATTCTTGTTATATTTTATAGAGATATTTGATGTTGAACCCTTCAATTTACAAATCTTGTACGTTATCTTCTTTTTTTAAAAAAACAAGGTTAACACAATAAGTAGGTGTATATTGATTATTTACTTAATATCTTTTTTGAATAAATTACTTTTGTTTCGTTACCATTAGTTTTCTATAAAAAGAAAATGTATTGTCGTACGAATGGCACCAAAGATCCATTCACAATACCAAGAAACTTAAGGGTTAAGTCTACAGACTATGAAGACTCAAAATTTTGTAAGCTGCACAAAATAAATGAAATTTAAGTAATGCCTAAAGTGAATGTATAGCAGTGGGCATAGCCTTCCCCAAGAGGAATGAAGCTAAGATTCTTAATCCCATAGTTATTGTAACATATATATAAATGTATGAGAGAGAGAGAGAGAGAAGTAAATATATCCATCATCCACCATAGACCCTAAACTTTCCAACTCAAAATTATGGTGATCCAATCCAAACATTGACCAAATCAGTCTAAAAGTGTAAGCTATGTAAAAATGGGTGGACAAAGACAGACATAGACATAGACATTAGGTAAAAGTGTTAGCTATGTCAAAGATGACTATTATTATAGAGGCTCAAAAGGAATCTAATTATAGCCTACAAACCAGTTTTTACGCTAAATCAAAAAAAGACGACGGCAATAAAGTTGAACCCCTACTTCTAAAAAAACAAAAAAAGCATACTTCAAATTGCCTTAACATAATGACCAATAACTCAACAAAATGAGAACCAACATTGAAACTACAAGGAAATGAAATGAAGGGAGTGATCACTTTTGCCATCATTTTCCTATACTTAACAAATCTGCATTGCTTCGGTATAAATATAAATAGAATTGCAACACTTAACCAAACTAGTTGTTAAAAGCTAAGGAAACTTAACCTTTTTACGATTACAATTGGTCCATCAAATTCAAAACTCTTAGCTTCTACAATTGTTTTTGAAAATTTAGGCTTCTTCTCTTTTCACTTCAACCATATTTTCCTTAGCCCCAACAACAAACTCCCCTCACCTCATGCCTCTTTTTCTTCTTTCCATTTCTAAACATAAAATTTCCTTCCAAAACTTGTTTTCTTTTAACATACACTCATCAATAATCCATTCATCACAACCAAAAAGTAAGGAAGATATAACTCTTTAACCCAACAACAAATCACTTATAAAAACTTAAAAGAGCCAAAAGAACTCATAGGTTGTGAATTGTCAAGATAACGAATATAGAGAAGAAGTTCAATTCAAAGAAGCAAACACCTATAACTTATTTCATTTCTTGAAGACACATATATGATCAAAAGCTAAATGGAGAGCACATACTATGAGAGTTCTGTGTTTCAGCTCATAAAAGTTGAAACCAGTACTTGGTGAGCTATGAATTTTCTATTGTACTCAAATTATTGTTGAGAACTATAGCTGTCCTAACAAGAAAATCAATCTTTTGTAATATCTCAAACCAAGAATTGGGGGTGAGGGAAATTGGGGAGATGCAATATCAATGGAAGAAGAAGAAGAAGAAGAAGCAAATAAAAATGAGTCTTTGAGAGAGAATAAATGATATATTTATATAATTTTTTTTTTCTTTTTAAGATCTGCTTCCATGGAAAGTTTTTCTATAAAATCTTGAGTAAAATCAATTCCTCCCCACGCCTCCCTGCGCAGTTGGTTGAAAATATCTGAAGAGAGTATGGGAAATAACTCATCAGCTAAAATCATGTGTAGAAGAAGAAGAAAGAAAACAAACCCATCTTCAGCAATTCATCTTGGAAGTTGGAAGTGTGAGACCACCATCAATGGAGAGCATAGCACAAACACTTTGGTTTTTTCTTTTCTTTTCTTTTCTTTTCTTTTTTTTTTTTTCTTTTTTTTTCTTTTTTCCTTTGTAAGTTTCAGCATCCCATGACAGCACAGTTATACACAAAATTTGCAGATGGTTTCCTTGCAAGCAAATCCCATCTTGGAGGTCCTTCACTTGGAACCCATGAATTAAGTTCTATATAACCTTCCCCCATTGCCCTTGGTCCACCAATAACAATAAGCCTATCTCCACAAGCTCTAAACGCAAGCCCCCAACCATTTGTTGAAACTGCTCGTTCAGGCAATCTCCCAATCGTATTCCATTCCCTTCTTTGCTTATCATATTTCCTCACCTCCATATCAGTATGATCTGCAGCATACAGCTCATTATTCACCACAGCAAGAAGAGGGGGTGCTTCAGCTGCAGCCCGCATTTCAGGGTCCCTAGCTGCAGCGCTACGGCCAGGTGACATATTGGGAATTTCAGTCCATTTTCGAGTTTCTAAATCGTACTCTTCACCACATGTAAGAACATTAGCTTCACTTCCTCCAACTCCACCAATAACATAGAATTTTTTGTCCATGAACACCCCAGAACAAAGCTTCCTTGGTTTGATCATATTAGGAAGAGTCACCCATGTTTTAGTCTCGGAATTGTAAAGCTCAGCAGTGTTGAGAATGTTGCCATTAGAATCACAACCACCAGCCAAAATTGCTATCTCCCCTTTACTAGCAGACCCAAATAAACATCTGGGATCATTCATACTCACTCCAGGACACCAGGAATTTGTCAAAATACTATATCTGTAAGTAACATGGGAATTTAAATCCTTACCAAAAACAAGAAGATCAGTCCCTACTCCCAAGGATTCCTTATCCGAACACATGAAACATTCATTTGAATCCATCCTTGGCAAATGCATCCACCTTCGTTGAATTGGATCAAAAGCCTCCCATTCCAGAAGATGGCAAGAGAAGTAAACCCAGTGTTCAAACACGTCGTTCAAACGCCTCAGCTTGTAAAGCTCCCCGTTACGAATTAACTTACGGAAACTTCGATTCAAGGATGCAATAGAACCATAATCGGACCTGGAGCAGCGAATTAAGCAATTAATAGAGTTGTCCCGACCAATGGAAGAGATTAGAGAGCCGGAATCAGAACTATCTCCTGAATCAGACTCATCATTTGGATGATGATCCGTTGAAGATCGAGGTTTGACGTTTCTACCATAAGAACTAGAGGTTTTAACAAAATCCTCGCCATCATGATCTGACGGGCGTTTCCCATTTCCCATTCCAACCTCGAGTCGATATGTTAAATTAAAGCAAGCCCACTGATTTTCTTGGTGGCAAGAGCTTGAGAACACCCTCGACGCCAGAAAGGAGCGATCCTCCAACATATCTCTCTCAGATGCAACCAATATAAAGCCCGAAATTTTCACAATTCCAATCCGATCCGATGTTTCTTTCTTTCTTCCTTCTCTTTCCTAGTCAAAAAATAAATAAAAGAATCCCACAGCTAGAAAGAATCAATAAATCAAAGCTCAAGATCCACTCAAAAACTTGAGGGTGGGGGTTGAGAAATACAGAAACAAGTCGATATAATCAAAACCCAATGCAGCTTTTTTACTAAAACTATAAAATTTTTATATAAAAAGATGAAAGCCACAGATTTAGAAACCTAACTTTTTCTATCACCAAATCGTGAAATACCCGAGAAACAGCTATTGCTAGTGAGGAGGGGAAAGAAAAGCAAGGTATCTAGAAAAATTCCAGGAACTTTTGAAGTAATTAATAAATAAACAATTGAGAAAAAAAATCTCGCACTGAATTCCCCAAACCAATCATCTCCCTTCGGAGTTTAAAATCAAAAAATGGAGAGTGATATAATTAAAAACACAATGCCGCAAAACTAATCCTAGAAAGAAAAAAAACCATCAGCAATTGAAAAGAAAAAAACAAACAGAAACAGAGAGGATGAAATTAAAAGCTACCCCAACAACTGTCTTTCCCTTCCAATCAAATAGAAAAAGAAAAAACAAGGGCAAAATGAAAACGGATCTCAAAATCTAGATAAAACCCACAAAAATCCAATAACAGATAAAAGAAACCATCAAAATCAAGAAATCAAAATCAAACCCATCTTCCCGATACGGAAGAGCAATCGAAAGATCTGATAACGATAAGGGTATAATCAGAAATAAATTAAGAGTGAACTGAATTAAGAAAGAACGAGAAAACAAAATAGTACAGGGGAAGAGAGAGAAGTAAAAATAGGAATAAAAAGAAAGAAAAAAAAAACCAATAATAATCAGAAGAATGAGAAACGGGGACTTACTTAATAATGGATAAGAGAAGAAATAGGGTGTTGATTGGAATATTTGAAAGAGAAGGGAAAAAAAAAACTTAACGAACTGAGTGTGTTGTATTGTCTCTCTGTTCTTGCAGACACAAAAAAAGAAAAGAAAAAAAAAAAAGAAAACTGTGGTATTTCTGATGTTGGGTCTCTGCGTCCTTTGGATTCTCTCTGCAAATCAGAGGAAGAGAGAGAGAGAGAGAGAGAGAGAATTGGGAGATGGAAATGGAGGTTTTGGATTTTGGCTTTCGAGCTCTAAAATTCCTTTGTGGTCCGCTCTTTATTATCTTTCTCTCTTTAAAATAATTTTTTTTAAAAAAAATGAAAATCAAACAAATACCTGTTTATGTTTATTTCTCCTCCTCCTCTTCTTCTTCTTTCTTTGTTTCTGATGTTAAATTATTGCAAATTACACTTTGTGTTATCCCGCGTGACTCTCTCTGTTCTCTCCTCTGACTCTCACTTAGATATGATCCTAAAAGAAAAAGGAGCCCAAAAAAAGAAAGAAAATAAAAAAATAAAATAAATTTACTCGGGGGAAAAGACGGTCGGGGGACCCACATCATCCCCCGTCGACTTTTCTTGCTTGTTTCCTCATTCCAGAAGTCGGCAGGGTATTCCGTCCGAGGGCGGCGGCCGGGGACTCTGTTTCTCCGTTTGGTCCAAAATGTAGGCACATCAACAACAAAAAAAAAAAAAAAAAAAAAAAAAAGAAGAAGAAGAAGAGATAATTCTCCGGTACTCTGCCACGGAGGCGGCGTTGAGTTGTGAAGTAAAAATTTAAAAAAAAAATATATTCTTGAAGAAGTCAAATTTAACGGACCTCCCGGTAAATTTGGGTTTATAAGGAGTTTTTATTCACTACTCACATTCTCACTCTCCTCCCCCTGCACTCCCCTTTCTTATTGGTCACAATCACTCATATTCTCCACCACTCACACTCACACTCACTATTATTTTATTTTTAATTCTATTTCACTACTCAAACCCTTCCCTCCCTTCTTAATCACACACTACTAATTAACTCTTAACACATTCCTCTAAACTCAACTCCTTCTCCCTCATTATTATTATTATTATTATTATTATTATTATTATTATTATTATTATTA